>OX638311.1:80374504-80942406 GCA_951812415.1 Beris morrisii | reverse complement strand
TGGAGGATGGAGGATGGAGGATGGAGGATGGAGGATGGAGGATGGAGGATGGAGGATGGTGGAGGATGGAGGATGGAGGATGGAGGATGGAGGATGGAGGATGGAGGATGGAGGATGGAGGATGGAGGATGGAGGATGGAGGATGGAGGATGGAGGATGGAGGATGGAGGATGGAGGATGGAGGATGGAGGATGGAGGATGGAGGATGGAGGATGGAGGATGGAGGATGGAGGATGGAGGATGGAGGATGGAGGATGGAGGATGGAGGATGGAGGATGGAGGATGGAGGATGGAGGATGGAGGATGGAGGATGGAGGATGGAGGATGGAGGATGGAGGATGGAGGATGGAGGATGGAGGATGGAGGATGGAGGATGGAGGATGGAGGATGGAGGATGGAGGATGGAGGATGGAGGATGGAGGATGGAGGATGGAGGATGGAGGATGGAGGATGGAGGATGGAGGATGGAGGATGGAGGATGGAGGATGGAGGATGGAGGATGGAGGATGGAGGATGGAGGATGGAGGATGGAGGATGGAGGATGGAGGATGGAGGATGGAGGATGGAGGATGGAGGATGGAGGATGGAGGATGGAGGATGGAGGATGGAGGATGGAGGATGGAGGATGGAGGATGGAGGATGGAGGATGGAGGATGGAGGATGGAGGATGGAGGATGGAGGATGGAGGATGGAGGATGGAGGATGGAGGATGGAGGATGGAGGATGGAGGATGGAGGATGGAGGATGGAGGATGGAGGATGGAGGATGGAGGATGGAGGATGGAGGATGGAGGATGGAGGATGGAGGATGGAGGATGGAGGATGGAGGATGGAGGATGGAGGATGGAGGATGGAGGATGGAGGATGGAGGATGGAGGATGGAGGATGGAGGATGGAGGATGGAGGATGGAGGATGGAGGATGGAGGATGGAGGATGGAGGATGGAGGATGGAGGATGGAGGATGGAGGATGGAGGATGGAGGATGGAGGATGGAGGATGGAGGATGGAGGATGGAGGATGGAGGATGGAGGATGGAGGATGGAGGATGGAGGATGGAGGATGGAGGATGGAGGATGGAGGATGGAGGATGGAGGATGGAGGATGGAGGATGGAGGATGGAGGATGGAGGATGGAGGATGGAGGATGGAGGATGGAGGATGGAGGATGGAGGATGGAGGATGGAGGATGGAGGATGGAGGATGGAGGATGGAGGATGGAGGATGGAGGATGGAGGATGGAGGATGGAGGATGGAGGATGGAGGATGGAGGATGGAGGATGGAGGATGGAGGATGGAGGATGGAGGATGGAGGATGGAGGATGGAGGATGGAGGATGGAGGATGGAGGATGGAGGATGGAGGATGGAGGATGGAGGATGGAGGATGGAGGATGGAGGATGGAGGATGGAGGATGGAGGATGGAGGATGGAGGATGGAGGATGGAGGATGGAGGATGGAGGATGGAGGATGGAGGATGGAGGATGGAGGATGGAGGATGGAGGATGGAGGATGGAGGATGGAGGATGGAGGATGGAGGATGGAGGATGGAGGATGGAGGATGGAGGATGGAGGATGGAGGATGGAGGATGGAGGATGGAGGATGGAGGATGGAGGATGGAGGATGGAGGATGGAGGATGGAGGATGGAGGATGGAGGATGGAGGATGGAGGATGGAGGATGGAGGATGGAGGATGGAGGATGGAGGATGGAGGATGGAGGATGGAGGATGGAGGATGGAGGATGGAGGATGGAGGATGGAGGATGGAGGATGGAGGATGGAGGATGGAGGATGGAGGATGGAGGATGGAGGATGGAGGATGGAGGATGGAGGATGGAGGATGGAGGATGGAGGATGGAGGATGGAGGATGGAGGATGGTGGATGGAGGATGGAGGATGGTGGATGGAGGATGGAGGGGGTTAGATAATAAAAAAAGGACCATTTTCAATTTTCGGGTTCTTTGAAAATATTTCATCAAAATATCGAAACTTTAATGGATTTATTGTGCGCACATGACGGTAAAGATAATGTAAAATGTATCATTTTCAATTTTCGGGTTCTTTGAAAATATTTCTTTTAAATTTCGAAACTTTAATAGATTTATTTTGCGCACATAACGGCAAAGATAATGTAAAATGTATCATTTTCAATTTTCGGGTTCTTTGAAAATATTTCTTCAAAATATCGAAAATTTAATGGATTTATTTTAAGCACATGACGGCAAAGATAATGTGAAAAGATCCATTTTAAATTTTCGGGTTCTTTGAAAATATTTCTTCAAAATTTCGAAAATTTAATAGAATGGCAAAGATAATATGAAAAGATCCATTTTCAATTTTCGGGTTCTTTGAAAATATTTTATGAAAATATCGAAACTTTAATAGATTTATTTTGCGCACATGACGGCAAATCTAATATAAAAAGATCCATTTTCAATTTTCGGGTTCTTTGAAAATATTTTATGAAAATATCGAAACTTTAATAGATTTATTTTGCGCACATGACGGCAAATCTAATATAAAAAGATCCATTTTCAATTTTCGGGTTCTTTAAAAATATTTTACCAAAATATCGAAACTTTAATAGATTTATTTTGCGCACATGACGGCAAAGATAATATAAAATGATCCATTTTCAATTTTCGGGTTCTTTGAAAATATTTTATGAAAATATCGAAACTTTAATAGATTTATTTTGCGCACATGACGGCAAAGATAATATAAAATTTATAATTTATTATATAAAATTTAATAGAATGGCAAAGATAATATGAAAAGATCCATTTTCAATTTTCGGGTTCTTTGAAAATATTTTATGAAAATATCGAAACTTTAATAGATTTATTTTGCGCACATGACGGCAAATCTAATATAAAAAGATCCATTTTCAATTTTCGGGTTCTTTGAAAATATTTTATGAAAATATCGAAACTTTAATAGATTTATTTTGCGCACATGACGGCAAATCTAATATAAAAAGATCCATTTTCAATTTTCGGGTTCTTTAAAAATATTTTACCAAAATATCGAAACTTTAATAGATTTATTTTGCGCACATGACGGCAAAGATAATATAAAATGATCCATTTTCAATTTTCGGGTTCTTTGAAAATATTTTATGAAAATATCGAAACTTTAATAGATTTATTTTGCGCACATGACGGCAAAGATAATATAAAATGATCCATTTTCAATTTTCGGGTTCTTTGAAAATATTTTATGAAAATATCGAAACTTTAATAGATTTATTTTGCGCACATGACGGCAAAGATAATATAAAATGATCCATTTTCAATTTTCGGGTTCTTTAAAAACATTTCATCAAAATATCGAAACTTTAATAGATTTATTTTGCGCACATGACGGCGAAGATAATATAAAAAGGACCATTTTCAATTTTCGGGTTCTTTGAAAATATTTTCTCAAAATATCGAAACTTTAATAGATTTATTTTGCGCACATGACGGCAAAGATAATATGAAAAGATAGATTTTCAATTTTCGGGTTCTTTGAAAAAATTTCTTCAAAATTTCGGAACTTTAATAGATTTATTTTGCGCACATAACGGCAAAGATATTGTAAAAAGATCCATTTTAAATTTTCGGGTTCTTTGAAAATATTTCTTCAAAATTTCGAAAATTTAATAGATTTATTTTGCGCACATTACGGCAAAAATAATATAAAAAGATCCATTTTCAATTTTCGGGTTCTTTGAAAACATTTCATCAAAATATCGAAACTTTAATAGATTTATTTTGCTCACATGACGGCAAAAATAATATAAAAAGATCCATTTTCAATTTTCGGGTTCTTTGAAAACATTTCATCAAAATATCGAAACTTTAATAGATTTATTTTGCGCACATGACGGCAAAGATAATATAAAAAGGACCATTTTCAATTTTCGAGTTCTTTGAAAATATTTTATCAAAATATCGAAAGTTTAATAGATTTATTTTGCGCACATGACGGCAAAAATAATATAAAAATATCCATTTTCAATTTTCGGGTTCTTTGAAAACATTTCATCAAAATATTGAAACTTTAATAGATTTATTTTGCGCACATGACGGCAACGATAATATCAAAAGGACCATTTTCAATTTTCGGGTTCTTTGAAAATATTTTATCAAAATATCGAAACTTTAATAGATTTATTTTGCGCACAAATATTTTATCAAAATATCGAAACTTTAATAGATTTATTTTGCGCACATGACGGCAAAGATAATATAAAAAGGACCATTTTCAATTTTCGGGTTCTTTGAAAATATTTCATCAAAATATCGAAACTTTAATGGATTTATTTTGAGCACATGACGGCAAAGATAATATAAAAAGATCCATTTTAAATTTTCGGGTTCTTTGAAAACATTTTATCAAAATATCGAAACTTTAATAGATTTATTTTGCGCACATGACGGCAAAGATAATATAAAAAGGACCATTTTCAATTTTCGGGTTCTTTGAAAATATTTTATCAAAATATCGAAACTTTAATAGATTTATTTTGCGCACAAATATTTTATCAAAATATCGAAACTTTAATAGATTTATTTTGCGCACATGACGGCAAAGATAATATAAAAAGGACCATTTTCAATTTTCGGGTTCTTTGAAAATATTTCATCAAAATATCGAAACTTTAATGGATTTATTTTGAGCACATGACGGCAAAGATAATATAAAAAGATCCATTTTAAATTTTCGGGTTCTTTGAAAACATTTTATCAAAATATCGAAACTTTAATAGATTTATTTTGCGCACATGACGGCAAAGATAATATAAAAAGGACCATTTTCAATTTTCGAGTTCTTTGAAAATATTTTATCAAAATATCGAAAGTTTAATAGATTTATTTTGCGCACATGACGGCAAAAATAATATAAAAAGATCCATTTTCAATTTTCGGGTTCTTTGAAAATATTTTATCAAAATATCGAAACTTTAATAGACTTATTTTGCGCACATGACGGCAAAGATAATATAAAAAGGACCATTTTCAATTTTCGAGTTCTTTGAAAATATTTTATCAAAATATCGAAAGTTTAATAGATTTATTTTGCGCACATGACGGCAAATCTAATATAAAAAGATCCATTTTCAATTTTCGGGTTCTTTGAAAATATTTTATGAAAATATCGAAACTTTAATAGATTTATTTTGCGCACATGACGGCAAATCTAATATAAAAAGATCCATTTTCAATTTTCGGGTTCTTTGAAAATATTTTATGAAAATATCGAAACTTTAATAGATTTATTTTGCGCACATGACGGCAGAGATAATATAAAATGATCCATTTTCAATTTTCGGGTTCTTTAAAAACATTTCATCAAAATATCGAAACTTTAATAGATTTATTTTGCGCACATGACGGCAGAGATAATATAAAATGATCCGTTTTCAATTTTCGGGTTCTTTAAAAACATTTCATCAAAATATCGAAACTTTAATAGATTTATTTTGCGCACATGACGGCGAAGATAATATAAAAAGGACCATTTTCAATTTTCGGGTTCTTTGAAAATATTTTCTCAAAATATCGAAACTTTAATAGATTTATTTTGCGCACATGACGGCAAAGATAATATGAAAAGATAGATTTTCAATTTTCGGGTTCTTTGAAAATATTTCTTCAAAATTTCGAAAATTTAATAGATTTATTTTGCGCACATAACGGCAAACATAATGTAAAATTTATCATTTTCAATTTTCGGGTTCTTTGAAAATATTTCATATTTTGCGCACATAACGGCAAAGATTATATAAAAAGATAGAAAAAAGAAAAAAGGACCATTTTCAATTTTCGGGTTCTTTGAAAATATTTCATCAAAATATCGAAACTTTAATGGATTTATTTTGCGCACATGACGGCAAAGATAATGTAAAATGTATCATTTTCAATTTTCGGGTTCTTTGAAAATATTTCTTCCAAATTTCGAAACTTTGATAGATTTATTTGGCGCACATAACGGCAAAAATAATGTAAAGTGTATCATTTTCAATTTTCGGGTTCTTTGAAAATATTTCTTCAAAATATCGAAACTTTAATGGATTTATTTTGAGCATGACGGCAAAGATAATGCAAAGATCCATTTTCAATTTTCGAGTTCTTTGAAAATATTTTATCAAAATATCGAAAGTTTAATAGATTTATTTTGCGCACATGACGGCAAACATAATATAAAAAGATCCATTTTCAATTTTCGGGTTCTTTAAAAACATTTCATCAAAATATCGAAACTTTAATAGATTTATTTTGCGCACATGACGGCGAAGATAATATAAAAAGGACCATTTTCAATTTTCGGGTTCTTTGAAAATATTTTCTCAAAATATCGAAACTTTAATAGATTTATTTTGCGCACATGACGGCAAAGATAATATGAAAAGATAGATTTTCAATTTTCGGGTTCTTTGAAAATATTTCTTCAAAATTTCGGAACTTTAATAGATTTATTTTGCGCACATAACGACAAAGATATTGTAAAAAGATCCATTTTAAATTTTCGGGTTCTTTGAAAATATTTCTTCAAAATATCGAAACTTTAATGGATTTATTTTGAGCACATGACGGCAAAGATAATGTAAAAAGATCCATTTTAAATTTTCGGGTTCTTTGAAAATATTTCTTCAAAATATCGAAACTTTAATGGATTTATTTTGAGCACATGACGGCAAAGATAATGTAAAAAGATCCATTTTAAATTTTCGGGTTCTTTGAAAATATTTTATCAAAATATCGAAACTTTAATAGACTTATTTTGCGCACATGACGGCAAAGATAATATAAAAAGGACCATTTTCAATTTTCGAGTTCTTTGAAAATATTTTATCAAAATATCGAAAGTTTAATAGATTTATTTTGCGCACATGACGGCAAATCTAATATAAAAAGATCCATTTTCAATTTTCGGGTTCTTTGAAAATATTTTATGAAAATATCGAAACTTTAATAGATTTATTTTGCGCACATGACGGCAAATCTAATATAAAAAGATCCATTTTCAATTTTCGGGTTCTTTGAAAATATTTTATGAAAATATCGAAACTTTAATAGATTTATTTTGCGCACATGACGGCAGAGATAATATAAAATGATCCATTTTCAATTTTCGGGTTCTTTAAAAACATTTCATCAAAATATCGAAACTTTAATAGATTTATTTTGCGCACATGACGGCAGAGATAATATAAAATGATCCGTTTTCAATTTTCGGGTTCTTTAAAAACATTTCATCAAAATATCGAAACTTTAATAGATTTATTTTGCGCACATGACGGCGAAGATAATATAAAAAGGACCATTTTCAATTTTCGGGTTCTTTGAAAATATTTTCTCAAAATATCGAAACTTTAATAGATTTATTTTGCGCACATGACGGCAAAGATAATATGAAAAGATAGATTTTCAATTTTCGGGTTCTTTGAAAATATTTCTTCAAAATTTCGAAAATTTAATAGATTTATTTTGCGCACATAACGGCAAACATAATGTAAAATTTATCATTTTCAATTTTCGGGTTCTTTGAAAATATTTCATATTTTGCGCACATAACGGCAAAGATTATATAAAAAGATAGAAAAAAGAAAAAAGGACCATTTTCAATTTTCGGGTTCTTTGAAAATATTTCATCAAAATATCGAAACTTTAATGGATTTATTTTGCGCACATGACGGCAAAGATAATGTAAAATGTATCATTTTCAATTTTCGGGTTCTTTGAAAATATTTCTTCCAAATTTCGAAACTTTGATAGATTTATTTGGCGCACATAACGGCAAAAATAATGTAAAGTGTATCATTTTCAATTTTCGGGTTCTTTGAAAATATTTCTTCAAAATATCGAAACTTTAATGGATTTATTTTGAGCATGACGGCAAAGATAATGCAAAGATCCATTTTCAATTTTCGAGTTCTTTGAAAATATTTTATCAAAATATCGAAAGTTTAATAGATTTATTTTGCGCACATGACGGCAAACATAATATAAAAAGATCCATTTTCAATTTTCGGGTTCTTTAAAAACATTTCATCAAAATATCGAAACTTTAATAGATTTATTTTGCGCACATGACGGCGAAGATAATATAAAAAGGACCATTTTCAATTTTCGGGTTCTTTGAAAATATTTTCTCAAAATATCGAAACTTTAATAGATTTATTTTGCGCACATGACGGCAAAGATAATATGAAAAGATAGATTTTCAATTTTCGGGTTCTTTGAAAATATTTCTTCAAAATTTCGGAACTTTAATAGATTTATTTTGCGCACATAACGACAAAGATATTGTAAAAAGATCCATTTTAAATTTTCGGGTTCTTTGAAAATATTTCTTCAAAATATCGAAACTTTAATGGATTTATTTTGAGCACATGACGGCAAAGATAATGTAAAAAGATCCATTTTAAATTTTCGGGTTCTTTGAAAATATTTCTTCAAAATATCGAAACTTTAATGGATTTATTTTGAGCACATGACGGCAAAGATAATGTAAAAAGATCCATTTTAAATTTTCGGGTTCTTTGAAAATATTTTATCAAAATATCGAAAGTTTAATAGATTTATTTTGCGCACATGACGGCAAAAATAATATAAAAAGAATCATTTTCAATTTTCGGGTTCTTTGAAACATTTCATCAAAATATCGAAACTTTAATAGATTTATTTTGCGCACATGACGGCAAAGATAATATCAAAAGGACCATTTTCAATTTTCGGGTTCTTTGAAAATATTTTATCAAAATATCGAAACTTTAATAGATTTATTTTGCGCACATGACGGCAAAGATAATATAAAAAGGACCATTTTCAATTTTCGGTTCTTTGAAATTATTTCATCAAAATATCGAAACTTTAATAGATTTATTTTGCGCACATGATGGCAAAGATAATATAAAAAGGACCATTTTCAATTTTCGAGTTCTTTGAAAATATTTTATCAAAATATCGAAAGTTTAATAGATTTATTTTGCGCACATGACGGCAAAAATAATATAAAAAGATCCATTTTCAATTTTCGGGTTCTTTGAAAATATTTCTTCAAAATTTCGGAACTTTAATAGATTTATTTTGCGCACATAACGACAAAGATATTGTAAAAAGATCCATTTTAAATTTTCGGGTTCTTTGAAAATAT
Organism: Beris morrisii; assembly: GCA_951812415.1. Lineage (NCBI taxonomy): Eukaryota > Metazoa > Arthropoda > Insecta > Diptera > Stratiomyidae > Beris > Beris morrisii. Next base: position 80,933,266 of record OX638311.1, on the reverse strand, counting down.
TTCTTCAAAATATCGAAACTTTAATAGATTTATTTTGCGCACATGACGGCAAAAATAATATAAAAAGAACCATTTTCAATTTTCGGGTTCTTTGAAACATTTCATCAAAATATCGAAACTTTAATAGATTTATTTTGCGCACATGACGGCAAAGATAATATAAAAAGGACCATTTTCAATTTTCGAGTTCTTTGAAAATATTTTATCAAAATATCGAAAGTTTAATAGATTTATTTTGCGCACATGACGGCAAAAATAATATAAAAAGATCCATTTTCAATTTTCGGGTTCTTTGAAAACATTTTATCAAAATATCGAAACTTTAATAGATTTATTTTGCGCACATGACAGCGTAGATAATATCAAAAGGACCATTTTCAATTTTCGTATCTTTGAAATTATTTTATCAAAATATCGAAACTTTAATAGATTTATTTTGCGCACATGACGGCAAAGATAATATAAAAAGGACCATTTTCAATTTTCGAGTTCTTTGAAAATATTTTATCAAAATATCGAAAGTTTAATAGATTTATTTTGCGCACATGACGGCAAACGTAATATAAAAAGATCCATTTTCAATTTTCGGGTTCTTTGAAAATATTTTCTCAAAATATCGAAAAGATAGATTTTCAATTTTCGGGTTCTTTGAAAATATTTCTTCAAAATTTCGGAACTTTAATAGATTTATTTTGCGCACATAACGACAAAGATATTGTAAAAAGATCCATTTTAAATTTTCGGGTTCTTTGAAAATATTTCTTCAAAATATCGAAACTTTAATGGATTTATTTTGAGCACATGACGGCAAAGATAATGTAAAAAGATCCATTTTAAATTTTCGGGTTCTTTGAAAATATTTTATCAAAATATCGAAAGTTTAATAGATTTATTTTGCGCACATGACGGCAAAAATAATATAAAAAGAATCATTTTCAATTTTCGGGTTCTTTGAAACATTTCATCAAAATATCGAAACTTTAATAGATTTATTTTGCGCACATGACGGCAAAGATAATATCAAAAGGACCATTTTCAATTTTCGGGTTCTTTGAAAATATTTTATCAAAATATCGAAACTTTAATAGATTTATTTTGCGCACATGACGGCAAAGATAATATAAAAAGGACCATTTTCAATTTTCGGTTCTTTGAAATTATTTCATCAAAATATCGAAACTTTAATAGATTTATTTTGCGCACATGATGGCAAAGATAATATAAAAAGGACCATTTTCAATTTTCGAGTTCTTTGAAAATATTTTATCAAAATATCGAAAGTTTAATAGATTTATTTTGCGCACATGACGGCAAAAATAATATAAAAAGATCCATTTTCAATTTTCGGGTTCTTTGAAAATATTTCTTCAAAATTTCGGAACTTTAATAGATTTATTTTGCGCACATAACGACAAAGATATTGTAAAAAGATCCATTTTAAATTTTCGGGTTCTTTGAAAATATTTCTTCAAAATATCGAAACTTTAATGGATTTATTTTGAGCACATGACGGCAAAGATAATGTAAAAAGATCCATTTTAAATTTTCGGGTTCTTTGAAAATATTTCTTCAAAATATCGAAACTTTAATGGATTTATTTTGAGCACATGACGGCAAAGATAATGTAAAAAGATCCATTTTAAATTTTCGGGTTCTTTGAAAATATTTTATCAAAATATCGAAAGTTTAATAGATTTATTTTGCGCACATGACGGCAAAAATAATATAAAAAGAATCATTTTCAATTTTCGGGTTCTTTGAAACATTTCATCAAAATATCGAAACTTTAATAGATTTATTTTGCGCACATGACGGCAAAGATAATATCAAAAGGACCATTTTCAATTTTCGGGTTCTTTGAAAATATTTTATCAAAATATCGAAACTTTAATAGATTTATTTTGCGCACATGACGGCAAAGATAATATAAAAAGGACCATTTTCAATTTTCGGTTCTTTGAAATTATTTCATCAAAATATCGAAACTTTAATAGATTTATTTTGCGCACATGATGGCAAAGATAATATAAAAAGGACCATTTTCAATTTTCGAGTTCTTTGAAAATATTTTATCAAAATATCGAAACTTTAATAGATTTATTTTGCGCACATGACGGCAAAGATAATATAAAAAGGACCATTTTCAATTTTCGGTTCTTTGAAATTATTTCATCAAAATATCGAAACTTTAATAGATTTATTTTGCGCACATGATGGCAAAGATAATATAAAAAGGACCATTTTCAATTTTCGAGTTCTTTGAAAATATTTTATCAAAATATCGAAAGTTTAATAGATTTATTTTGCGCACATGACGGCAAAAATAATATAAAAAGATCCATTTTCAATTTTCGGGTTCTTTGAAAATATTTCTTCAAAATTTCGGAACTTTAATAGATTTATTTTGCGCACATAACGACAAAGATATTGTAAAAAGATCCATTTTAAATTTTCGGGTTCTTTGAAAATATTTCTTCAAAATATCGAAACTTTAATAGATTTATTTTGCGCACATGACGGCAAAAATAATATAAAAAGAACCATTTTCAATTTTCGGGTTCTTTGAAACATTTCATCAAAATATCGAAACTTTAATAGATTTATTTTGCGCACATGACGGCAAAGATAATATAAAAAGGACCATTTTCAATTTTCGAGTTCTTTGAAAATATTTTATCAAAATATCGAAAGTTTAATAGATTTATTTTGCGCACATGACGGCAAACATAATATAAAAAGATCCATTTTCAATTTTCGGGTTCTTTGAAAATATTTTATCTAAATATCGAAACTTTAATAGATTTATTTTGCGCACATGACGGCAAAGATAATATAAAAAGGACCATTTTCAATTTTCGAGTTCTTTGAAAATATTTTATCAAAATATCAAAAGTTTAATAGATTTATTTTGCGCACATGACGGCAAAGATAATATAAAAAGGACCATTTTCAATTTTCGGTTCTTTGAAATTATTTCATCAAAATATCGAAACTTTAATAGATTTATTTTGCGCACATGACGGCAAAGATAATATAAAAAGGACCATTTTCAATTTTCGAGTTCTTTGAAAATATTTTATCAAAATATCGAAAGTTTAATAGATTTATTTTGCGCACATGACGGCAAAAATAATATAAAAAGATCCATTTTCAATTTTCGGGTTCTTTGAAAACATTTTATCAAAATATCGAAACTTTAATAGATTTATTTTGCGCACATGACAGCGTAGATAATATCAAAAGGACCATTTTCAATTTTCGGTTCTTTGAAATTATTTTATCAAAATATCGAAACTTTAATAGATTTATTTTGCGCACATGACGGCAAAGATAATATAAAAAGGACCATTTTCAATTTTCGAGTTCTTTGAAAATATTTTATCAAAATATCGAAAGTTTAATAGACTTATTTTGCGCACATGACGGCGAAGATAATATAAAAAGGACCATTTTCAATTTTCGGGTTCTTTGAAAATATTTTCTCAAAATATCGAAACTTTAATAGATTTATTTTGCGCACATGACGGCAAAGATAATATGAAAAGATAGATTTTCAATTTTCGGGTTCTTTGAAAATATTTCTTCAAAATTTCGGAACTTTAATAGATTTATTTTGCGCACATAACGACAAAGATATTGTAAAAAGATCCATTTTAAATTTTCGGGTTCTTTGAAAATATTTCTTCAAAATATCGAAACTTTAATGGATTTATTTTGAGCACATGACGGCAAAGATAATGTAAAAAGATCCATTTTAAATTTTCGGGTTCTTTGAAAATATTTCTTCAAAATATCGAAACTTTAATGGATTTATTTTGAGCACATGACGGCAAAGATAATGTAAAAAGATCCATTTTAAATTTTCGGGTTCTTTGAAAATATTTTATCAAAATATCGAAAGTTTAATAGATTTATTTTGCGCACATGACGGCAAAAATAATATAAAAAGAATCATTTTCAATTTTCGGGTTCTTTGAAACATTTCATCAAAATATCGAAACTTTAATAGATTTATTTTGCGCACATGACGGCAAAGATAATATCAAAAGGACCATTTTCAATTTTCGGGTTCTTTGAAAATATTTTATCAAAATATCGAAACTTTAATAGATTTATTTTGCGCACATGACGGCAAAGATAATATAAAAAGGACCATTTTCAATTTTCGGTTCTTTGAAATTATTTCATCAAAATATCGAAACTTTAATAGATTTATTTTGCGCACATGATGGCAAAGATAATATAAAAAGGACCATTTTCAATTTTCGAGTTCTTTGAAAATATTTTATCAAAATATCGAAAGTTTAATAGATTTATTTTGCGCACATGACGGCAAAAATAATATAAAAAGATCCATTTTCAATTTTCGGGTTCTTTGAAAATATTTCTTCAAAATTTCGGAACTTTAATAGATTTATTTTGCGCACATAACGACAAAGATATTGTAAAAAGATCCATTTTAAATTTTCGGGTTCTTTGAAAATATTTCTTCAAAATATCGAAACTTTAATAGATTTATTTTGCGCACATGACGGCAAAAATAATATAAAAAGAACCATTTTCAATTTTCGGGTTCTTTGAAACATTTCATCAAAATATCGAAACTTTAATAGATTTATTTTGCGCACATGACGGCAAAGATAATATAAAAAGGACCATTTTCAATTTTCGAGTTCTTTGAAAATATTTTATCAAAATATCGAAAGTTTAATAGATTTATTTTGCGCACATGACGGCAAAAATAATATAAAAAGATCCATTTTCAATTTTCGGGTTCTTTGAAAACATTTTATCAAAATATCGAAACTTTAATAGATTTATTTTGCGCACATGACAGCGTAGATAATATCAAAAGGACCATTTTCAATTTTCGTATCTTTGAAATTATTTTATCAAAATATCGAAACTTTAATAGATTTATTTTGCGCACATGACGGCAAAGATAATATAAAAAGGACCATTTTCAATTTTCGAGTTCTTTGAAAATATTTTATCAAAATATCGAAAGTTTAATAGATTTATTTTGCGCACATGACGGCAAACGTAATATAAAAAGATCCATTTTCAATTTTCGGGTTCTTTGAAAATATTTTCTCAAAATATCGAAAAGATAGATTTTCAATTTTCGGGTTCTTTGAAAATATTTCTTCAAAATTTCGGAACTTTAATAGATTTATTTTGCGCACATAACGACAAAGATATTGTAAAAAGATCCATTTTAAATTTTCGGGTTCTTTGAAAATATTTCTTCAAAATATCGAAACTTTAATGGATTTATTTTGAGCACATGACGGCAAAGATAATGTAAAAAGATCCATTTTAAATTTTCGGGTTCTTTGAAAATATTTTATCAAAATATCGAAAGTTTAATAGATTTATTTTGCGCACATGACGGCAAAAATAATATAAAAAGAATCATTTTCAATTTTCGGGTTCTTTGAAACATTTCATCAAAATATCGAAACTTTAATAGATTTATTTTGCGCACATGACGGCAAAGATAATATCAAAAGGACCATTTTCAATTTTCGGGTTCTTTGAAAATATTTTATCAAAATATCGAAACTTTAATAGATTTATTTTGCGCACATGACGGCAAAGATAATATAAAAAGGACCATTTTCAATTTTCGGTTCTTTGAAATTATTTCATCAAAATATCGAAACTTTAATAGATTTATTTTGCGCACATGATGGCAAAGATAATATAAAAAGGACCATTTTCAATTTTCGAGTTCTTTGAAAATATTTTATCAAAATATCGAAAGTTTAATAGATTTATTTTGCGCACATGACGGCAAAAATAATATAAAAAGATCCATTTTCAATTTTCGGGTTCTTTGAAAATATTTCTTCAAAATTTCGGAACTTTAATAGATTTATTTTGCGCACATAACGACAAAGATATTGTAAAAAGATCCATTTTAAATTTTCGGGTTCTTTGAAAATATTTCTTCAAAATATCGAAACTTTAATAGATTTATTTTGCGCACATGACGGCAAAAATAATATAAAAAGAACCATTTTCAATTTTCGGGTTCTTTGAAACATTTCATCAAAATATCGAAACTTTAATAGATTTATTTTGCGCACATGACGGCAAAGATAATATAAAAAGGACCATTTTCAATTTTCGAGTTCTTTGAAAATATTTTATCAAAATATCGAAAGTTTAATAGATTTATTTTGCGCACATGACGGCAAACATAATATAAAAAGATCCATTTTCAATTTTCGGGTTCTTTGAAAATATTTTATCTAAATATCGAAACTTTAATAGATTTATTTTGCGCACATGACGGCAAAGATAATATAAAAAGGACCATTTTCAATTTTCGAGTTCTTTGAAAATATTTTATCAAAATATCAAAAGTTTAATAGATTTATTTTGCGCACATGACGGCAAAGATAATATAAAAAGGACCATTTTCAATTTTCGGTTCTTTGAAATTATTTCATCAAAATATCGAAACTTTAATAGATTTATTTTGCGCACATGACGGCAAAGATAATATAAAAAGGACCATTTTCAATTTTCGAGTTCTTTGAAAATATTTTATCAAAATATCGAAAGTTTAATAGATTTATTTTGCGCACATGACGGCAAAAATAATATAAAAAGATCCATTTTCAATTTTCGGGTTCTTTGAAAACATTTTATCAAAATATCGAAACTTTAATAGATTTATTTTGCGCACATGACAGCGTAGATAATATCAAAAGGACCATTTTCAATTTTCGGTTCTTTGAAATTATTTTATCAAAATATCGAAACTTTAATAGATTTATTTTGCGCACATGACGGCAAAGATAATATAAAAAGGACCATTTTCAATTTTCGAGTTCTTTGAAAATATTTTATCAAAATATCGAAAGTTTAATAGACTTATTTTGCGCACATGACGGCAAACATAATATAAAAAGATCCATTTTCAATTTTCGGGTTCTTTGAAAATATTTTTTCTAAATATCGAAACTTTAATAGATTTATTTTGCGCACATGACGGCAAAGATAATATAAAAAGGACCATTTTCAATTTTCGAGTTCTTTGAAAATATTTTATCAAAATATCGAAAGTTTAATAGATTTATTTTGCGCACATGACGGCAAAAATAATATAAAAAGGACCATTTTCAATTTTCGGGTTCTTTGAAAACATTTTATCAAAATATCGAAACTTTAATAGATTTATTTTGCGCACATGACAGCGTAGATAATATCAAAAGGACCATTTTCAATTTTCGGGTTCTTTGAAAATATTTTATCAAAATATCGAAACTTTAATAGATTTATTTTGGCACATGACGGCAAAGATAATATAAAATGATCCATTTTCAAATGTCGGGTTCTTTGAAAATATTTTATGAAAATATCGAAACTTTAATAGATTTATTTTGCGCACATGACGGCAAATCTAATATAAAAAGATCCATTTTCAATTTTCGGGTTCTTTGAAAATATTTTATCAAAATATCGAAACTTTAATAGATTTATTTTGGCACATGACGGCAAAGATAATATAAAAAGGACCATTTTCAATTTTCGGGTTCTTTGAAAATATTTTCTCAAAATATCGAAACTTTAATAGATTTATTTTGCACACATGACGGCAAAGATAATATAAAAAGATAGATTTTCAATTTTCGGGTTCTTTGAAAATATTTCTTCAAAATTTCGAAAATTTAATGGATTTATTTGGCGTACAAGACGGCAAAGATAATATAAAAAGGGCCATTTTCAATTTTCGGGTTCTTTGAAAATATTTCATCAAAATATCGAAACTTTAATGGATTTATTTGGCGCACATGGCGGCAAAGATAATGTAAAATGTATCATTTTCAATTTTCGGGTTCTTTGAAAATATTTCTTCAAAATATCGAAACTTTAATGGATTTATTTTGAGCACATGACGGCAAAGATAATGTAAAAAGATCCATTTTAAATTTTCGGGTTCTTTGAAAATCTTTCTTCAAAATTTCGAAAATTTAATAGATTTATTTTGCGCACATGACGGCAAAGATAATATCAAAAGGACCATTTTCAATTTTCGGTTTTTTGAAATTATTTCATCAAAATATCGAAACTTTAATAGATTTATTTTGCGCACATGACGGCATTTTCATTTCAATAAAAAGGACCATTTTCAATTTTCGAGTTCTTTGAAAATATTTTATCAAAATATCGAAAGTTTAATAGATTTATTTTGCGCACATGACGGCAAAAATAATATAAAAAGATCCATTTTCAATTTTCGGGTTCTTTGAAAACATTTCATCAAAATATCGAAACTTTAATAGATTTATTTTGCGCACATGACGCCAAAGATAATATAAAAAGATCCATTTTCAATTTTCGGGTTCTTTAAAAATATTTCATCAAAATATCGAAACTTTAATAGATTTATTTTGCGCACATGACGGAAAAGATAATATAAAAAGGACCATTTTCAATTTTCGAGTTCTTTGAAAATATTTTATCAAAATATCGAAATTTTACTATTAAAAACATTTCATCAAAATAAATCTATATTTATTTTGCGCACATGACGGCAAAAATAATATAAAAAGATTCATTTTCAATTTTCGGGTTCTTTGAAAACATTTCATCAAAATATCGAAACTTTAATAGATTTATTTTGCGCACATGACGGCAAAAATAATATAAAAAGATCCATTTTCAATTTTCGGGTTCTTTGAAAACATTTCATCAAAATGTCAAAACTTTAATAGATTTATTTTGCGCACATGACGGAAAAGATAATATAAAAAGGACCATTTTCAATTTTCGGGTTCTTTGAAAATATTTTATCAAAATATCGAAACTTTAATAGATTTATTTTGCGCACATGACGGCAAAGATAATATAAAAATTACCATTTTCAATTTTCGGGTTCTTTGAAATTATTTCATCAAAATATCGAAACTTTAATGGATTTATTTTGCGCACATGACGGCAAAGATAATATGATCCATTTTCAATTTTCGGGTTCTTTGAAAACATTTCATCAAAATATCGAAACTTTAATAGATTTATTTTGCGCACATGACGGCAAAATAATATAAAAAGTTCCATTATCAATTTTCGGGTTCTTTGAAAACATTTCATCAAAATATCGAAACTTTAATAGATTTATTTTGCGCACATGACGGCAAAGATAATATAAAAAGATCCATTTTCAATGTTCGGGTTCTTTGAAAACATTTCATCAAAATATCGAAACTTTAATAGATTTATTTTGCGCACATGACGGCAAAGATAATATAAAAAGATCCATTTTCAATTTTCGGGTTCTTTAAAAACATTTCATCAAAATATCGAAACTTTAATAGATTTATTTTGCGCACATGACGCCAAAGATAATATAAAAAGATCCATTTTCAATTTTCGGGTTCTTTAAAAATATTTCATCAAAATATCGAAACTTTAATAGATTTATTTTGCGCACATGACGGAAAAAAAGGACCATTTTCAATTTTCGAGTTCTTTGAAAATATTTTATCAAAATATCGAAATTTTACTATTAAAAACATTTCATTAAAATAAATCTATATTTATTTTGCGCACATGACGGCAAAAATAATATAAAAAGATTCATTTTCAATTTTCGGGTTCTTTGAAAACATTTCATCAAAATATCGAAACTTTAATAGATTTATTTTGCGCACATGACGGCAAAAATAATATAAAAAGATCCATTTTCAATTTTCGGGTTCTTTGAAAACATTTTATCAAAATATCGAAACTTTAATAGATTTATTTTACGCACATGACGGCAAAGATAATATAAATAGGACCATTTTAAAAGGGTTTTTTGAAAATATTTCATCAAAATGTCGAAACTTTAATAGATTTATTTTGCGCACATGACGGCAAAGATAATATAAAAAGGAACATTTTACATTCGGGTTTTACATTATCTTTGCCGTTATGTGCTCAAAATAAATAAAAAGTATTAAAGAAAATTGAAAATGGATCCTTTTATATTATCTTTGCCGTCATGTGCGCAAAATAAATCTATTAAAGTTTCGAAATTTTGAAGAAATATTTTCAAAGAACACTTTTACATTATCTTTGCCGTTATGTGCTCAAAATAAATCTATTAAAGTTTCGAAATTTTAAAGAAATATTTTCAAAGAACCCGCAAATTGAAAATGATACATTTTACATTATCTTTGCCTTCATGTGCGCAAAATAAATCTATTAAAGTTTCCAAATTTTAAAGAAATATTTTCAAAGAACCCGAAAATTGAAAATGATACATTTTACATTATCTTTGCCGTTATGTGCGAAGAATAAATCTATTAAAATTCCGAAGTTTTGAAGAAATATTTTCAAAGAACCCGAAAAATGAAAATGATACATTTTACATTATCTTTGCCGTTATGTTCTCAAAATAAATCTATTAAAATTTCGAAATTTTGAAGAAATATTTTCAAAGAACCCGAAAATTGAATGAAAATGATACATTTTACATTATCTTTGCCGGTATGTGCTCAAAATAAATCTATTAAAGTTTCGAAATTTTAAAGAAATATTTTCAAAGAACCCGAAAATTGAAAATTGTACTTTTTATATTATCTTTGCCGTTATGTGCGCAAAATAAATCTATTAAAGTTTCGAAATTTTGAAGAAATATTTTCAAAGAACCCGGAAATTAAAAATGATACATTTTACATAATCTTTGCCGTTATGTGCGCAGAATAAATCTTTTAAAATTCCGAAGTTTTGAAGAAATATTTTCAAAGAACCCGAAAATTGAAAATTGTACTTTTTATATTATCTTTGCCGTTATGTGCGCAAAATAAATCTATTAAAGTTTCGAAATTTTGAAGAAATATTTTCAAAGAACCCGGAAATTAAAAATGATACATTTTACATAATCTTTGCCGTTATGTGCGCATAATAAATCTTTTAAAATTCCGAAGTTTTGAAGAAATATTTTCAAAGAACCCGAAAATTGAAAATGGATCTTTTTATATTATCTTTGCCGTTATATGCGCAAAATAAATCTATTGAAGTTTCGAAATTTTGAAAAAATATTTTCAAAGAACCCGAAAATTAAAAATGATACATTTTACATTATCTTTGCCGTTATGTGCGCAGAATAAATCTATTAAAATTTCGAAATTTTGAAGAAATATTTTCAAAGAACCCGAAAATTGAAAATGATACATTTTACATTATTTTTGCCGTTATGTGCGCAGAATAAATCTATTAAAATTCCAAAGTTTTGAAGAAATATTTTCAAAGAACCCGAAAATTGAAAATTGTACTTTTTATATTATCTTTGCCGTCATGTGCGCAAAATAGATCTATTAAAGTTTCGAAATTTTGAAGAAATATTTTCAAAGAACCCGGAAATTAAAAATGATACATTTTACATAATCTTTGCCGTTATGTGCGCAGAATAAATCTTTTAAAATTCCGAAGTTTTGAAGAAATATTTTCAAAGAACCCGGAAATTGAAAATGGATCTTTTTATATTATCTTTGCCGTTATGTGCGCAAAATAAATCTATTAAAGTTTCGAAATTTAGAAGAAATATTTTCAAAGAACCCGGAAATTAAAAATGATACATTTTACATAATCTTTGCCGTTATGTGCGCAAAATAAATCTATTAAAGTTTCGAAATTTTGAAGAAATATTTTCAAAGAACCCGGAAATTAAAAATGGTACTTTTCATATGATCTTTGCCGTTATCTGCGCAAAATAAATCTATTAAAGAAAATTGAAAATGGATTCTTTTATATTATCTTTGCCGTCATGTGCGCAAAATAAATCTATTGAAGTTTCGAAATTTTGAAAAAATATTTTCAAAGAACCCGAAAATTAAAAATGATACATTTTACATTATCTTTGCCGTTATGTGCGCAAAATAAAACTATTAAAGTTTCGAATTTTTGAAGAAATATTTTCAAAGAACCCGAAAATTGAAAATGGACCTTTTTATATTATCTTTGCCGTCATGTGCGCAAAATAAATCTATTAAAGTTTCGAAATTTTGAAGAAATATTTTCAAAGAACCCGAAAATTGAAAACGATACATTTTACATTATCTTTGCCGTTATGTGCGCAAAATAAATCTATTAAAGTTTCGAAATTTTGAAGAAATATTTTCAAAGAACCCGAAAATTGAAAATGGACCTTTTTATATTATCTTTGCCGTCATGTGCGCAAAATAAATCTATTAAAGTTTCAAAATTTTGAAGAAATATTTTCAAAGAACCCGAAAATTGAAAACGATACATTTTACATTATCTTTGCCGTTATGTGCGCAAAATAAATCTATTAAAGTTTCGAAATTTTGAAGAAATATTTTTAAAGAACTCGAAAATTGAAAATGATACATTTTACATTAGCTTTGCTGTTATGTGCGTAAAATAAATCTATTTAAGTTTCGAAATTTTGAAGAAATATTTTCAAAGAACCCGAAAATTGAAAATGATACATTTTACATTATCTTTGCCGTTATGTGCTCAAAATAAATCTATTAAAGTTTCGAAATTTTAAAGAAATATTTTCAAAGAACCCGAAAATTGAAAATGATACATTTTACATTATCTTTGCCGTTATGTGCGCAGAATTATTAAACTACTATACTATTAAAATTCCAAAGTTTTGAAGAAATATTTTCAAAGAACCCGAAAATTGAAAATTGTACTTTTTATATTATCTTTGCCGTTATGTGCGCAAAATAGATCTATTAAAGTTTCGAAATTTTAAAGAAATATTTTTTCAAAGAACCCGAAAATTGAAAATGATACATTTTACATTATCTTTGCCGTTATGTGCGCAGAATAAATCTATTAAAATTTCGAAATTTTGAAGAAATATTTTCAAAGAACCCGAAAATTGAAAATGATACATTTTACATTATTTTTGCCGTTATGTGCGCAGAATAAATCTATTAAAATTCCAAAGTTTTGAAGAAATATTTTCAAAGAACCCGAAAATTGAAAATTGTACTTTTTATATTATCTTTGCCGTTATGTGCGCAAAATAGATCTATTAAAGTTTCGAAATTTTAAAGAAATATTTTTTTCAAAGAACCCGAAAATTGAAAATGATACATTTTACATTATCTTTGCCGTTATGTGCGCAGAATAAATCTATTAAAATTCCGAAGTTTTGAAGAAATATTTTCAAAGAACCCGAAAATTGAAAATTGTACTTTTTATATTATCTTTGCCGTTATGTGCGCAGAATAAATCTATTAAAATTTCGAAATTTTGAAGAAATATTTTCAAAGAACCCGAAAATTGAAAATGATACATTTTACATTATCTTTGCCGTTATGTGCGCAGAATAAATCTATTAAAATTTCGAAATTTTGAAGAAATATTTTCAAAGAACCCGAAAATTGAAAATGATACATTTTACATTATTTTTGCCGATATGTGCGCAGAATAAATCTATTAAAATTCCAAAGTTTTGAAGAAATATTTTCAAAGAACCTGAAAATTGAAAATTGTACTTTTTATATTATCTTTGCCGTTATGTGCGCAAAATAGATCTATTAAAGTTTCGAAATTTTAAAGAAATATTTTTTCAAAGAACCCGAAAATTGAAAATGATACATTTTACATTATCTTTGCCGTTATGTGCGCAGAATAAAACTATTAAAGTTTCGAATTTTTGAAGAAATATTTTCAAAGAACCCGAAAATTGAAAATGGACCTTTTTATATTATCTTTGCCGTCATGTGCGCAAAATAAATCTATTAAAGTTTCGAAATTTTGAAGAAATATTTTCAAAGAACCCGAAAATTGAAAACGATACATTTTACATTATCTTTGCCGTTATGTGCGCAAAATAAATCTATTAAAGTTTCGAAATTTTGAAGAAATATTTTCAAAGAACCCGAAAATTGAAAATGGACCTTTTTATATTATCTTTGCCGTCATGTGCGCAAAATAAATCTATTAAAGTTTCGAAATTTTAAAGAAATATTTTTTCAAAGAACCCGAAAATTGAAAATGATACATTTTACATTATCTTTGCCGTTATGTGCGCAGAATAAATCTATTAAAATTTCGAAATTTTGAAGAAATATTTTCAAAGAACCCGAAAATTGAAAATGATACATTTTACATTATCTTTACCGTTATGTGCGCAGAATAAATCTATTAAAATTTCGAAATTTTGAAGAAATATTTTCAAAGAACCCGAAAATTGAAAATGATACATTTTACATTATTTTTGCCGATATGTGCGCAGAATAAATCTATTAAAATTCCAAAGTTTTGAAGAAATATTTTCAAAGAACCTGAAAATTGAAAATTGTACTTTTTATATTATCTTTGCCGTTATGTGCGCAAAATAGATCTATTAAAGTTTCGAAATTTTAAAGAAATATTTTTTCAAAGAACCCTAAAATTGAAAATGATACATTTTACATTATCTTTGCCGTTATGTGCGCAGAATAAATCTATTAAAATTTCGAAATTTTGAAGAAATATTTTCAAAGAACCCGACAATTGAAAATGATACATTTTACATTATCTTTGCCGTTATGTGCGTAGAATAAATCTATTAAAATTCCGAAGTTTTGAAGAAATATTTTCAAAGAACCCGAAAATTGAAAATTGTACTTTTTATATTATCTTTGCCGTTATGTGCGCAAAATAAATCTATTAAAGTTTCGAAATTTTAAAGAAATATTTTCAAAGAACCCGAAAATTGAAAATGATACATTTTACATTATCTTTGCCGTTATGTGCTCAAAATAAATCTATTAAAGTTTCGAAATTTAAAAGAAATATTTGCAAAGAACCCGAAAATTGAAAATGATACATTTTACATTATCTTTGCCGTTATGTGCGCAGAATAAACCTATTAAAATTCCGAAGTTTTCAAGAAATATTTTCAGAGAACCCGAAAATTGAAAATTGTACTTTTTATATTATCTTTGCCGTTATGTGCTCAAAATAAATCTATTAAAGTTTCGAAATTTAAAAGGAATATTTTCAAAGAACTCGAAAATTGAAAATGATACATTTTACATTATCTTTGCCGTTATGTTCGCAGAATAAATCTATTAAAATTCCGAAGTTTTGAAGAAATATTTTCAAAGAACCCGAAAATTGAAAATTGTACTTTTTATATTATCTTTGCCGTTATGTGCGCAAAATAAATCTATTAAAGTTTCGAAATTATAAAGAAATATTTTCAAAGAAACCGGAAATTGAAAATGATACATTTTACATTATCTTTGCCGTTATGTGCGCAGAATAAATCTATTAAAATTCCGAAGTTTTGAAGAAATATTTTCAAAGAACCCGAAAATTGAAAATGATACATTTTACATTATCTTTGCCGTTATGTGCTCAAAATAAATCTATTAAAGTTTCGAAATTTAAAAGAAATATTTGCAAAGAACCCGAAAATTGAAAATGATACATTTTACATTATCTTTGCCGTTATGTGCGCAGAATAAATCTATTAAAATTCAAAACTCGAAAATTAAAAATGGTCCTTTTTATATTATCTTTGCCGTTATATGCGCAAAATAAATTTATTAAAGTTCCGAAGTTTTAAAGAGATATTTTAAAAAAACCCGAACCGAATATTTAAAATGGATCTTTTTACATTGTCTTTGCCGTCATGTGCGCAAAATAAATCTATTAAAGTTTCGAAATTTTGAAGAAATATTTTCAACGAACCCGAAAATTGAAAATGATACATTTTACATTATCTTTGCCGTTATGTGCTCAAAATAAATCTATTAAAATTTCGAAATTTTAAAGAAATATTTTTTCAAAGAACCCGAAAATTGAAAATGATACATTTTACATTATCTTTGCCGTTATGTGCACAGAACAAATCTATTAAAATTCCGAAGTTTTCAAGAAATATTTTCAAAGAACCCAAAAATTGAAAATTGTACTTTTTATATTATCTTTGCCGTTATGTGCTCAAAATAAATCTATTAAAGTTTCGAAATTTAAAAGAAATATTTTCAAAGAACTCGAAAATTGAAAATGATACATTTTACATTATCTTTGCCGTTATGTGCGCAGAATAAATCTATTAAAATTCCGAAGTTTTGAAGAAATATTTTCAAAGAACCCGAAAATTGAAAACGATACATTTTACATTATCTTTGCCGTTATGTGCGCAAAATAAATCTATTAAAGTTTCGAAATTTTGAAGAAATATTTTCAAAGAACCCGAAAATTGAAAATGGACCTTTTTATATTATCTTTGCCGTCATGTGCGCAAAATAAATCTATTAAAGTTTCGAAATTTTAAAGAAATATTTTTTCAAAGAACCCGAAAATTGAAAATGATACATTTTACATTATCTTTGCCGTTATGTGCGCAGAATAAATCTATTAAAATTTCGAAATTTTGAAGAAATATTTTCAAAGAACCCGAAAATTGAAAATGATACATTTTACATTATCTTTACCGTTATGTGCGCAGAATAAATCTATTAAAATTTCGAAATTTTGAAGAAATATTTTCAAAGAACCCGAAAATTGAAAATGATACATTTTACATTATTTTTGCCGATATGTGCGCAGAATAAATCTATTAAAATTCCAAAGTTTTGAAGAAATATTTTCAAAGAACCTGAAAATTGAAAATTGTACTTTTTATATTATCTTTGCCGTTATGTGCGCAAAATAGATCTATTAAAGTTTCGAAATTTTAAAGAAATATTTTTTCAAAGAACCCTAAAATTGAAAATGATACATTTTACATTATCTTTGCCGTTATGTGCGCAGAATAAATCTATTAAAATTTCGAAATTTTGAAGAAATATTTTCAAAGAACCCGACAATTGAAAATGATACATTTTACATTATCTTTGCCGTTATGTGCGTAGAATAAATCTATTAAAATTCCGAAGTTTTGAAGAAATATTTTCAAAGAACCCGAAAATTGAAAATTGTACTTTTTATATTATCTTTGCCGTTATGTGCGCAAAATAAATCTATTAAAGTTTCGAAATTTTAAAGAAATATTTTCAAAGAACCCGAAAATTGAAAATGATACATTTTACATTATCTTTGCCGTTATGTGCTCAAAATAAATCTATTAAAGTTTCGAAATTTAAAAGAAATATTTGCAAAGAACCCGAAAATTGAAAATGATACATTTTACATTATCTTTGCCGTTATGTGCGCAGAATAAACCTATTAAAATTCCGAAGTTTTCAAGAAATATTTTCAGAGAACCCGAAAATTGAAAATTGTACTTTTTATATTATCTTTGCCGTTATGTGCTCAAAATAAATCTATTAAAGTTTCGAAATTTAAAAGGAATATTTTCAAAGAACTCGAAAATTGAAAATGATACATTTTACATTATCTTTGCCGTTATGTTCGCAGAATAAATCTATTAAAATTCCGAAGTTTTGAAGAAATATTTTCAAAGAACCCGAAAATTGAAAATTGTACTTTTTATATTATCTTTGCCGTTATGTGCGCAAAATAAATCTATTAAAGTTTCGAAATTATAAAGAAATATTTTCAAAGAAACCGGAAATTGAAAATGATACATTTTACATTATCTTTGCCGTTATGTGCGCAGAATAAATCTATTAAAATTCCGAAGTTTTGAAGAAATATTTTCAAAGAACCCGAAAATTGAAAATGATACATTTTACATTATCTTTGCCGTTATGTGCTCAAAATAAATCTATTAAAGTTTCGAAATTTAAAAGAAATATTTGCAAAGAACCCGAAAATTGAAAATGATACATTTTACATTATCTTTGCCGTTATGTGCGCAGAATAAATCTATTAAAATTCAAAACTCGAAAATTAAAAATGGTCCTTTTTATATTATCTTTGCCGTTATATGCGCAAAATAAATTTATTAAAGTTCCGAAGTTTTAAAGAGATATTTTAAAAAAACCCGAACCAAATATTTAAAATGGATCTTTTTACATTGTCTTTGCCGTCATGTGCGCAAAATAAATCTATTAAAGTTTCGAAATTTTGAAGAAATATTTTCAAAGAACCCGAAAAATGAAAATGAACCTTTTTATATTATCTATGCCGTTATGTGCGCAAAATAAATCTATTAAAGTTTCGAAATTTTGAAGAAATATTTTCAAAGAACCCGAAAATTGAAAACGATACATTTTACATTATCTTTGCCGTTATGTGCGCAAAATAAATCTATTAAAGTTTCGAAATTTTGAAGAAATATTTTCAAAGAACCCGAAAATTGAAAATGGATCTTTTTATATTATCTTTCCCGTCATGTGCGCAAAAATAAATCTAATAAAGTTTCGAAATTTTGAAGAAATATTTTCAAAGAACCCGAAAATTGAAAATGATACATTTTACATTATCTTTGCCGTTATGTGCGCAGAATAAATCTATTAAAATTTCGAAATTTTGAAGAAATATTTCCAAAGAACCCGAAAATTGAAAATGATACATTTTACATTATTTTTGCCGATATGTGCGCAGAATAAATCTATTAAAATTCCAAAGTTTTGAAGAAATATTTTCAAAGAAACTGAAAATTGAAAATTGTACTTTTTATATTATCTTTGCCGTTATGTGCGCAAAATAGATCTATTAAAGTTTCGAAATTTTAAAGAAATATTTTTTCAAAGAACCCGAAAATTGAAAATGATACATTTTACATTATCTTTGCCGTTATGTGCGCAGAATAAATCTATTAAAATTTCGAAATTTTGAAGAAATATTTTCAAAGAACCCGACAATTGAAAATGATACATTTTACATTATCTTTGCCGGTATGTGCCTAGAATAAATCTATTAAAATTCCGAAGTTTTGAAGAAATATTTTCAAAGAACCCGAAAATTGAAAATGATACATTTTACATTATCTTTGCCGTTATGTGCTCAAAATAAATCTATTAAAGTTTCGAAATTTAAAAGAAATATTTGCAAAGAACCC
This sequence comes from Beris morrisii, assembly GCA_951812415.1. Lineage (NCBI taxonomy): Eukaryota > Metazoa > Arthropoda > Insecta > Diptera > Stratiomyidae > Beris > Beris morrisii. The sequence continues at coordinate 80,914,380 of OX638311.1, read as the reverse complement.
GAAAATTGAAAATGATACATTTTACATTATCTTTGCCGTTATGTGCGCAGAATAAATCTATTAAAATTCCGAAGTTTTCAAGAAATATTTTCAAAGAACCCGAAAATTGAAAATTGTACTTTTTATATTATCTTTGCCGTTATGTGCGCAAAATAAATCTATTAAAGTTTCGAAATTATAAAGAAATATTTTCAAAGAAACCGGAAATTGAAAATGATACATTTTACATTATCTTTGCCGTTATGTGCGCAGAATAAATCTATTAAAATTCCGAAGTTTTGAAGAAATATTTTCAAAGAACCCGAAAATTGAAAATGATACATTTTACATTATCTTTGCCGTTATGTGCGCAGAATAAATCTATTAAAATTCCGAAGTTTTCAAGAAATATTTTCAAAGAACTCGAAAATTGAAAATTGTACTTTTTATCTTTGCCGTTATGTGCTCAAAATAAATCTATTAAAGTTTCGAAATTTTAAAGAAATATTTTCAAAGAACTCGAAAATTGAAAATGATACATTTTACATTATCTTTGCCGTTATGTGCGGAGAATAAATCTATTAAAATTCCGAAGTTTTGAAGAAATATTTTCAAAGAACCCGAAAATTGAAAATGATACATTTTACATTATCTTTGCCGTTATGTGCGCAAAATAAATCTATTAAAGTTTCGAAATTTTGAAGAAATATTTTCAAAGAACCCGAAAATTGAAAATGGATCTTTTTATATAATCTTTGCAGTCATGTGTGCAAAATAAATCTATTAAAGTTTCAAATTTTGAAGAAATATTTTCAAAGAACCCGGAAACTAAAAATTGTGCTTTTTATATTATCTTTGCCGTTATGTGCGCAAAATAGATCTATTAAAGTTTCGAAATTTTAAAGAAATATTTTTTCAAAGAACCCGAAAATTGAAAATGATACATTTTACATTATCTTTGCCGTTATGTGCGCAGAATAAATCTATTAAAATTTCGAAATTTTGAAGAAATGTTTTCAAAGAACCCGAAAATTGAAAATGATACATTTTACATTATCTTTGCCGTTATGTGCGCAGAATAAATCTATTAAAATTTCGAAATTTTGAAGAAATGTTTTCAAAGAACCCGAAAATTGAAAATGATACATCTTTGCCGTTATGTGCGCAGAATAAATCTATTAAAATTTCGAAATTTTGAAGAAATATTTTCAAAGAACCCGAAAATTGAAAATGATACATTTTACATTATCTTTGTAGTTATGTGCGCAGAATAAATCTATTAAAATTCCAAAGTTTTGAAGAAATATTTTCAAAGAACCCTAAAATTGAAAATTGTACTTTTTATATTATCTTTGCCGTTATGTGCGCAAAATAAATCTATTAAAGTTTCGAAATTTTAAAGAAATATTTTCAAAGAACCCGAAAAATGAAAATGAACCTTTTTATATTATCTATGCCGTTATGTGCGCAAAATAAATCTATTAAAGTTTCGAAATTTTGAAGAAATATTTTCAAAGAACCCGAAAATTGAAAATGGATCTTTTTATATAATCTTTGCAGTCATGTGTGCAAAATAAATCTATTAAAGTTTCAAATTTTGAAGAAATATTTTCAAAGAACCCGGAAACTAAAAATTGTGCTTTTTATATTATCTTTGCCGTTATGTGCGCAAAATAGATCTATTAAAGTTTCGAAATTTTAAAGAAATATTTTTTCAAAGAACCCGAAAATTGAAAATGATACATTTTACATTATCTTTGCCGTTATGTGCGCAGAATAAATCTATTAAAATTTCGAAATTTTGAAGAAATGTTTTCAAAGAACCCGAAAATTGAAAATGATACATTTTACATTATCTTTGCCGTTATGTGCGCAGAATAAATCTATTAAAATTTCGAAATTTTGAAGAAATGTTTTCAAAGAACCCGAAAATTGAAAATGATACATCTTTGCCGTTATGTGCGCAGAATAAATCTATTAAAATTCCGAAGTTTTGAAGAAATATTTTCAAAGAACCCGAAAATTGAAAATGATACATTTTACATTATCTTTGCCGTTATGTGCGCAGAATAAATCTATTAAAATTCCGAAGTTTTCAAGAAATATTTTCAAAGAACCCGAAAATTGAAAATTGTACTTTTTATATTATCTTTGCCGTTATGTGCGCAAAATAAATCTATTAAAGTTTCGAAATTATAAAGAAATATTTTCAAAGAAACCGGAAATTGAAAATGATACATTTTACATTATCTTTGCCGTTATGTGCGCAGAATAAATCTATTAAAATTCCGAAGTTTTGAAGAAATATTTTCAAAGAACCCGAAAATTGAAAATGATACATTTTACATTATCTTTGCCGTTATGTGCGCAAAATAAATCTATTAAAGTTTCGAAATTTTGAAGAAATATTTTCAAAGAACCCGAAAATTGAAAATGGATCTTTATATATTATCTTTGCCGTCATGTGCGCAAAATAATTCTATTAAAGTTTCGAAATTTTGAAGAAATATTTTCAAAGAACGCGGAAATTAAAAATGATACATTTTACATTATCTTTGCCGTTATGTGCGCAGAATAAATCTATTAAAATTCCGAAGTTTTGAAGAAATATTTTCAAGGAACCCGAAAATTGAAAATTGTACTTTTTATATTATCTTTGCCGTTATGTGCGCAAAATAAATCTATTAAAGTTTCGAAATTTTGAAGAAATATTTTCAAAGAACCCGAAAATTGAAAATGGATCTTTATATATTATCTTTGCCGTCATGTGCGCAAAATAATTCTATTAAAGTTTCGAAATTTTGAAGAAATATTTTCAAAGAACGCGGAAATTAAAAATGATACATTTTACATTATCTTTGCCGTTATGTGCGCAGAATAAATCTATTAAAATTCCGAAGTTTTGAAGAAATATTTTCAAGGAACCCGAAAATTGAAAATTGTACTTTTTATATTATCTTTGCCGTTATGTGCGCAAAATAAATCTATTAAAGTTTCGAAATTTTGAAGAAATATTTTCAAAGAACCGAAAATTAAAATTGGATCTTTTTATATTATCTTTGCCGTCATGTGCGCAAAATAAATCTATTAAAGTTTCGAAATTTTGAAGAAATATTTTCAAAGAACCCGAAAATTGAAAACGATACATTTTACATTATCTTTGCCGTTATGTGCGCAAAATAAATCTATTAAAGTTTCGAAATTTTGAAGAAATATTTTCAAAGAACCCGAAAATTGAAAATTGTAAATCTATTTTAAATATTTTCAAAGAACCCGAAAATTAAAAATGATACATTATTTTTGCCGTTATGTGCGCAAAATAAATCGATTAAAGTTTCGAAATTTTGAAGAAATATTTTCAAAGAACCGAAAATTAAAATTGGATCTTTTTATATTATCTTTGCCGTCATGTGCGCAAAATAAATCTATTAAAGTTTCGAAATTTTAAAAAAATATTTTCAAAAAACCCGAAAATTAAAAATGATACATTTTATATTATCTTTGCCGTTATGTGCGCAAAATAAATCTATTAAAGTTTCGAAATTTTAAAGAAATATTTTCAAAGAACCCGAAAATTGAAAATGATACATTTTACATTATCTTTGCCGTTATGTGCTCAAAATAAATCTATTAAAGTTTCGAAATTTTGAAGAAATATTTTCAAAGAACCGAAAATTAAAATTGGATCTTTTTATATTATCTTTGCCGTCATGTGCGCAAAATAAATCTATTAAAGTTTCGAAATTTTGAAGAAATATTTTCAAAGAACCCGAAAATTAAAAATGATACATTTTACATTATCTTTGCCGTTATGTGCGCAAAATAAATCGATTAAAGTTTCGAAATTTTGAAGAAATATTTTCAAAGAACCGAAAATTAAAATTGGATCTTTTTATATTATCTTTGCCGTCATGTGCGCAAAATAAATCTATTAAAGTTTCGAAATTTTGAAGAAATATTTTCAAAGAACCCGAAAATTGAAAACGATACATTTTACATTATCTTTGCCGTTATGTGCGCAAAATAAATCTATTAAAGTTTCGAAATTTTGAAGAAATATTTTCAAAGAACCCGAAAATTGAAAATTGTAAATCTATTTTAAATATTTTCAAAGAACCCAAAAATTAAAAATGATACATTTTACATTATTTTTGCCGTTATGTGCGCAAAATAAATCGATTAAAGTTTCGAAATTTTGTAGAAATATTTTCAAAGAACCGAAAATTAAAATTGGATCTTTTTATATTATCTTTGCCGTCATGTGCGCAAAATAAATCTATTAAAGTTTCGAAATTTTAAAAAAATATTTTCAAAAAACCCGAAAATTAAAAATGATACATTTTATATTATCTTTGCCGTTATGTGCGCAAAATAAATCTATTAAAGTTTCGAAATTTTAAAGAAATATTTTCAAAGAACCCGAAAATTGAAAATGATACATTTTACATTATCTTTGCCGTTATGTGCTCAAAATAAATCTATTAAAGTTTCGAAATTTAAAAGAAATATTTGCAAAGAACCCGAAAATTGAAAATGATACATTTTACATTATCTTTGCCGTTATGTGCGCAGAATAAATCTATTAAAATTCTGAAGTTTTCAAGAAATATTTTCAAAGAACCCGAAAATTGAAAATTGTACTTTTTATCTTTGCCGTTATGTGCTCAAAATAAATCTATTAAAGTTTCGAAATTTAAAAGAAATATTTTCAAAGAACTCGAAAATTGAAAATGATACATTTTACATTATCTTTGCCGTTATGAGCGCAAAATAAATATATTAAAATTCCGAAGTTTTGAAGAAATATTTTCAAAGAACCCGAAAATTGAAAATTGTACTTTTTATATTATTTTTGCCGTTATGTGCGCAAAATAGATCTATTAAAGTTTCGAAATTTTAAAGAAATATTTTTTCAAAGAACCCGAAAATTGAAAATGATACATTTTACATTATCTTTGCCGTTATGTGCGCAGAATAAATCTATTAAAATTTCGAAATTTTGAAGAAATATTTTCAAAGAACCCGAAAATTGAAAATGATACATTTTACATTATCTTTGCCGTTATGTGCGTAGAATAAATCTATTAAAATTCCAAAGTTTTGAAGAAATATTTTCAAAGAACCCGAAAATTGAAAATTGTACTTTTTATATTATCTTTGCCTTTATGTGCGCAAAATAAATCTATTAAAATTCCGAAGTTTTAAAGAAATATTTTCAAAGAACCCGAAAATTGAAAATTGTACTTTTTATATTATCTTTGCCGTTATGTGCTCAAAATAAATCTATTAAAGTGTCGAAATTTAAAAGAAATATTTTCAAAGAACTCGAAAATTGAAAATGATACATTTTACATTATCTTTGCCGTTATGTGCGCAGAATAAATCTATTAAAGTTTCGAAATTTTAAAGAAATATTTTCAAAGAACCCGGAAATTGAAAATGATACATTTTACATTATCTTTGCCGTTATGTGCGCAGAATAAATCTATTAAAATTCCGAAGTTTTGAAGAAATATTTTCAAAGAACCCGAAAATTGTACTTTTTATATTATCTTTGCCGTTATGTGCGCAAAATAAATCTATTAAAGTTTCGAAATTTAAAAGAAATATTTGCAAAGAACCCGAAAATTGAAAATGATACATTTTACATTATCTTTGCCGTTATGTGCGCAGAATAAATCTATTAAAATTCCGAAGTTTTAAAGAAATATTTTCAAAGAACCCGAAAATTGAAAATTGTACTTTTTATATTATCTTTGCCGTTATGTGCTCAAAATAAATCTATTAAAGTGTCGAAATTTAAAAGAAATATTTTCAAAGAACTCGAAAATTGAAAATGATACATTTTACATTATCTTTGCCGTTATGAGCGCAGAATAAATATATTAAAATTCCGAAGTTTTGAAGAAATATTTTCAAAGAACCCGAAAATTGTACTTTTTATATTATCTTTGCCGTTATGTGCGCAAAATAAATCTATTAAAGTTTCGAAATTTTAAAGAAATATTTTCAAAGAACCCGGAAATTGAAAATGATACATTTTACATTATCTTTGCCGTTATGTGCGCAGAATAAATCTATTAAAATTCCGAAGTTTTGAAGAAATATTTTCAAAGAACCCGAAAATTGAAAATGATACATTTTACATTATCTTTGCCGTTATGTGCTCAAAATAAATCTATTAAAGTTTCGAAATTTAAAAGAAATATTTGCAAAGAACCCGAAAATTGAAAATGATACATTTTACATTATCTTTGCCGTTATGTGCGCAGAATAAATCTATTAAAATTCCGAAGTTTTGAAGAAATATTTTCAAAGAACCCGAAAATTAAAAATCTATCTTTTTATATCATCTTTGCCTTTATGTGCGCAAAATAAATCTATTAAAGTTTCGAAATTTTGAAGAAATATTTTTAAAGAACTCGAAAATTGAAAATGATACATTTTACATTAGCTTTGCTGTTATGTGCGTAAAATAAATCTATTTAAGTTTCGAAATTTTGAAGAAATATTTTCAAAGAACCCGAAAATTGAAAATGATACATTTTACATTATCTTTGCCGTTATGTGCTCAAAATAAATCTATTAAAGTTTCGAAATTTTAAAGAAATATTTTCAAAGAACCCGAAAATTGAAAATGATACATTTTACATTATCTTTGCCGTTATGTGCGCAGAATAAATCTATTAAAATTTCGAAATTTTGAAGAAATATTTTCAAAGAACCCGAAAATTGAAAATGATACATTTTACATTATCTTTGCCGTTATGTGCGCAGAATAAATCTATTAAAATTCCAAAGTTTTGAAGAAATATTTTCAAAGAACCCGAAAATTGAAAATTGTACTTTTTATATTATCTTTGCCTTTATGTGCGCAAAATAAATCTATTAAAGTTTCGAAATTTTGAAGAAATATTTTCAAAGAACCCGAAAATTGAAAATGATACATTTTACATTATCTTTGCCGTTATGTGCTCAAAATAAATCTATTAAAGTTTCGAAATTTTAAAGAAATATTTTCAAATAACCCGAAAATTGAAAATGATACATTTTACATTATCTTTGCCGTTATGTGCGCAGAATAAATCTAGTAAAATTCCGAAGTTTTGAAGAAGTATTTTCAAAGAACCCGAAAATTGAAAATGATACATTTTACATTAGCTTTGCTGTTATGTGCGTAAAATAAATCTATTTAAGTTTCGAAATTTTGAAGAAATATTTTCAAAGAACCCGAAAATTGAAAATGATACATTTTACATTATCTTTGCCGTTATGTGCGCAGAATAATTCTATTAAAATTTCGAAATTTAAAAGAAATATTTGCAAAGAACCCGAAAATTGAAAATGATACATTTTACATAATCTTTGCCGTTATGTGCGCAGAATAAATCTATTAAAATTCCGAAGTTTTGAAGAAATATTTTCAAAGAACCCGAAAATTGAAAATGACACATTTTACATTAGCTTTGCTGTTATGTGCGTAAAATAAATCTATTAAAGTTTCGAAATTTTGAAGAAATATTTTCAAAGAACCCGAAAATTGAAAATGATACATTTTACATTATCTTTGCCGTTATGTGCTCAAAATAAATCTATTAAAGTTTCGAAATTTTAAAGAAATATTTTCAAAGAACCCGAAAATTGAAAATGATACATTTTACATTATCTTTGCCGTTATGTGCGCAGAATAAATCTATTAAAATTCCGAAGTTTTGAAGAAATATTTTCAAAGAACCCGAAAATTGAAAATTGTACTTTTTATATTATCTTTGCCGTTATGTGCGCAAAATAGATCTATTAAAGTTTCGAAATTTTAAAGAAATATTTTTTCAAAGCACCCGAAAATTGAAAATGATACATTTTACATTATCTTTGCCGTTATGTGCGCAGAATAAATCTATTAAAAATTCGAAATTTTGAAGAAATATTTTCAAAGAACTCAAAAATTGAAAATGATACATTTTACATTATCTTTGCCGTTATGTGCGCAGAATAAATTTATTAAAATTCCAAAGTTTTGAAGAAATATTTTCAAAGAACCCGAAAATTGGAAATTGTACTTTTTATATTATCTTTGCCTTTATGTGCGCAAAATAAATCTATTAAATTTTCGAAATTTTGAAGAAATATTTTCAAAGAACTCGAAAATTAAAAATGGTCCTTTTTATATTATCTTTGCCGTTATGTGCGCAAAATAAATCTATTAAAGTTCCGAAGTTTTAAAGAGATATTTTAAAAAAACCCGAACCGAATATTTAAAATGGATCTTTTTACATTGTCTTTGCCGTCATGTGCGCAAAATAAATCTATTAAAGTTTCGAAATTTTGAAAAAATATTTTCAAAGAACCCGACAATTGAAAATGATACATTTTACATTATCTTTGCCGTTATGTGCGCAGAATAAATCTATTAAAATTCCGAAGTTTTGAAGAAATATTTTCAAAGAACCCGAAAATTGAAAATTGTACTTTTTATATTATCTTTGCCGTTATGTGCGCAAAATAAATCTATTAAAGTTTCGAAATTTTAAAGAAATATTTTCAAAGAACCCGAAAATTGAAAATGATACATTTTACATTATCTTTGCCGTTATGTGCGCAGAATAAATCTATTAAAATTCCGAAATATTTTCAAAGAACCCGAAAATTTAAAATCTATCTTTTTATATCATCTTTGCCTTTATGTGCGCAAAATAAATCTATTAAAGTTTCGAAATTTTAAAGAAATATTTTTAAAGAACTCGAAAATTGAAAATGATACATTTTACATTAGCTTTGCTGTTATGTGCGTAAAATAAATCTATTTAAGTTTCGAAATTTTGAAGAAATATTTTCAAAGAACCCGAAAAATGAAAATGAACCTTTTAATATTATCTTTGCCGTTATGTGCGCAAAATAAATCTATTAAAGTTTCGAAATTTTAAAGAAATATTTTCAAAGAACCCGAAAATTGAAAATGATACATTTTACATAATCTTTGCCGTTATGTGCGCAGAATAAATCTATTAAAATTCCGAAGTTTTGAAGAAATATTTTCAAAGAACCCGAAAATTGAAAATTGTACTTTTTATATTATCTTTGCCGTTATGTGCGCAGAATAAATCTATTAAAATTCCGAAGTTTTCAAGAAATATTTTCAAAGAACCCGAAAATTGAAAATGATACATTTTACATTATCTTTGCTGTTATGTGCGTAAAATAAATCTATTTAAGTTTCGAAATTTTGAAGAAATATTTTCAAAGAACCCGAAAATTGAAAATGATACATTTTACATTATCTTTGCCGTTATGTGCGCAGAATAAATCTATTAAAATTTCGAAATTTTGAAGAAATGTTTTCAAAGAACCCGAAAATTGAAAATGATACATTTTACATTATCTTTGCCGTTATGTGCGCAGAATAAATCTATTAAAATTCCGAAGTTTTGAAGAAATATTTTCAAAGAACCCGAAAATTGAAAATTGTACTTTTTATATTATCTTTGCCGTTATGTGCACAAAATAAATCTATTAAAGTTCCGAAATTTTAAAGAAATATTTTCAAAGAACCCGAAAATTGAAAATGATACATTTTACATTATCTTTGCCGTTATTTGCGCAGAATAAATCTATTAAAATTCCGAAGTTTTCAAGAAATATTTTCAAAGAACCCGAAAATTGAAAATTGTACTTTTTATATTATCTTTGCCGTTATGTGCGCAGAATAAATCTATTAAAATTCCGAAGTTTTGAAGAAATATTTTCAAAGAACCCGAAAATTGAAAATTGTACTTTTTATATTATATTTGCCGTTATGTGCGCAAAATAAATCTATTAAAGTTTCGAAATTTTAAAGAAATATTTTCAAAGAACCTGGAAATTGAAAATGATACATTTTACATTATCTTTGCCGTTATGTGCGCAGAATAAATCTATTAAAATTCCGAAGTTTTCAAGAAATATTTTCAAAGAACCCGAAAATTGAAAATTGTACTTTTTATATTATATTTGCCGTTATGTGCGCAAAATAGATCTATTAAAGTTTCGAAATTTTAAAGAAATATTTTTTCAAAGAACCCGAAAATTGAAAATGATACATTTTACATTATCTTTGCCGTTATATGCGCAGAATAAATCTATTAAAATTCCGAAGTTTTGAAGAAATATTTTCAAAGAACCCGAAAATTAAAAATCTATCTTTTTATATCATCTTTGCCTTTATGTGCGCAAAATAAATCTATTAAAGTTTCGAAATTTTGAAGAAATATTTTTAAAGAACTCGAAAATTGAAAATGATACATTTTACATTAGCTTTGCTGTTATGTGCGTAAAATAAATCTATTTAAGTTTCGAAATTTTGAAGAAATATTTTCAAAGAACCCGAAAATTGAAAATGATACATTTTACATTATCTTTGCCGTTATGTGCGCAGAATAAATCTATTAAAATTCCGAAGTTTTGAAGAAATATTTTCAAAGAACCCGAAAATTGAAAATTGTACTTTTTATATTATCTTTGCCGTTATGTGCGTAAAATAAATCTATTAAAGTTTCGAAATTTTGAAGAAATATTTTCAAAGAACCCGAAAATTGAAAATGATAAATTTTACATTATGTTTGCCGTTATGTGCGCAAAAAAAATCTATTAAATTTTCGAAATTTTGAAGAAATATTTTCAAAGAACTCGAAAATTAAAAATGGTCCTTTTTATATTATCTTTGCCGTTATGTGCTCAAAATAAATCTATTAAAGTTTCGAAATTTAAAAGAAATATTTGCAAAGAACCCGAAAATTGAAAATGATACATTTTACATTATCTTTGCCGTTATGTGCGCAGAATAAATCTATTAAAATTCCGAAGTTTTCAAGAAATATTTTCAAAGAACCCGAAAATTGAAAATTGTACTTTTTATATTATCTTTGCCGTTATGTGCTCAAAATAAATCTATTAAAGTGTCGAAATTTAAAAGAAATATTTTCAAAGAACTCGAAAATTGAAAATGATACATTTTACATTATCTTTGCCGTTATGAGCGCAGAATAAATATATTAAAATTCCGAAGTTTTGAAGAAATATTTTCAAAGAACCCGAAAATTGAAAATTGTACTTTTTATATTATCTTTGCCGTTATGTGCGCAAAATAAATCTATTAAAGTTTCGAAATTTTAAAGAAGTATTTTCAAAGAACCCGGAAATTGAAAATGATACATTTTACATTATCTTTGCCGTTATGTGCGCAGAATAAATCTATTAAAATTCCGAAGTTTTGAAGAAATATTTTCAAAGAACCCGAAAATTGAAAATGATACATTTTACATTATCTTTGCCGTTATGTGCTCAAAATAAATCTATTAAAGTTTCGAAATTTAAAAGAAATATTTGCAAAGAACCCGAAAATTGAAAATGATACATTTTACATTATCTTTGCCGTTATGTGCGTAGAATAAATCTATTAAAATTCCAAAGTTTTGAAGAAATATTTTCAAAGAACCCGAAAATTGAAAATTGTACTTTTTATATTATCTTTGCCTTTATGTGCGCAAAATAAATCTATTAAAGTTTCGAAATTTTGAAGAAATATTTTTAAAGAACCCGAAAATTGAAAATGATACATTTTACATTATCTTTGCCGTTATGTGCGCAGAATAAATCTATTAAAATTCCGAAGTTTTGAAGAAATATTTTCAAAGAACCCGAAAATTGAAAATGATACATTTTACATTATCTTTGCCGTTATGTGCTCAAAATAAATCTATTAAAGTTTCGAAATTTAAAAGAAATATTTGCAAAGAACCCGAAAATTGAAAATGATACATTTTACATTATCTTTGCCGTTATGTGCGCAGAATAAATCTATTAAAATTCCGAAGTTTTCAAGAAATATTTTCAAAGAACCCGAAAATTGAAAATTGTACTTTTTATCTTTGCCGTTATGTGCTCAAAATAAATCTATTAAAGTTTCGAAATTTTAAAGAAGTATTTTCAAAGAACCCGGAAATTGAAAATGATACATTTTACATTATCTTTGCCGTTATGTGCGCAGAATAAATCTATTAAAATTCCGAAGTTTTGAAGAAATATTTTCAAAGAACCCGAAAATTGAAAATGATACATTTTACATTATCTTTGCCGTTATGTGCTCAAAATGAATCTATTAAAGTTTCGAAATTTAAAAGAAATATTTGCAAAGAACCCGAAAATTGAAAATGATACATTTTACATTATCTTTGCCGTTATGTGCGCAGAATAAATCTATTAAAATTCCGAAGTTTTGAAGAAATATTTTCAAAGAACCCGAAAATTGAAAATGATACATTTTACATTATCTTTGCCGTTATGTGCTCAAAATAAATCTATTAAAGTTTCGAAATTTAAAAGAAATATTTTCAAAGAACCCGAAAATTGAAAATGATACATTTTACATTATCTTTGCCGTTATGTGCGTAGAATAAATCTATTAAAATTCCAAAGTTTTGAAGAAATATTTTCAAAGAACCCGAAAATTGAAAATTGTACTTTTTATATTATCTTTGCCTTTATGTGCGCAAAATAAATCTATTAAAGTTTCGAAATTTTGAAGAAATATTTTCAAAGGACCCGAAAATTGAAAATGATACATTTTACATTATCTTTGCCGTTATGTGCTCAAAATAAATCTATTAAAGTTTCGAAATTTTAAAGAAATATTTTCAAAGAACCCGAAAATTGAAAATGATACATTTTACATTATCTTTGCCGTTATGTGCGCAGAATAAATCTATTAAAATTCCGAAGTTTTGAAGAAGTATTTTCAAAGAACCCGAAAATTGAAAATGATACATTTTACATTAGCTTTGCTGTTATGTGCGTAAAATAAATCTATTTAAGTTTCGAAATTTTGAAGAAATATTTTCAAAGAACCCAAAAATTGAAAATGATACATTTTACATTATCTTTGCCGTTATGTGCGCAAAATAAATCTATTAAAATTTCGAAATTTAAAAGAAATATTTGCAAAGAACCCGAAAATTGAAAATGATACATTTTACATAATCTTTGCCGTTATGTGCGCAGAATAAATCTATTAAAATTCCGAAGTTTTGAAGAAATATTTTCAAAGAACCCGAAAATTGAAAATGATACATTTTACATTAGCTTTGCTGTTATGTGCGTAAAATAAATCTATTTAAGTTTCGAAATTTTGAAGAAATATTTTCAAAGAACCCGAAAATTGAAAATGATACATTTTACATTATCTTTGCCGTTATGTGCGCAGAATAAATCTATTAAAATTCCAAAGTTTTGAAGAAATATTTTCAAAGAACCCGAACATTGAAAATTGTACTTTTTATATTATCTTTGTCTTTATGTGCGCAAAATAAATCTATTAAAGTTTCGAAATTTTGAAGAAATATTTTTAAAGAACTCGAAAATTAAAAATGATACATTTTACATTAGCTTTGCTGTTATGTGCGTAAAATAAATCTATTTAAGTTTCGAAATTTTGAAGAAATATTTTCAAAGAACCCGAAAATTGAAAATGATACATTTTACATTATCTTTGCCGTTATGTGCTCAAAATAAATCTATTAAAGTTTCGAAATTTTAAAGAAATATTTTCAAAGAACTCGAAAATTGAAAATGATACATTTTACATTAGCTTTGCTGTTATGTGCGTCAAATAAATCTATTTAAGTTTCGAAATTTTGAAGAAATATTTTCAAAGAACCCGAAAATTGAAAATGATACATTTTACATTATCTTTGCTGTTATGTGCGCAGAATAAATCTATTAAAATTCCGAAGTTTTGAAGAAATATTTTCAAAGAACCCGAAAATTGAAAATTGTACTTTTTATATTATCTTTGCCGTTATGTGCGTAAAATAAATCTATTAAAGTTTCGAAATTTTGAAGAAATATTTTCAAAGAACCCGAAAATTGAAAATGATAAATTTTACATTATGTTTGCCGTTATGTGCGCAAAATAAATCTATTAAATTTTCGAAATTTTGAAGAAATATTTTCAAAGAACTCGAAAATTAAAAATGGTCCTTTTTATATTATCTTTGCCGTTATGTGCGCAAAATAAATCTATTAAAGTTCCGAAGTTTTAAAGAGATATTTTAAAAAAACCCGAACCGAATATTTAAAATGGATCTTTTTACATTGTCTTTGCCGTCATGTGCGCAAAATAAATCTATTAAAGTTTCGAAATTTTGAAGAAATATTTTCAAAGAACCCGACAATTGAAAATGATACATTTTACATTATCTTTGCCGTTATGTGCGCAGAATAAATCTATTAAAATTCCGAAGTTTTGAAGAAATATTTTCAAAGAACCCGAAAATTGAAAATTGTACTTTTTATATTATCTTTGCCGTTATGTGCGCAAAATAAATCTATTAAAGTTTCGAAATTTTAAAGAAATATTTTCAAAGAACCCGAAAATTGAAAATGATACATTTTACATTATCTTTGCCGTTATGTGCGCAGAATAAATCTATTAAAATTCCGAAGTTTTGAAGAAATATTTTCAAAGAACCCGAAAATTGAAAATGATAAATTTTACATTATGTTTGCCGTTATGTGCGCAAAATAAATCTATTAAATTTTCGAAATTTTGAAGAAATATTTTCAAAGAACCCGAAAATTGAAAATGATACATTTTACATTATCTTTGCCGTTATATGCTCAAAATAAATCTATTAAAGTTTCGAAATTTTAAAGAAATATTTTCAAAGAACCCGAAAATTGAAAATGATACATTTTACATTATCTTTGCCGTTATGTGCGTAAAATAAATCTATTTAAGTTTCGAAATTTTGAAGAAATATTTTCAAAGAACCCGAAAATTGAAAATGATACATTTTACATTATCTTTGCCGTTATGTGCGCAGAATAAATCTATTAAAATTCCGAAGTTTTGAAGAAATATTTTCAAAGAACCCGAAAATTGAAAATTGTACTTTTTATATTATCTTTGCCGTTATGTGCGTAAAATAAATCTATTAAAGTTTCGAAATTTTGAAGAAATATTTTCAAAGAACCCGAAAATTGAAAATGATAAATTTTACATTATGTTTGCCGTTATGTGCGCAAAATAAATCTATTAAATTTTCGAAATTTTGAAGAAATATTTTCAAAGAACTCGAAAATTAAAAATGGTCCTTTTTATATTATCTTTGCCGTTATGTGCGCAAAATAAATCTATTAAAGTTCCGAAGTTTTAAAGAGATATTTTAAAAAAACCCGAACCGAATATTTAAAATGGATCTTTTTACATTGTCTTTGCCGTCATGTGCGCAAAATAAATCTATTAAAGTTTCGAAATTTTGAAGAAATATTTTCAAAGAACCCGACAATTGAAAATGATACATTTTACATTATCTTTGCCGTTATGTGCGCAGAATAAATCTATTAAAATTCCGAAGTTTTGAAGAAATATTTTCAAAGAACCCGAAAATTGAAAATTGTACTTTTTATATTATCTTTGCCGTTATGTGCGCAAAATAAATCTATTAAAGTTTCGAAATTTTAAAGAAATATTTTCAAAGAACCCGAAAATTGAAAATGATACATTTTACATTATCTTTGCCGTTATGTGCGCAGAATAAATCTATTAAAATTCCGAAGTTTTGAAGAAATATTTTCAAAGAACCCGAAAATTGAAAATTGTACTTTTTATATTATCTTTGCCGTTATGTGCGTAAAATAAATCTATTAAAGTTTCGAAATTTTGAAGAAATATTTTCAAAGAACCCGAAAATTGAAAATGATAAATTTTACATTATGTTTGCCGTTATGTGCGCAAAATAAATCTATTAAATTTTCGAAATTTTGAAGAAATATTTTCAAAGAACCCGAAAATTAAAAATCTATCTTTTTATATCATCTTTGCCTTTATGTGCGCAAAATAAATCTATTAAAGTTTCGAAATTTTAAAGAAATATTTTTAAAGAACTCGAAAATTGAAAATGTTACATTTTACATTAGCTTTGCTGTTATGTGCGTAAAATAAATCTATTTAAGTTTCGAAATTTTGAAGAAATATTTTCAAAGAACCCGAAAATTAAAAATGATACATTTTACATTATCTTTGCCGTTATGTGCGCAGAATAAATCTATTAAAATTTCGAAATTTTGAAGAAATATTTTCAAAGAACCCGAAAATTGAAAATGATACATTTAACATTATCTTTGCCGTTATGTGCGCAAAATAAATCTATTAAATTTTCGAAATTTTGAAGAAATATTTTCAAAGAACCCGAAAATTAAAAATGATACATTTTACATTATCCTTGCCGTTATGTGCGCAAAATAAATCTATTAAAGTTTCGAAATTTTGAAGAAATATTTTCAAAGAACCCGAAAATTGAAAATGGATCTTTTTATATTATATTTGCCGTCATGTGCGCTAAATAAATCTATTAAAGTTTCGAAATTTTGAAGAAATATTATCAAAGAACCCGAAAATTGAAAATGATACATTTTACATTATCTTTGTCGTTATGTGCGTAAAATAAATCTATTAAAGTTTCGAAATTTTGAAGAAATATTTTCAAAGAACCCGAAAATTGAAAATGATAAATTTTACATTATGTTTGCCGTTATGTGCGCAAAATAAATCTATTAAATTTTCGAAATTTTGAAGAAATATTTTCAAAGAACCCGAAAATTAAAAATCTATCTTTTTATATCATCTTTGCCTTTATGTGCGCAAAATAAATCTATTAAAGTTTTGAAGAAATATTTTCAAAGAACCCGAAAATTGAAAATTGTACTTTTTATATTATCTTTGCCGTTATGTGCGCAAAATAAATCTATTAAAGTTTCGAAATTTTAAAGAAATATTTTCAAAGAACCCGAAAATTGAAAATGATACATTTTACATTATCTTTGCCGTTATGTGCGCAGAATAAATCTATTAAAATTCCGAAGTTTTGAAGAAATATTTTCAAAGAACCCGAAAATTAAAAATCTATCTTTTTATATCATCTTTGCCTTTATGTGCGCAAAATAAATCTATTAAAGTTTCGAAATTTTAAAGAAATATTTTTAAAGAACTCGAAAATTGAAAATGATACATTTTACATTAGCTTTGCTGTTATGTGCGTAAAATAAATCTATTTAAGTTTCGAAATTTTGAAGAAATATTTTCAAAGAACCCAAAAAATGAAAATGAACCTTTTTATATTATCTTTGCCGTTATGTGCGCAAAATAAATCTATTAAAGTTTCGAAATTTTAAAGAAATATTTTCAAAGAACCCGAAAATTGAAAATGATACATTTTACATTATCTTTGCCGTTATGTGCGCAGAATAAATCTATTAAAATTCCGAAGTTTTGAAGAAATATTTTCAAAGAACCCGAAAATTAAAAGTCTATCTTTTTATATCATCTTTGCCTTTATGTGCGCAAAATAAATCTATTAAAGTTTCGAAATTTTAAAGAAATATTTTTAAAGAACTCGAAAATTGAAAATGATACATTTTACATTAGCTTTGCTGTTATGTGCGTAAAATAAATCTATTTAAGTTTCGAAATTTTGAAGAAATATTTTCAAAGAACCCGAAAATTGAAAATGATACATTTTACATTATCTTTGCCGTTATGTGCGCAGAATAAATCTATTAAAATTCCGAAATATTTTCAAAGAACCCGAAAATTTAAAATCTATCTTTTTATATCATCTTTGCCTTTATGTGCGCAAAATAAATCTATTAAAGTTTCGAAATTTTGAAAAAATATTTTCAAAGAACCCGACAATTGAAAATGATACATTTTACATTATCTTTGCCGTTATGTGCGCAGAATAAATCTATTAAAATTCCGAAGTTTTGAAGAAATATTTTCAAAGAACCCGAAAATTGAAAATTGTACTTTTTATATTATCTTTGCCGTTATGTGCACAAAATAAATCTATTAAAGTTTCGAAATTTTAAAGAAATATTTTCAAAGAACCCGAAAATTGAAAATGATACATTTTACATTATCTTTGCCGTTATGTGCTCAAAATAAATCTATTAAAGTTTCGAAATTTAAAAGAAATATTTGCAAAGAACCCGAAAATTGAAAATGATACATTTTACATTATCTTTGCCGTTATGTGCGCAGAATAAATCTATTAAAATTCCGAAGTTTTCAAGAAATATTTTCAAAGAACCCGAAAATTGAAAATTGTACTTTTTATATTATCTTTGCCGTTATGTGCTCAAAATAAATCTATTAAAGTTTCGAAATTTAAAAGAAATATTTTCAAAGAACTCGAAAATTGAAAATGATACATTTTACATTATCTTTGCCATTATGTGCGCAGAATAAATCTATTAAAATTCCGAAGTTTTGAAGAAATATTTTCAAAGAACCCGAAAATTAAAAATTGTAATGTGAACCCGAAAATTGAAAATGATACATTTTACATTATCTTTGCCGTTATGTGCTCAAAATAAATCTATTAAAGTTTCGAAATTTAAAAGAAATATTTGCAAAGAACCCGAAAATTGAAAATGATACATTTTAAAAGAACCCGAAAATTGAAAATGATACATTTTACATTATCTTTGCCGTTATGTGCTCAAAATAAATCTATTAAAGTTTCGAAATTTAAAAGAAATATTTGCAAAGAACCCGAAAATTGAAAATGATACATTTTACATTATCTTTGCCGTTATGTGCGCAGAATAAATCTATTAAAATTCCGAAGTTTTCAAGAAATATTTTCAAAGAACTCGAAAATTGAAAATGATACATTTTACATTAGCTTTGCTGTTATTTAAAATGGATCTTTTTACATTGTCTTTGCCGTTATGTGCGCAGAATAAATCTATTAAAATTCCGAAGTTTTGAAGAAATATTTTCAAAGAACCCGAAAATTGAAAATTGTACTTTTTATATTATCTTTGCCGTTATGTGCGCAAAATAAATCTATTAAAGTTTCGAAATTTTAAAGAAATATTTTCAAAGAACCCGAAAATTGAAAATGATACATTTTACATTATCTTTGCCGTTATGTGCGCAGAATAAATCTATTAAAATTCCGAAGTTTTGAAGAAATATTTTCAAAGAACCCGAAAATTAAAAATCTATCTTTTTATATCATCTTTGCCTTTATGTGCGCAAAATAAATCTATTAAAGTTTCGAAATTTTAAAGAAATATTTTTAAAGAACTCGAAAATTGAAAATGATACATTTTACATTAGCTTTGCTGTTATGTGCGTAAAATAAATCTATTTAAGTTTCGAAATTTTGAAGAAATATTTTCAAAGAACCCGAAAAATGAAAATGAACCTTTTTATATTATCTTTGCCGTTATGTGCGCAAAATAAATCTATTAAAGTTTCGAAATTTTAAAGAAATATTTTTTCAAAGAACCCGAAAATTGAAAATGATACATTTTACATTATCTTTGCCGTTATGTGCGCAGAATAAATCTATTATAATTTCGAAATTTTGAAGAAATATTTTCAAAGAACCCGAAAATTGAAAATGATACATTTTACATTATCTTTGCCGTTATATGCGCAGAATAAATCTATTAAAATTCCGAAGTTTTGAAGAAATATTTTCAAAGAACCCGAAAATTAAAAATCTATCTTTTTATATCATCTTTGCCTTTATGTGCGCAAAATAAATCTATTAAAGTTTCGAAATTTTGAAGAAATATTTTTAAAGAACTCGAAAATTGAAAATGATACATTTTACATTAGCTTTGCTGTTATGTGCGTAAAATAAATCTATTTAAGTTTCGAAATTTTGAAGAAATATTTTCAAAGAACCCGAAAATTGAAAATGATACATTTTACATTATCTTTGCCGTTATGTGCGCAGAATAAATCTATTAAAATTCCGAAGTTTTGAAGAAATATTTTCAAAGAACCCGAAAATTGAAAATTGTACTTTTTATATTATCTTTGCCGTTATGTGCGTAAAATAAATCTATTAAAGTTTCGAAATTTTGAAGAAATATTTTCAAAGAACCCGAAAATTGAAAATGATAAATTTTACATTATGTTTGCCGTTATGTGCGCAAAAAAAATCTATTAAATTTTCGAAATTTTGAAGAAATATTTTCAAAGAACTCGAAAATTAAAAATGGTCCTTTTTATATTATCTTTGCCGTTATGTGCTCAAAATAAATCTATTAAAGTTTCGAAATTTAAAAGAAATATTTGCAAAGAACCCGAAAATTGAAAATGATACATTTTACATTATCTTTGCCGTTATGTGCGCAGAATAAATCTATTAAAATTCCGAAGTTTTCAAGAAATATTTTCAAAGAACCCGAAAATTGAAAATTGTACTTTTTATATTATCTTTGCCGTTATGTGCTCAAAATAAATCTATTAAAGTGTCGAAATTTAAAAGAAATATTTTCAAAGAACTCGAAAATTGAAAATGATACATTTTACATTATCTTTGCCGTTATGAGCGCAGAATAAATATATTAAAATTCCGAAGTTTTGAAGAAATATTTTCAAAGAACCCGAAAATTGAAAATTGTACTTTTTATATTATCTTTGCCGTTATGTGCGCAAAATAAATCTATTAAAGTTTCGAAATTTTAAAGAAGTATTTTCAAAGAACCCGGAAATTGAAAATGATACATTTTACATTATCTTTGCCGTTATGTGCGCAGATTAAATCTATTAAAATTCCGAAGTTTTGAAGAAATATTTTCAAAGAACCCGAAAATTGAAAATGATACATTTTACATTATCTTTGCCGTTATGTGCTCAAAATAAATCTATTAAAGTTTCGAAATTTAAAAGAAATATTTGCAAAGAACCCGAAAATTGAAAATGATACATTTTACATTATCTTTGCCGTTATGTGCGCAGAATAAATCTATTAAAATTCCGAAGTTTTGAAGAAATATTTTCAAAGAACCCGAAAATTGAAAATGATACATTTTACATTATCTTTGCCGTTATGTGCTCAAAATAAATCTATTAAAGTTTCGAAATTTAAAAGAAATATTTGCAAAGAACCCGAAAATTGAAAATGATACATTTTACATTATCTTTGCCGTTATGTGCGCAGAATAAATCTATTAAAATTCCGAAGTTTTCAAGAAATATTTTCAAAGAACCCGAAAATTGAAAATTGTACTTTTTATCTTTGCCGTTATGTGCTCAAAATAAATCTATTAAAGTTTCGAAATTTTAAAGAAGTATTTTCAAAGAACCCGGAAATTGAAAATGATACATTTTACATTATCTTTGCCGTTATGTGCGCAGAATAAATCTATTAAAATTCCGAAGTTTTGAAGAAATATTTTCAAAGAACCCGAAAATTGAAAATGATACATTTTACATTATCTTTGCCGTTATGTGCTCAAAATAAATCTATTAAAGTTTCGAAATTTAAAAGAAATATTTGCAAAGAACCCGAAAATTGAAAATGATACATTTTACATTATCTTTGCCGTTATGTGCGCAGAATAAATCTATTAAAATTCCGAAGTTTTGAAGAAATATTTTCAAAGAACCCGAAAATTGAAAATGATACATTTTACATTATCTTTGCCGTTATGTGCTCAAAATAAATCTATTAAAGTTTCGAAATTTAAAAGAAATATTTTCAAAGAACCCGAAAATTGAAAATGATACATTTTACATTATCTTTGCCGTTATGTGCGCAGAATAAATCTATTAAAATTTCGAAATTTAAAAGAAATATTTGCAAAGAACCCGAAAATTGAAAATGATACATTTTACATAATCTTTGCCGTTATGTGCGCAGAATAAATCTATTAAAATTCCGAAGTTTTGAAGAAATATTTTCAAAGAACCCGAAAATTGAAAATGATACATTTTACATTAGCTTTGCTGTTATGTGCTCAAAATAAATCTATTAAAGTTTCGAAATTTTAAAGAAATATTTTCAAAGAACCCGAAAATTGAAAATGATACATTTTACATTATCTTTGCCGTTATGTGCGCAGAATAAATCTATTAAAATTCCGAAGTTTTGAAGAAGTATTTTCAAAGAACCCGAAAATTGAAAATGATACATTTTACATTAGCTTTGCTGTTATGTGCGTAAAATAAATCTATTTAAGTTTCGAAATTTTGAAGAAATATTTTCAAAGAACCCAAAAATTGAAAATGATACATTTTACATTATCTTTGCCGTTATGTGCGCAGAATAAATCTATTAAAATTTCGAAATTTAAAAGAAATATTTGCAAAGAACCCGAAAATTGAAAATGATACATTTTACATAATCTTTGCCGTTATGTGCGCAGAATAAATCTATTAAAATTCCGAAGTTTTGAAGAAATATTTTCAAAGAACCCGAAAATTGAAAATGATACATTTTACATTAGCTTTGCTGTTATGTGCGTAAAATAAATCTATTTAAGTTTCGAAATTTTGAAGAAATATTTTCAAAGAACCCGAAAATTGAAAATGATACATTTTACATTATCTTTGCCGTTATGTGCGCAGAATAAATCTATTAAAATTCCAAAGTTTTGAAGAAATATTTTCAAAGAACCCGAACATTGAAAATTGTACTTTTTATATTATCTTTGTCTTTATGTGCGCAAAATAAATCTATTAAAGTCTCGAAATTTTGAAGAAATATTTTTAAAGAACTCGAAAATTGAAAATGATACATTTTACATTAGCTTTGCTGTTATGTGCGTAAAATAAATCTATTTAAGTTTCGAAATTTTGAAGAAATATTTTCAAAGAACCCGAAAATTGAAAATGATACATTTTACATTATCTTTGCCGTTATGTGCTCAAAATAAATCTATTAAAGTTTCGAAATTTTAAAGAAATATTTTCAAAGAACTCGAAAATTGAAAATGATACATTTTACATTAGCTTTGCTGTTATGTGCGTCAAATAAATCTATTTAAGTTTCGAAATTTTGAAGAAATATTTTCAAAGAACCCGAAAATTGAAAATGATACATTTTACATTATCTTTGCCGTTATGTGCGCAGAATAAATCTATTAAAATTCCGAAGTTTTGAAGAAATATTTTCAAAGAACCCGAAAATTGAAAATTGTACTTTTTATATTATCTTTGCCGTTATGTGCGTAAAATAAATCTATTAAAGTTACGAAATTTTGAAGAAATATTTTCAAAGAACCCGAAAATTGAAAATGATACATTTTACATAATCTTTGCCGTTATGTGCGCAGAATAAATCTATTAAAATTCCGAAGTTTTGAAGAAATATTTTCAAAGAACCCGAAAATTGAAAATGATACATTTTACATTAGCTTTGCTGTTATGTGCGTAAAATAAATCTATTTAAGTTTCGAAATTTTGAAGAAATATTTTCAAAGAACCCGAAAATTGAAAATGATACATTTTACATTATCTTTGCCGTTATGTGCGCAGAATAAATCTATTAAAATTCCAAAGTTTTGAAGAAATATTTTCAAAGAACCCGAACATTGAAAATTGTACTTTTTATATTATCTTTGTCTTTATGTGCGCAAAATAAATCTATTAAAGTTTCGAAATTTTGAAGAAATATTTTTAAAGAACTCGAAAATTGAAAATGATACATTTTACATTAGCTTTGCTGTTATGTGCGTAAAATAAATCTATTTAAGTTTCGAAATTTTGAAGAAATATTTTCAAAGAACCCGAAAATTGAAAATGATACATTTTACATTATCTTTGCCGTTATGTGCTCAAAATAAATCTATTAAAGTTTCGAAATTTTAAAGAAATATTTTCAAAGAACTCGAAAATTGAAAATGATACATTTTACATTAGCTTTGCTGTTATGTGCGTCAAATAAATCTATTTAAGTTTCGAAATTTTGAAGAAATATTTTCAAAGAACCCGAAAATTGAAAATGATACATTTTACATTATCTTTGCTGTTATGTGCGCAGAATAAATCTATTAAAATTCCGAAGTTTTGAAGAAATATTTTCAAAGAACCCGAAAATTGAAAATTGTACTTTTTATATTATCTTTGCCGTTATGTGCGTAAAATAAATCTATTAAAGTTTCGAAATTTTGAAGAAATATTTTCAAAGAACCCGAAAATTGAAAATGATAAATTTTACATTATGTTTGCCGTTATGTGCGCAAAATAAATCTATTAAATTTTCGAAATTTTGAAGAAATATTTTCAAAGAACTCGAAAATTAAAAATGGTCCTTTTTATATTATCTTTGCCGTTATGTGCGCAAAATAAATCTATTAAAGTTCCGAAGTTTTAAAAAGATATTTTAAAAAAACCCGAACCGAATATTTAAAATGGATCTTTTTACATTGTCTTTGCCGTCATGTGCGCAAAATAAATATATTAAAGTTTCGAAATTTTGAAGAAATATTTTCAAAGAACCCGACAATTGAAAATGATACATTTTACATTATCTTTGCCGTTATGTGCGCAGAATAAATCTATTAAAATTCCGAAGTTTTGAAGAAATATTTTCAAAGAACCCGAAAATTGAAAATTGTACTTTTTATATTATCTTTGCCGTTATGTGCGCAAAATAAATCTATTAAAGTTTCGAAATTTTAAAGAAATATTTTCAAAGAACCCGAAAATTGAAAATGATACATTTTACATTATCTTTGCCGTTATGTGCGCAGAATAAATCTATTAAAATTCCGAAGTTTTGAAGAAATATTTTCAAAGAACCCGAAAATTGAAAATGATAAATTTTACATTATGTTTGCCGTTATGTGCGCAAAATAAATCTATTAAATTTTCGAAATTTTGAAGAAATATTTTCAAAGAACCCGAAAATTGAAAATGATACATTTTACATTATCTTTGCCGTTATATGCTCAAAATAAATCTATTAAAGTTTCGAAATTTTAAAGAAATATTTTCAAAGAACCCGAAAATTGAAAATGATACATTTTACATTATCTTTGCCGTTATGTGCGTAAAATAAATCTATTTAAGTTTCGAAATTTTGAAGAAATATTTTCAAAGAACCCGAAAATTGAAAATGATACATTTTACATTATCTTTGCCGTTATGTGCGCAGAATAAATCTATTAAAATTCCGAAGTTTTGAAGAAATATTTTCAAAGAACCCGAAAATTGAAAATTGTACTTTTTATATTATCTTTGCCGTTATGTGCGTAAAATAAATCTATTAAAGTTTCGAAATTTTGAAGAAATATTTTCAAAGAACCCGAAAATTGAAAATGATAAATTTTACATTATGTTTGCCGTTATGTGCGCAAAATAAATCTATTAAATTTTCGAAATTTTGAAGAAATATTTTCAAAGAACCCGAAAATTAAAAATCTATCTTTTTATATCATCTTTGCCTTTATGTGCGCAAAATAAATCTATTAAAGTTTCGAAATTTTAAAGAAATATTTTTAAAGAACTCGAAAATTGAAAATGTTACATTTTACATTAGCTTTGCTGTTATGTGCGTAAAATAAATCTATTTAAGTTTCGAAATTTTGAAGAAATATTTTCAAAGAACCCGAAAATTAAAAATGATACATTTTACATTATCTTTGCCGTTATGTGCGCAAAATGAATCTATTGAAGTTTCGAAATTTTGAAGAAATATTTTCAAAGAACCCGAAAATTGAAAATGATACATTTTACATTATCTTTGCCGTTATGTGCGCAGAATAAATCTATTAAAATTTCGAAATTTTGAAGAAATATTTTCAAAGAACCCGAAAATTGAAAATGATACATTTAACATTATCTTTGCCGTTATGTGCGCAAAATAAATCTATTAAAGTTTCGAAATTTTGAAGAAATATTTTCAAAGAACCCGAAAATTAAAAATGATACATTTTACATTATCCTTGCCGTTATGTGCGCAAAATAAATCTATTAAAGTTTCGAAATTTTGAAGAAATATTTTCAAAGAACCCGAAAATTGAAAATGGATCTTTTTATATTATATTTGCCGTCATGTGCGCTAAATAAATCTATTAAAGTTTCGAAATTTTGAAGAAATATTATCAAAGAACCCGAAAATTGAAAATGATACATTTTACATTATCTTTGTCGTTATGTGCGTAAAATAAATCTATTAAAGTTTCGAAATTTTGAAGAAATATTTTCAAAGAACCCGAAAATTGAAAATGATAAATTTTACATTATGTTTGCCGTTATAAGCGCAAAATAAATCTATTAAATTTTCGAAATTTTGAAGAAATATTTTCAAAGAACCCGAAAATTAAAAATCTATCTTTTTATATCATCTTTGCCTTTATGTGCGCAAAATAAATCTATTAAAGTTTTGAAGAAATATTTTCAAAGAACCCGAAAATTGAAAATTGTACTTTTTATATTATCTTTGCCGTTATGTGCGCAAAATAAATCTATTAAAGTTTCGAAATTTTAAAGAAATATTTTCAAAGAACCCGAAAATTGAAAATGATACATTTTACATTATCTTTGCCGTTATGTGCGCAGAATAAATCTATTAAAATTCCGAAGTTTTGAAGAAATATTTTCAAAGAACCCGAAAATTAAAAATCTATCTTTTTATATCATCTTTGCCTTTATGTGCGCAAAATAAATCTATTAAAGTTTCGAAATTTTAAAGAAATATTTTTAAAGAACTCGAAAATTGAAAATGATACATTTTACATTAGCTTTGCTGTTATGTGCGTAAAATAAATCTATTTAAGTTTCGAAATTTTGAAGAAATATTTTCAAAGAACCCAAAAAATGAAAATGAACCTTTTTATATTATCTTTGCCGTTATGTGCGCAAAATAAATCTATTAAAGTTTCGAAATTTTAAAGAAATATTTTCAAAGAACCCGAAAATTGAAAATGATACATTTTACATTATCTTTGCCGTTATGTGCGCAGAATAAATCTATTAAAATTCCGAAGTTTTGAAGAAATATTTTCAAAGAACCCGAAAATTAAAAGTCTATCTTTTTATATCATCTTTGCCTTTATGTGCGCAAAATAAATCTATTAAAGTTTCGAAATTTTAAAGAAATATTTTTAAAGAACTCGAAAATTGAAAATGATACATTTTACATTAGCTTTGCTGTTATGTGCGTAAAATAAATCTATTTAAGTTTCGAAATTTTGAAGAAATATTTTCAAAGAACCCGAAAATTGAAAATGATACATTTTACATTATCTTTGCCGTTATGTGCGCAGAATAAATCTATTAAAATTCCGAAATATTTTCAAAGAACCCGAAAATTTAAAATCTATCTTTTTATATCATCTTTGCCTTTATGTGCGCAAAATAAATCTATTAAAGTTTCGAAATTTTGAAAAAATATTTTCAAAGAACCCGACAATTGAAAATGATACATTTTACATTATCTTTGCCGTTATGTGCGCAGAATAAATCTATTAAAATTCCGAAGTTTTGAAGAAATATTTTCAAAGAACCCGAAAATTGAAAATTGTACTTTTTATATTATCTTTGCCGTTATGTGCACAAAATAAATCTATTAAAGTTTCGAAATTTTAAAGAAATATTTTCAAAGAACCCGAAAATTGAAAATGATACATTTTACATTATCTTTGCCGTTATGTGCTCAAAATAAATCTATTAAAGTTTCGAAATTTAAAAGAAATATTTGCAAAGAACCCGAAAATTGAAAATGATACATTTTACATTATCTTTGCCGTTATGTGCGCAGAATAAATCTATTAAAATTCCGAAGTTTTCAAGAAATATTTTCAAAGAACCCGAAAATTGAAAATTGTACTTTTTATATTATCTTTGCCGTTATGTGCTCAAAATAAATCTATTAAAGTTTCGAAATTTAAAAGAAATATTTTCAAAGAACTCGAAAATTGAAAATGATACATTTTACATTATCTTTGCCATTATGTGCGCAGAATAAATCTATTAAAATTCCGAAGTTTTGAAGAAATATTTTCAAAGAACCCGAAAATTAAAAATTGTACTTTTTATATTATCTTTGCCGTTATGTGCGCAAAATAAATCTATTAAAGTTTCGAAATTTTAAAGAAATATTTTCAAAGAACCTGGAAATTGAAAATGATACATTTTACATTATCTTTGCCGTTATGTGCGCAGAATAAATCTATTAAAATTCCGAAGTTTTGAAGAAATATTTTCAAAGAACCCGAAAATTGAAAATGATACATTTTACATTATCTTTGCCGTTATGTGCTCAAAATAAATCTATTAAAGTTTCGAAATTTAAAAGAAATATTTGCAAAGAACCCGAAAATTGAAAATGATACATTTTACATTATCTTTGCCGTTATGTGCGCAGAATAAATCTATTAAAATTCCGAAGTTTTCAAGAAATATTTTCAAAGAACCCGAAAATTGAAAATTGTACTTTTTATATTATCTTTGCCGTTATGTGCTCAAAATAAATCTATTAAAGTTTCGAAATTTAAAAGAAATATTTTCAAAGAACTCGAAAATTGAAAATGATACATTTTACATTATCTTTGCCGTTATGTACGCAGAATAAATCTATTAAAATTCCGAAGTTTTGAAGAAATATTTTCAAAGAACCCGAAAATTAAAAATCTATCTTTTTATATCATCTTTGCCTTTATGTGCGCAAAATAAATCTATTAAAGTTTCGAAATTTTGAAGAAATATTTTTAAAGAACTCGAAAATTGAAAATGATACATTTTACATTAGCTTTGCTGTTATTTAAAATGGATCTTTTTACATTGTCTTTGCCGTTATGTGCGCAGAATAAATCTATTAAAATTCCGAAGTTTTGAAGAAATATTTTCAAAGAACCCGAAAATTGAAAATTGTACTTTTTATATTATCTTTGCCGTTATGTGCGCAAAATAAATCTATTAAAGTTTCGAAATTTTAAAGAAATATTTTCAAAGAACCCGAAAATTGAAAATGATACATTTTACATTATCTTTGCCGTTATGTGCGCAGAATAAATCTATTAAAATTCCGAAGTTTTGAAGAAATATTTTCAAAGAACCCGAAAATTGAAAATGATACATTTTACATTATCTTTGCCGTTATGTGCGCAGAATAAATCTATTAAAAATCTATCTTTTTATATCATCTTTGCCTTTATGTGCGCAAAATAAATCTATTAAAGTTTCGAAATTTTAAAGAAATATTTTTAAAGAACTCGAAAATTGAAAATGATACATTTTACATTAGCTTTGCTGTTATGTGCGTAAAATAAATCTATTTAAGTTTCGAAATTTTGAAGAAATATTTTCAAAGAACCCGAAAAATGAAAATGAACCTTTTTATATTATCTTTGCCGTTTGTGCGCAAAATAAATCTATTAAAGTTTCGAAATTTTAAAGAAATATTTTTTCAAAGAACCCGAAAATTGAAAATGATACATTTTACATTATCTTTGCCGTTATGTGCGCAGAATAAATCTATTATAATTTCGAAATTTTGAAGAAATATTTTCAAAGAACCCGAAAATTGAAAATGATACATTTTACATTATCTTTGCCGTTATATGCGCAGAATAAATCTATTAAAATTCCGAAGTTTTGAAGAAATATTTTCAAAGAACCCGAAAATTAAAAATCTATCTTTTTATATCATCTTTGCCTTTATGTGCGCAAAATAAATCTATTAAAGTTTCGAAATTTTGAAGAAATATTTTTAAAGAACTCGAAAATTGAAAATGATACATTTTACATTAGCTTTGCTGTTATGTGCGTAAAATAAATCTATTTAAGTTTCGAAATTTTGAAGAAATATTTTCAAAGAACCCGAAAATTGAAAATGATACATTTTACATTATCTTTGCCGTTATGTGCGCAGAATAAATCTATTAAAATTCCGAAGTTTTGAAGAAATATTTTCAAAGAACCCGAAAATTGAAAATTGTACTTTTTATATTATCTTTGCCGTTATGTGCGTAAAATAAATCTATTAAAGTTTCGAAATTTTGAAGAAATATTTTCAAAGAACCCGAAAATTGAAAATGATAAATTTTACATTATGTTTGCCGTTATGTGCGCAAAAAAAATCTATTAAATTTTCGAAATTTTGAAGAAATATTTTCAAAGAACTCGAAAATTAAAAATGGTCCTTTTTATATTATCTTTGCCGTTATGTGCTCAAAATAAATCTATTAAAGTTTCGAAATTTAAAAGAAATATTTGCAAAGAACCCGAAAATTGAAAATGATACATTTTACATTATCTTTGCCGTTATGTGCGCAGAATAAATCTATTAAAATTCCGAAGTTTTCAAGAAATATTTTCAAAGAACCCGAAAATTGAAAATTGTACTTTTTATATTATCTTTGCCGTTATGTGCTCAAAATAAATCTATTAAAGTGTCGAAATTTAAAAGAAATATTTTCAAAGAACTCGAAAATTGAAAATGATACATTTTACATTATCTTTGCCGTTATGAGCGCAGAATAAATATATTAAAATTCCGAAGTTTTGAAGAAATATTTTCAAAGAACCCGAAAATTGAAAATTGTACTTTTTATATTATCTTTGCCGTTATGTGCGCAAAATAAATCTATTAAAGTTTCGAAATTTTAAAGAAGTATTTTCAAAGAACCCGGAAATTGAAAATGATACATTTTACATTATCTTTGCCGTTATGTGCGCAGAATAAATCTATTAAAATTCCGAAGTTTTGAAGAAATATTTTCAAAGAACCCGAAAATTGAAAATGATACATTTTACATTATCTTTGCCGTTATGTGCTCAAAATAAATCTATTAAAGTTTCGAAATTTAAAAGAAATATTTGCAAAGAACCCGAAAATTGAAAATGATACATTTTACATTATCTTTGCCGTTATGTGCGCAGAATAAATCTATTAAAATTCCGAAGTTTTGAAGAAATATTTTCAAAGAACCCGAAAATTGAAAATGATACATTTTACATTATCTTTGCCGTTATGTGCTCAAAATAAATCTATTAAAGTTTCGAAATTTAAAAGAAATATTTGCAAAGAACCCGAAAATTGAAAATGATACATTTTACATTATCTTTGCCGTTATGTGCGCAGAATAAATCTATTAAAATTCCGAAGTTTTCAAGAAATATTTTCAAAGAACCCGAAAATTGAAAATTGTACTTTTTATCTTTGCCGTTATGTGCTCAAAATAAATCTATTAAAGTTTCGAAATTTTAAAGAAGTATTTTCAAAGAACCCGGAAATTGAAAATGATACATTTTACATTATCTTTGCCGTTATGTGCGCAGAATAAATCTATTAAAATTCCGAAGTTTTGAAGAAATATTTTCAAAGAACCCGAAAATTGAAAATGATACATTTTACATTATCTTTGCCGTTATGTGCTCAAAATAAATCTATTAAAGTTTCGAAATTTAAAAGAAATATTTGCAAAGAACCCGAAAATTGAAAATGATACATTTTACATTATCTTTGCCGTTATGTGCGCAGAATAAATCTATTAAAATTCCGAAGTTTTGAAGAAATATTTTCAAAGAACCCGAAAATTGAAAATGATACATTTTACATTATCTTTGCCGTTATGTGCTCAAAATAAATCTATTAAAGTTTCGAAATTTAAAAGAAATATTTTCAAAGAACCCGAAAATTGAAAATGATACATTTTACATTATCTTTGCCGTTATGTGCGCAGAATAAATCTATTAAAATTCCAAAGTTTTGAAGAAATATTTTCAAAGAACCCGAACATTGAAAATTGTACTTTTTATATTATCTTTGTCTTTATGTGCGCAAAATAAATCTATTAAAGTTTCGAAATTTTGAAGAAATATTTTTAAAGAACTCGAAAATTGAAAATGATACATTTTACATTAGCTTTGCTGTTATGTGCGTAAAATAAATCTATTTAAGTTTCGAAATTTTGAAGAAATATTTTCAAAGAACCCGAAAATTGAAAATGATACATTTTACATTATCTTTGCCGTTATGTGCTCAAAATAAATCTATTAAAGTTTCGAAATTTTAAAGAAATATTTTCAAAGAACTCGAAAATTGAAAATGATACATTTTACATTAGCTTTGCTGTTATGTGCGTCAAATAAATCTATTTAAGTTTCGAAATTTTGAAGAAATATTTTCAAAGAACCCGAAAATTGAAAATGATACATTTTACATTATCTTTGCTGTTATGTGCGCAGAATAAATCTATTAAAATTCCGAAGTTTTGAAGAAATATTTTCAAAGAACCCGAAAATTGAAAATTGTACTTTTTATATTATCTTTGCCGTTATGTGCGTAAAATAAATCTATTAAAGTTTCGAAATTTTGAAGAAATATTTTCAAAGAACCCGAAAATTGAAAATGATAAATTTTACATTATGTTTGCCGTTATGTGCGCAAAATAAATCTATTAAATTTTCGAAATTTTGAAGAAATATTTTCAAAGAACTCGAAAATTAAAAATGGTCCTTTTTATATTATCTTTGCCGTTATGTGCGCAAAATAAATCTATTAAAGTTCCGAAGTTTTAAAGAGATATTTTAAAAAAACCCGAACCGAATATTTAAAATGGATCTTTTTACATTGTCTTTGCCGTCATGTGCGCAAAATAAATATATTAAAGTTTCGAAATTTTGAAGAAATATTTTCAAAGAACCCGACAATTGAAAATGATACATTTTACATTATCTTTGCCGTTATGTGCGCAGAATAAATCTATTAAAATTCCGAAGTTTTGAAGAAATATTTTCAAAGAACCCGAAAATTGAAAATTGTACTTTTTATATTATCTTTGCCGTTATGTGCGCAAAATAAATCTATTAAAGTTTCGAAATTTTAAAGAAATATTTTCAAAGAACCCGAAAATTGAAAATGATACATTTTACATTATCTTTGCCGTTATGTGCGCAGAATAAATCTATTAAAATTCCGAAGTTTTGAAGAAATATTTTCAAAGAACCCGAAAATTGAAAATGATAAATTTTACATTATGTTTGCCGTTATGTGCGCAAAATAAATCTATTAAATTTTCGAAATTTTGAAGAAATATTTTCAAAGAACCCGAAAATTGAAAATGATACATTTTACATTATCTTTGCCGTTATATGCTCAAAATAAATCTATTAAAGTTTCGAAATTTTAAAGAAATATTTTCAAAGAACCCGAAAATTGAAAATGATACATTTTACATTATCTTTGCCGTTATGTGCGTAAAATAAATCTATTTAAGTTTCGAAATTTTGAAGAAATATTTTCAAAGAACCCGAAAATTGAAAATGATACATTTTACATTATCTTTGCCGTTATGTGCGCAGAATAAATCTATTAAAATTCCGAAGTTTTGAAGAAATATTTTCAAAGAACCCGAAAATTGAAAATTGTACTTTTTATATTATCTTTGCCGTTATGTGCGTAAAATAAATCTATTAAAGTTTCGAAATTTTGAAGAAATATTTTCAAAGAACCCGAAAATTGAAAATGATAAATTTTACATTATGTTTGCCGTTATGTGCGCAAAATAAATCTATTAAATTTTCGAAATTTTGAAGAAATATTTTCAAAGAACCCGAAAATTAAAAATCTATCTTTTTATATCATCTTTGCCTTTATGTGCGCAAAATAAATCTATTAAAGTTTCGAAATTTTAAAGAAATATTTTTAAAGAACTCGAAAATTGAAAATGTTACATTTTACATTAGCTTTGCTGTTATGTGCGTAAAATAAATCTATTTAAGTTTCGAAATTTTGAAGAAATATTTTCAAAGAACCCGAAAATTAAAAATGATACATTTTACATTATCTTTGCCGTTATGTGCGCAAAATGAATCTATTGAAGTTTCGAAATTTTGAAGAAATATTTTCAAAGAACCCGAAAATTGAAAATGATACATTTTACATTATCTTTGCCGTTATGTGCGCAGAATAAATCTATTAAAATTTCGAAATTTTGAAGAAATATTTTCAAAGAACCCGAAAATTGAAAATGATACATTTAACATTATCTTTGCCGTTATGTGCGCAAAATAAATCTATTAAAGTTTCGAAATTTTGAAGAAATATTTTCAAAGAACCCGAAAATTAAAAATGATACATTTTACATTATCCTTGCCGTTATGTGCGCAAAATAAATCTATTAAAGTTTCGAAATTTTGAAGAAATATTTTCAAAGAACCCGAAAATTGAAAATGGATCTTTTTATATTATATTTGCCGTCATGTGCGCTAAATAAATCTATTAAAGTTTCGAAATTTTGAAGAAATATTATCAAAGAACCCGAAAATTGAAAATGATACATTTTACATTATCTTTGTCGTTATGTGCGTAAAATAAATCTATTAAAGTTTCGAAATTTTGAAGAAATATTTTCAAAGAACCCGAAAATTGAAAATGATAAATTTTACATTATGTTTGCCGTTATGTGCGCAAAATAAATCTATTAAATTTTCGAAATTTTGAAGAAATATTTTCAAAGAACCCGAAAATTAAAAATCTATCTTTTTATATCATCTTTGCCTTTATGTGCGCAAAATAAATCTATTAAAGTTTTGAAGAAATATTTTCAAAGAACCCGAAAATTGAAAATTGTACTTTTTATATTATCTTTGCCGTTATGTGCGCAAAATAAATCTATTAAAGTTTCGAAATTTTAAAGAAATATTTTCAAAGAACCCGAAAATTGAAAATGATACATTTTACATTATCTTTGCCGTTATGTGCGCAGAATAAATCTATTAAAATTCCGAAGTTTTGAAGAAATATTTTCAAAGAACCCGAAAATTAAAAATCTATCTTTTTATATCATCTTTGCCTTTATGTGCGCAAAATAAATCTATTAAAGTTTCGAAATTTTAAAGAAATATTTTTAAAGAACTCGAAAATTGAAAATGATACATTTTACATTAGCTTTGCTGTTATGTGCGTAAAATAAATCTATTTAAGTTTCGAAATTTTGAAGAAATATTTTCAAAGAACCCGAAAATTGAAAATGATACATTTTACATTATCTTTGCCGTTATGTGCGCAGAATAAATCTATTAAAATTCCGAAATATTTTCAAAGAACCCGAAAATTTAAAATCTATCTTTTTATATCATCTTTGCCTTTATGTGCGCAAAATAAATCTATTAAAGTTTCGAAATTTTGAAAAAATATTTTCAAAGAACCCGACAATTGAAAATGATACATTTTACATTATCTTTGCCGTTATGTGCGCAGAATAAATCTATTAAAATTCCGAAGTTTTGAAGAAATATTTTCAAAGAACCCGAAAATTGAAAATTGTACTTTTTATATTATCTTTGCCGTTATGTGCACAAAATAAATCTATTAAAGTTTCGAAATTTTAAAGAAATATTTTCAAAGAACCCGAAAATTGAAAATGATACATTTTACATTATCTTTGCCGTTATGTGCTCAAAATAAATCTATTAAAGTTTCGAAATTTAAAAGAAATATTTGCAAAGAACCCGAAAATTGAAAATGATACATTTTACATTATCTTTGCCGTTATGTGCGCAGAATAAATCTATTAAAATTCCGAAGTTTTCAAGAAATATTTTCAAAGAACCCGAAAATTGAAAATTGTACTTTTTATATTATCTTTGCCGTTATGTGCTCAAAATAAATCTATTAAAGTTTCGAAATTTAAAAGAAATATTTTCAAAGAACTCGAAAATTGAAAATGATACATTTTACATTATCTTTGCCATTATGTGCGCAGAATAAATCTATTAAAATTCCGAAGTTTTGAAGAAATATTTTCAAAGAACCCGAAAATTAAAAATTGTACTTTTTATATTATCTTTGCCGTTATGTGCGCAAAATAAATCTATTAAAGTTTCGAAATTTTAAAGAAATATTTTCAAAGAACCTGGAAATTGAAAATGATACATTTTACATTATCTTTGCCGTTATGTGCGCAGAATAAATCTATTAAAATTCCGAAGTTTTGAAGAAATATTTTCAAAGAACCCGAAAATTGAAAATGATACATTTTACATTATCTTTGCCGTTATGTGCTCAAAATAAATCTATTAAAGTTTCGAAATTTAAAAGAAATATTTGCAAAGAACCCGAAAATTGAAAATGATACATTTTACATTATCTTTGCCGTTATGTGCGCAGAATAAATCTATTAAAATTCCGAAGTTTTCAAGAAATATTTTCAAAGAACCCGAAAATTGAAAATTGTACTTTTTATATTATCTTTGCCGTTATGTGCTCAAAATAAATCTATTAAAGTTTCGAAATTTAAAAGAAATATTTTCAAAGAACTCGAAAATTGAAAATGATACATTTTACATTATCTTTGCCGTTATGTACGCAGAATAAATCTATTAAAATTCCGAAGTTTTGAAGAAATATTTTCAAAGAACCCGAAAATTAAAAATCTATCTTTTTATATCATCTTTGCCTTTATGTGCGCAAAATAAATCTATTAAAGTTTCGAAATTTTGAAGAAATATTTTTAAAGAACTCGAAAATTGAAAATGATACATTTTACATTAGCTTTGCTGTTATTTAAAATGGATCTTTTTACATTGTCTTTGCCGTTATGTGCGCAGAATAAATCTATTAAAATTCCGAAGTTTTGAAGAAATATTTTCAAAGAACCCGAAAATTGAAAATTGTACTTTTTATATTATCTTTGCCGTTATGTGCGCAAAATAAATCTATTAAAGTTTCGAAATTTTAAAGAAATATTTTCAAAGAACCCGAAAATTGAAAATGATACATTTTACATTATCTTTGCCGTTATGTGCGCAGAATAAATCTATTAAAATTCCGAAGTTTTGAAGAAATATTTTCAAAGAACCCGAAAATTGAAAATGATACATTTTACATTATCTTTGCCGTTATGTGCGCAGAATAAATCTATTAAAAATCTATCTTTTTATATCATCTTTGCCTTTATGTGCGCAAAATAAATCTATTAAAGTTTCGAAATTTTAAAGAAATATTTTTAAAGAACTCGAAAATTGAAAATGATACATTTTACATTAGCTTTGCTGTTATGTGCGTAAAATAAATCTATTTAAGTTTCGAAATTTTGAAGAAATATTTTCAAAGAACCCGAAAAATGAAAATGAACCTTTTTATATTATCTTTGCCGTTATGTGCGCAAAATAAATCTATTAAAGTTTCGAAATTTTAAAGAAATATTTTTTCAAAGAACCCGAAAATTGAAAATGATACATTTTACATTATCTTTGCCGTTATGTGCGCAGAATAAATCTATTATAATTTCGAAATTTTGAAGAAATATTTTCAAAGAACCCGAAAATTGAAAATGATACATTTTACATTATCTTTGCCGTTATATGCGCAGAATAAATCTATTAAAATTCCGAAGTTTTGAAGAAATATTTTCAAAGAACCCGAAAATTAAAAATCTATCTTTTTATATCATCTTTGCCTTTATGTGCGCAAAATAAATCTATTAAAGTTTCGAAATTTTGAAGAAATATTTTTAAAGAACTCGAAAATTGAAAATGATACATTTTACATTAGCTTTGCTGTTATGTGCGTAAAATAAATCTATTTAAGTTTCGAAATTTTGAAGAAATATTTTCAAAGAACCCGAAAATTGAAAATGATACATTTTACATTATCTTTGCCGTTATGTGCGCAGAATAAATCTATTAAAATTCCGAAGTTTTGAAGAAATATTTTCAAAGAACCCGAAAATTGAAAATTGTACTTTTTATATTATCTTTGCCGTTATGTGCGTAAAATAAATCTATTAAAGTTTCGAAATTTTGAAGAAATATTTTCAAAGAACCCGAAAATTGAAAATGATAAATTTTACATTATGTTTGCCGTTATGTGCGCAAAAAAAATCTATTAAATTTTCGAAATTTTGAAGAAATATTTTCAAAGAACTCGAAAATTAAAAATGGTCCTTTTTATATTATCTTTGCCGTTATGTGCTCAAAATAAATCTATTAAAGTTTCGAAATTTAAAAGAAATATTTGCAAAGAACCCGAAAATTGAAAATGATACATTTTACATTATCTTTGCCGTTATGTGCGCAGAATAAATCTATTAAAATTCCGAAGTTTTCAAGAAATATTTTCAAAGAACCCGAAAATTGAAAATTGTACTTTTTATATTATCTTTGCCGTTATGTGCTCAAAATAAATCTATTAAAGTGTCGAAATTTAAAAGAAATATTTTCAAAGAACTCGAAAATTGAAAATGATACATTTTACATTATCTTTGCCGTTATGAGCGCAGAATAAATATATTAAAATTCCGAAGTTTTGAAGAAATATTTTCAAAGAACCCGAAAATTGAAAATTGTACTTTTTATATTATCTTTGCCGTTATGTGCGCAAAATAAATCTATTAAAGTTTCGAAATTTTAAAGAAGTATTTTCAAAGAACCCGGAAATTGAAAATGATACATTTTACATTATCTTTGCCGTTATGTGCGCAGAATAAATCTATTAAAATTCCGAAGTTTTGAAGAAATATTTTCAAAGAACCCGAAAATTGAAAATGATACATTTTACATTATCTTTGCCGTTATGTGCTCAAAATAAATCTATTAAAGTTTCGAAATTTAAAAGAAATATTTGCAAAGAACCCGAAAATTGAAAATGATACATTTTACATTATCTTTGCCGTTATGTGCGCAGAATAAATCTATTAAAATTCCGAAGTTTTGAAGAAATATTTTCAAAGAACCCGAAAATTGAAAATGATACATTTTACATTATCTTTGCCGTTATGTGCTCAAAATAAATCTATTAAAGTTTCGAAATTTAAAAGAAATATTTGCAAAGAACCCGAAAATTGAAAATGATACATTTTACATTATCTTTGCCGTTATGTGCGCAGAATAAATCTATTAAAATTCCGAAGTTTTCAAGAAATATTTTCAAAGAACCCGAAAATTGAAAATTGTACTTTTTATCTTTGCCGTTATGTGCTCAAAATAAATCTATTAAAGTTTCGAAATTTTAAAGAAGTATTTTCAAAGAACCCGGAAATTGAAAATGATACATTTTACATTATCTTTGCCGTTATGTGCGCAGAATAAATCTATTAAAATTCCGAAGTTTTGAAGAAATATTTTCAAAGAACCCGAAAATTGAAAATGATACATTTTACATTATCTTTGCCGTTATGTGCTCAAAATAAATCTATTAAAGTTTCGAAATTTAAAAGAAATATTTGCAAAGAACCCGAAAATTGAAAATGATACATTTTACATTATCTTTGCCGTTATGTGCGCAGAATAAATCTATTAAAATTCCGAAGTTTTGAAGAAATATTTTCAAAGAACCCGAAAATTGAAAATGATACATTTTACATTATCTTTGCCGTTATGTGCTCAAAATAAATCTATTAAAGTTTCGAAATTTAAAAGAAATATTTTCAAAGAACCCGAAAATTGAAAATGATACATTTTACATTATCTTTGCCGTTATGTGCGCAGAATAAATCTATTAAAATTCCAAAGTTTTGAAGAAATATTTTCAAAGAACCCGAACATTGAAAATTGTACTTTTTATATTATCTTTGTCTTTATG
The DNA here is from genome assembly GCA_951812415.1 of Beris morrisii. Taxonomy (NCBI): domain Eukaryota; kingdom Metazoa; phylum Arthropoda; class Insecta; order Diptera; family Stratiomyidae; genus Beris; species Beris morrisii. Next base: position 80,875,087 of record OX638311.1, on the reverse strand, counting down.
TGCGCAAAATAAATCTATTAAAGTTTCGAAATTTTGAAGAAATATTTTTAAAGAACTCGAAAATTGAAAATGATACATTTTACATTAGCTTTGCTGTTATGTGCGTAAAATAAATCTATTTAAGTTTCGAAATTTTGAAGAAATATTTTCAAAGAACCCGAAAATTGAAAATGATACATTTTACATTATCTTTGCCGTTATGTGCTCAAAATAAATCTATTAAAGTTTCGAAATTTTAAAGAAATATTTTCAAAGAACTCGAAAATTGAAAATGATACATTTTACATTAGCTTTGCTGTTATGTGCGTCAAATAAATCTATTTAAGTTTCGAAATTTTGAAGAAATATTTTCAAAGAACCCGAAAATTGAAAATGATACATTTTACATTATCTTTGCTGTTATGTGCGCAGAATAAATCTATTAAAATTCCGAAGTTTTGAAGAAATATTTTCAAAGAACCCGAAAATTGAAAATTGTACTTTTTATATTATCTTTGCCGTTATGTGCGTAAAATAAATCTATTAAAGTTTCGAAATTTTGAAGAAATATTTTCAAAGAACCCGAAAATTGAAAATGATAAATTTTACATTATGTTTGCCGTTATGTGCGCAAAATAAATCTATTAAATTTTCGAAATTTTGAAGAAATATTTTCAAAGAACTCGAAAATTAAAAATGGTCCTTTTTATATTATCTTTGCCGTTATGTGCGCAAAATAAATCTATTAAAGTTCCGAAGTTTTAAAGAGATATTTTAAAAAAACCCGAACCGAATATTTAAAATGGATCTTTTTACATTGTCTTTGCCGTCATGTGCGCAAAATAAATATATTAAAGTTTCGAAATTTTGAAGAAATATTTTCAAAGAACCCGACAATTGAAAATGATACATTTTACATTATCTTTGCCGTTATGTGCGCAGAATAAATCTATTAAAATTCCGAAGTTTTGAAGAAATATTTTCAAAGAACCCGAAAATTGAAAATTGTACTTTTTATATTATCTTTGCCGTTATGTGCGCAAAATAAATCTATTAAAGTTTCGAAATTTTAAAGAAATATTTTCAAAGAACCCGAAAATTGAAAATGATACATTTTACATTATCTTTGCCGTTATGTGCGCAGAATAAATCTATTAAAATTCCGAAGTTTTGAAGAAATATTTTCAAAGAACCCGAAAATTGAAAATGATAAATTTTACATTATGTTTGCCGTTATGTGCGCAAAATAAATCTATTAAATTTTCGAAATTTTGAAGAAATATTTTCAAAGAACCCGAAAATTGAAAATGATACATTTTACATTATCTTTGCCGTTATATGCTCAAAATAAATCTATTAAAGTTTCGAAATTTTAAAGAAATATTTTCAAAGAACCCGAAAATTGAAAATGATACATTTTACATTATCTTTGCCGTTATGTGCGTAAAATAAATCTATTTAAGTTTCGAAATTTTGAAGAAATATTTTCAAAGAACCCGAAAATTGAAAATGATACATTTTACATTATCTTTGCCGTTATGTGCGCAGAATAAATCTATTAAAATTCCGAAGTTTTGAAGAAATATTTTCAAAGAACCCGAAAATTGAAAATTGTACTTTTTATATTATCTTTGCCGTTATGTGCGTAAAATAAATCTATTAAAGTTTCGAAATTTTGAAGAAATATTTTCAAAGAACCCGAAAATTGAAAATGATAAATTTTACATTATGTTTGCCGTTATGTGCGCAAAATAAATCTATTAAATTTTCGAAATTTTGAAGAAATATTTTCAAAGAACCCGAAAATTAAAAATCTATCTTTTTATATCATCTTTGCCTTTATGTGCGCAAAATAAATCTATTAAAGTTTCGAAATTTTAAAGAAATATTTTTAAAGAACTCGAAAATTGAAAATGTTACATTTTACATTAGCTTTGCTGTTATGTGCGTAAAATAAATCTATTTAAGTTTCGAAATTTTGAAGAAATATTTTCAAAGAACCCGAAAATTAAAAATGATACATTTTACATTATCTTTGCCGTTATGTGCGCAAAATGAATCTATTGAAGTTTCGAAATTTTGAAGAAATATTTTCAAAGAACCCGAAAATTGAAAATGATACATTTTACATTATCTTTGCCGTTATGTGCGCAGAATAAATCTATTAAAATTTCGAAATTTTGAAGAAATATTTTCAAAGAACCCGAAAATTGAAAATGATACATTTAACATTATCTTTGCCGTTATGTGCGCAAAATAAATCTATTAAAGTTTCGAAATTTTGAAGAAATATTTTCAAAGAACCCGAAAATTAAAAATGATACATTTTACATTATCCTTGCCGTTATGTGCGCAAAATAAATCTATTAAAGTTTCGAAATTTTGAAGAAATATTTTCAAAGAACCCGAAAATTGAAAATGGATCTTTTTATATTATATTTGCCGTCATGTGCGCTAAATAAATCTATTAAAGTTTCGAAATTTTGAAGAAATATTATCAAAGAACCCGAAAATTGAAAATGATACATTTTACATTATCTTTGTCGTTATGTGCGTAAAATAAATCTATTAAAGTTTCGAAATTTTGAAGAAATATTTTCAAAGAACCCGAAAATTGAAAATGATAAATTTTACATTATGTTTGCCGTTATGTGCGCAAAATAAATCTATTAAATTTTCGAAATTTTGAAGAAATATTTTCAAAGAACCCGAAAATTAAAAATCTATCTTTTTATATCATCTTTGCCTTTATGTGCGCAAAATAAATCTATTAAAGTTTTGAAGAAATATTTTCAAAGAACCCGAAAATTGAAAATTGTACTTTTTATATTATCTTTGCCGTTATGTGCGCAAAATAAATCTATTAAAGTTTCGAAATTTTAAAGAAATATTTTCAAAGAACCCGAAAATTGAAAATGATACATTTTACATTATCTTTGCCGTTATGTGCGCAGAATAAATCTATTAAAATTCCGAAGTTTTGAAGAAATATTTTCAAAGAACCCGAAAATTAAAAATCTATCTTTTTATATCATCTTTGCCTTTATGTGCGCAAAATAAATCTATTAAAGTTTCGAAATTTTAAAGAAATATTTTTAAAGAACTCGAAAATTGAAAATGATACATTTTACATTAGCTTTGCTGTTATGTGCGTAAAATAAATCTATTTAAGTTTCGAAATTTTGAAGAAATATTTTCAAAGAACCCGAAAATTGAAAATGATACATTTTACATTATCTTTGCCGTTATGTGCGCAGAATAAATCTATTAAAATTCCGAAATATTTTCAAAGAACCCGAAAATTTAAAATCTATCTTTTTATATCATCTTTGCCTTTATGTGCGCAAAATAAATCTATTAAAGTTTCGAAATTTTGAAAAAATATTTTCAAAGAACCCGACAATTGAAAATGATACATTTTACATTATCTTTGCCGTTATGTGCGCAGAATAAATCTATTAAAATTCCGAAGTTTTGAAGAAATATTTTCAAAGAACCCGAAAATTGAAAATTGTACTTTTTATATTATCTTTGCCGTTATGTGCACAAAATAAATCTATTAAAGTTTCGAAATTTTAAAGAAATATTTTCAAAGAACCCGAAAATTGAAAATGATACATTTTACATTATCTTTGCCGTTATGTGCTCAAAATAAATCTATTAAAGTTTCGAAATTTAAAAGAAATATTTGCAAAGAACCCGAAAATTGAAAATGATACATTTTACATTATCTTTGCCGTTATGTGCGCAGAATAAATCTATTAAAATTCCGAAGTTTTCAAGAAATATTTTCAAAGAACCCGAAAATTGAAAATTGTACTTTTTATATTATCTTTGCCGTTATGTGCTCAAAATAAATCTATTAAAGTTTCGAAATTTAAAAGAAATATTTTCAAAGAACTCGAAAATTGAAAATGATACATTTTACATTATCTTTGCCATTATGTGCGCAGAATAAATCTATTAAAATTCCGAAGTTTTGAAGAAATATTTTCAAAGAACCCGAAAATTAAAAATTGTACTTTTTATATTATCTTTGCCGTTATGTGCGCAAAATAAATCTATTAAAGTTTCGAAATTTTAAAGAAATATTTTCAAAGAACCTGGAAATTGAAAATGATACATTTTACATTATCTTTGCCGTTATGTGCGCAGAATAAATCTATTAAAATTCCGAAGTTTTGAAGAAATATTTTCAAAGAACCCGAAAATTGAAAATGATACATTTTACATTATCTTTGCCGTTATGTGCTCAAAATAAATCTATTAAAGTTTCGAAATTTAAAAGAAATATTTGCAAAGAACCCGAAAATTGAAAATGATACATTTTACATTATCTTTGCCGTTATGTGCGCAGAATAAATCTATTAAAATTCCGAAGTTTTCAAGAAATATTTTCAAAGAACCCGAAAATTGAAAATTGTACTTTTTATATTATCTTTGCCGTTATGTGCTCAAAATAAATCTATTAAAGTGTCGAAATTTAAAAGAAATATTTTCAAAGAACTCGAAAATTGAAAATGATACATTTTACATTATCTTTGCCGTTATGAGCGCAGAATAAATATATTAAAATTCCGAAGTTTTGAAGAAATATTTTCAAAGAACCCGAAAATTGAAAATTGTACTTTTTATATTATCTTTGCCGTTATGTGCGCAAAATAAATCTATTAAAGTTTCGAAATTTTAAAGAAGTATTTTCAAAGAACCCGGAAATTGAAAATGATACATTTTACATTATCTTTGCCGTTATGTGCGCAGAATAAATCTATTAAAATTCCGAAGTTTTGAAGAAATATTTTCAAAGAACCCGAAAATTGAAAATGATACATTTTACATTATCTTTGCCGTTATGTGCTCAAAATAAATCTATTAAAGTTTCGAAATTTAAAAGAAATATTTGCAAAGAACCCGAAAATTGAAAATGATACATTTTACATTATCTTTGCCGTTATGTGCGCAGAATAAATCTATTAAAATTCCGAAGTTTTGAAGAAATATTTTCAAAGAACCCGAAAATTGAAAATGATACATTTTACATTATCTTTGCCGTTATGTGCGCAGAATAAATCTATTAAAATTCCGAAGTTTTCAAGAAATATTTTCAAAGAACCCGAAAATTGAAAATTGTACTTTTTATCTTTGCCGTTATGTGCTCAAAATAAATCTATTAAAGTTTCGAAATTTTAAAGAAGTATTTTCAAAGAACCCGGAAATTGAAAATGATACATTTTACATTATCTTTGCCGTTATGTGCGCAGAATAAATCTATTAAAATTCCGAAGTTTTGAAGAAATATTTTCAAAGAACCCGAAAATTGAAAATGATACATTTTACATTATCTTTGCCGTTATGTGCTCAAAATAAATCTATTAAAGTTTCGAAATTTAAAAGAAATATTTGCAAAGAACCCGAAAATTGAAAATGATACATTTTACATTATCTTTGCCGTTATGTGCGCAGAATAAATCTATTAAACTTCCGAAGTTTTGAAGAAATATTTTCAAAGAACCCGAAAATTGAAAATGATACATTTTACATTATCTTTGCCGTTATGTGCTCAAAATAAATCTATTAAAGTTTCGAAATTTAAAAGAAATATTTTCAAAGAACCCGAAAATTGAAAATTGTACTTTTTATATTATCTTTGCCGTTATGTGCTCAAAATAAATCTATTAAAGTGTCGAAATTTAAAAGAAATATTTTCAAAGAACTCGAAAATTGAAAATGATACATTTTACATTATCTTTGCCGTTATGAGCGCAGAATAAATATATTAAAATTCCGAAGTTTTGAAGAAATATTTTCAAAGAACCCGAAAATTGAAAATTGTACTTTTTATATTATCTTTGCCGTTATGTGCGCAAAATAAATCTATTAAAGTTTCGAAATTTTAAAGAAGTATTTTCAAAGAACCCGGAAATTGAAAATGATACATTTTACATTATCTTTGCCGTTATGTGCGCAGAATAAATCTATTAAAATTCCGAAGTTTTGAAGAAATATTTTCAAAGAACCCGAAAATTGAAAATGATACATTTTACATTATCTTTGCCGTTATGTGCTCAAAATAAATCTATTAAAGTTTCGAAATTTAAAAGAAATATTTGCAAAGAACCCGAAAATTGAAAATGATACATTTTACATTATCTTTGCCGTTATGTGCGCAGAATAAATCTATTAAAATTCCGAAGTTTTGAAGAAATATTTTCAAAGAACCCGAAAATTGAAAATGATACATTTTACATTATCTTTGCCGTTATGTGCGCAGAATAAATCTATTAAAATTCCGAAGTTTTCAAGAAATATTTTCAAAGAACCCGAAAATTGAAAATTGTACTTTTTATCTTTGCCGTTATGTGCTCAAAATAAATCTATTAAAGTTTCGAAATTTTAAAGAAGTATTTTCAAAGAACCCGGAAATTGAAAATGATACATTTTACATTATCTTTGCCGTTATGTGCGCAGAATAAATCTATTAAAATTCCGAAGTTTTGAAGAAATATTTTCAAAGAACCCGAAAATTGAAAATGATACATTTTACATTATCTTTGCCGTTATGTGCTCAAAATAAATCTATTAAAGTTTCGAAATTTAAAAGAAATATTTGCAAAGAACCCGAAAATTGAAAATGATACATTTTACATTATCTTTGCCGTTATGTGCGCAGAATAAATCTATTAAAATTCCGAAGTTTTGAAGAAATATTTTCAAAGAACCCGAAAATTGAAAATGATACATTTTACATTATCTTTGCCGTTATGTGCTCAAAATAAATCTATTAAAGTTTCGAAATTTAAAAGAAATATTTTCAAAGAACCCGAAAATTGAAAATGATACATTTTACATTATCTTTGCCGTTATGTGCGCAGAATAAATCTATTAAAATTTCGAAATTTAAAAGAAATATTTGCAAAGAACCCGAAAATTGAAAATGATACATTTTACATAATCTTTGCCGTTATGTGCGCAGAATAAATCTATTAAAATTCCGAAGTTTTGAAGAAATATTTTCAAAGAACCCGAAAATTGAAAATGATACATTTTACATTAGCTTTGCTGTTATGTGCTCAAAATAAATCTATTAAAGTTTCGAAATTTTAAAGAAATATTTTCAAAGAACCCGAAAATTGAAAATGATACATTTTACATTATCTTTGCCGTTATGTGCGCAGAATAAATCTATTAAAATTCCGAAGTTTTGAAGAAGTATTTTCAAAGAACCCGAAAATTGAAAATGATACATTTTACATTAGCTTTGCTGTTATGTGCGTAAAATAAATCTATTTAAGTTTCGAAATTTTGAAGAAATATTTTCAAAGAACCCAAAAATTGAAAATGATACATTTTACATTATCTTTGCCGTTATGTGCGCAGAATAAATCTATTAAAATTTCGAAATTTAAAAGAAATATTTGCAAAGAACCCGAAAATTGAAAATGATACATTTTACATTATCTTTGCCGTTATGTGCGCAGAATAAATCTATTAAAATTTCGAAATTTTGAAGAAATATTTTCAAAGAACCCGAAAATTGAAAATGATACATTTAACATTATCTTTGCCGTTATGTGCGCAAAATAAATCTATTAAAGTTTCGAAATTTTGAAGAAATATTTTCAAAGAACCCGAAAATTAAAAATGATACATTTTACATTATCTTTGCCGTTATGTGCTCAAAATAAATCTATTAAAGTTTCGAAATTTTAAAGAAATATTTTCAAAGAACTCGAAAATTGAAAATGATACATTTTACATTAGCTTTGCTGTTATGTGCGTCAAATAAATCTATTTAAGTTTCGAAATTTTGAAGAAATATTTTCAAAGAACCCGAAAATTGAAAATGATACATTTTACATTATCTTTGCCGTTATGTGCGCAGAATAAATCTATTAAAATTCCGAAGTTTTGAAGAAATATTTTCAAAGAACCCGAAAATTGAAAATTGTACTTTTTATATTATCTTTGCCGTTATGTGCGTAAAATAAATCTATTAAAGTTACGAAATTTTGAAGAAATATTTTCAAAGAACCCGAAAATTGAAAATGATAAATTTTACATTATGTTTGCCGTTATGTGCGCAAAATAAATCTATTAAATTTTCGAAATTTTGAAGAAATATTTTCAAAGAACTCGAAAATTAAAAATGGTCCTTTTTATATTATCTTTGCCGTTATGTGCGCAAAATAAATCTATTAAAGTTCCGAAGTTTTAAAGAGATATTTTAAAAAAACCCGAACCGAATATTTAAAATGGATCTTTTTACATTGTCTTTGCCGTCATGTGCGCAAAATAAATCTATTAAAGTTTCGAAATTTTGAAGAAATATTTTCAAAGAACCCGACAATTGAAAATGATACATTTTACATTATCTTTGCCGTTATGTGCGCAGAATAAATCTATTAAAATTCCGAAGTTTTGAAGAAATATTTTCAAAGAACCCGAAAATTGAAAATTGTACTTTTTATATTATCTTTGCCGTTATGTGCGCAAAATAAATCTATTAAAGTTTCGAAATTTTAAAGAAATATTTTCAAAGAACCCGAAAATTGAAAATGATACATTTTACATTATCTTTGCCGTTATGTGCGCAGAATAAATCTATTAAAATTCCGAAGTTTTGAAGAAATATTTTCAAAGAACACGAAAATTGAAAATGATAAATTTTACATTATGTTTGCCGTTATGTGCGCAAAATAAATCTATTAAATTTTCGAAATTTTGAAGAAATATTTTCAAAGAACCCGAAAATTGAAAATGATACATATTACATTATCTTTGCCGTTATATGCTCAAAATAAATCTATTAAAGTTTCGAAATTTTAAAGAAATATTTTCAAAGAACCCGAAAATTGAAAATGATACATTTTACATTATCTTTGCCGTTATGTGCGTAAAATAAATCTATTTAAGTTTCGAAATTTTGAAGAAATATTTTCAAAGAACCCGAAAATTGAAAATGATACATTTTACATTATCTTTGCCGTTATGTGCGCAGAATAAATCTATTAAAATTCCGAAGTTTTGAAGAAATATTTTCAAAGAACCCGAAAATTGAAAATTGTACTTTTTATATTATCTTTGCCGTTATGTGCGTAAAATAAATCTATTAAAGTTTCGAAATTTTGAAGAAATATTTTCAAAGAACCCGAAAATTGAAAATGATAAATTTTACATTATGTTTGCCGTTATGTGCGCAAAATAAATCTATTAAATTTTCGAAATTTTGAAGAAATATTTTCAAAGAACCCGAAAATTAAAAATCTATCTTTTTATATCATCTTTGCCTTTATGTGCGCAAAATAAATCTATTAAAGTTTCGAAATTTTAAAGAAATATTTTTAAAGAACTCGAAAATTGAAAATGTTACATTTTACATTAGCTTTGCTGTTATGTGCGTAAAATAAATCTATTTAAGTTTCGAAATTTTGAAGAAATATTTTCAAAGAACCCGAAAATTAAAAATGATACATTTTACATTATCTTTGCCGTTATGTGCGCAAAATGAATCTATTGAAGTTTCGAAATTTTGAAGAAATATTTTCAAAGAACCCGAAAATTGAAAATGATACATTTTACATTATCTTTGCCGTTATGTGCGCAGAATAAATCTATTAAAATTTCGAAATTTTGAAGAAATATTTTCAAAGAACCCGAAAATTGAAAATGATACATTTAACATTATCTTTGCCGTTATGTGCGCAAAATAAATCTATTAAAGTTTCGAAATTTTGAAGAAATATTTTCAAAGAACCCGAAAATTAAAAATGATACATTTTACATTATCCTTGCCGTTATGTGCGCAAAATAAATCTATTAAAGTTTCGAAATTTTGAAGAAATATTTTCAAAGAACCCGAAAATTGAAAATGGATCTTTTTATATTATATTTGCCGTCATGTGCGCTAAATAAATCTATTAAAGTTTCGAAATTTTGAAGAAATATTATCAAAGAACCCGAAAATTGAAAATGATACATTTTACATTATCTTTGTCGTTATGTGCGTAAAATAAATCTATTAAAGTTTCGAAATTTTGAAGAAATATTTTCAAAGAACCCGAAAATTGAAAATGATAAATTTTACATTATGTTTGCCGTTATGTGCGCAAAATAAATCTATTAAATTTTCGAAATTTTGAAGAAATATTTTCAAAGAACCCGAAAATTAAAAATCTATCTTTTTATATCATCTTTGCCTTTATGTGCGCAAAATAAATCTATTAAAGTTTTGAAGAAATATTTTCAAAGAACCCGAAAATTGAAAATTGTACTTTTTATATTATCTTTGCCGTTATGTGCGCAAAATAAATCTATTAAAGTTTCGAAATTTTAAAGAAATATTTTCAAAGAACCCGAAAATTGAAAATGATACATTTTACATTATCTTTGCCGTTATGTGCGCAGAATAAATCTATTAAAATTCCGAAGTTTTGAAGAAATATTTTCAAAGAACCCGAAAATTAAAAATCTATCTTTTTATATCATCTTTGCCTTTATGTGCGCAAAATAAATCTATTAAAGTTTCGAAATTTTAAAGAAATATTTTTAAAGAACTCGAAAATTGAAAATGATACATTTTACATTAGCTTTGCTGTTATGTGCGTAAAATAAATCTATTTAAGTTTCGAAATTTTGAAGAAATATTTTCAAAGAACCCAAAAAATGAAAATGAACCTTTTTATATTATCTTTGCCGTTATGTGCGCAAAATAAATCTATTAAAGTTTCGAAATTTTAAAGAAATATTTTCAAAGAACCCGAAAATTGAAAATGATACATTTTACATTATCTTTGCCGTTATGTGCGCAGAATAAATCTATTAAAATTCCGAAGTTTTGAAGAAATATTTTCAAAGAACCCGAAAATTAAAAGTCTATCTTTTTATATCATCTTTGACTTTATGTGCGCAAAATAAATCTATTAAAGTTTCGAAATTTTAAAGAAATATTTTTAAAGAACTCGAAAATTGAAAATGATACATTTTACATTAGCTTTGCTGTTATGTGCGTAAAATAAATCTATTTAAGTTTCGAAATTTTGAAGAAATATTTTCAAAGAACCCGAAAATTGAAAATGATACATTTTACATTATCTTTGCCGTTATGTGCGCAGAATAAATCTATTAAAATTCCGAAATATTTTCAAAGAACCCGAAAATTTAAAATCTATCTTTTTATATCATCTTTGCCTTTATGTGCGCAAAATAAATCTATTAAAGTTTCGAAATTTTGAAAAAATATTTTCAAAGAACCCGACAATTGAAAATGATACATTTTACATTATCTTTGCCGTTATGTGCGCAGAATAAATCTATTAAAATTCCGAAGTTTTGAAGAAATATTTTCAAAGAACCCGAAAATTGAAAATTGTACTTTTTATATTATCTTTGCCGTTATGTGCACAAAATAAATCTATTAAAGTTTCGAAATTTTAAAGAAATATTTTCAAAGAACCCGAAAATTGAAAATGATACATTTTACATTATCTTTGCCGTTATGTGCTCAAAATAAATCTATTAAAGTTTCGAAATTTAAAAGAAATATTTGCAAAGAACCCGAAAATTGAAAATGATACATTTTACATTATCTTTGCCGTTATGTGCGCAGAATAAATCTATTAAAATTCCGAAGTTTTCAAGAAATATTTTCAAAGAACCCGAAAATTGAAAATTGTACTGTTTATATTATCTTTGCCGTTATGTGCTCAAAATAAATCTATTAAAGTTTCGAAATTTAAAAGAAATATTTTCAAAGAACTCGAAAATTGAAAATGATACATTTTACATTATCTTTGCCATTATGTGCGCAGAATAAATCTATTAAAATTCCGAAGTTTTGAAGAAATATTTTCAAAGAACCCGAAAATTAAAAATTGTACTTTTTATATTATCTTTGCCGTTATGTGCGCAAAATAAATCTATTAAAGTTTCGAAATTTTAAAGAAATATTTTCAAAGAACCTGGAAATTGAAAATGATACATTTTACATTATCTTTGCCGTTATGTGCGCAGAATAAATCTATTAAAATTCCGAAGTTTTGAAGAAATATTTTCAAAGAACCCGAAAATTGAAAATGATACATTTTACATTATCTTTGCCGTTATGTGCTCAAAATAAATCTATTAAAGTTTCGAAATTTAAAAGAAATATTTGCAAAGAACCCGAAAATTGAAAATGATACATTTTACATTATCTTTGCCGTTATGTGCGCAGAATAAATCTATTAAAATTCCGAAGTTTTCAAGAAATATTTTCAAAGAACCCGAAAATTGAAAATTGTACTTTTTATATTATCTTTGCCGTTATGTGCTCAAAATAAATCTATTAAAGTTTCGAAATTTAAAAGAAATATTTTCAAAGAACTCGAAAATTGAAAATGATACATTTTACATTATCTTTGCCGTTATGTACGCAGAATAAATCTATTAAAATTCCGAAGTTTTGAAGAAATATTTTCAAAGAACCCGAAAATTAAAAATCTATCTTTTTATATCATCTTTGCCTTTATGTGCGCAAAATAAATCTATTAAAGTTTCGAAATTTTGAAGAAATATTTTTAAAGAACTCGAAAATTGAAAATGATACATTTTACATTAGCTTTGCTGTTATTTAAAATGGATCTTTTTACATTGTCTTTGCCGTTATGTGCGCAGAATAAATCTATTAAAATTCCGAAGTTTTGAAGAAATATTTTCAAAGAACCCGAAAATTGAAAATTGTACTTTTTATATTATCTTTGCCGTTATGTGCGCAAAATAAATCTATTAAAGTTTCGAAATTTTAAAGAAATATTTTCAAAGAACCCGAAAATTGAAAATGATACATTTTACATTATCTTTGCCGTTATGTGCGCAGAATAAATCTATTAAAATTCCGAAGTTTTGAAGAAATATTTTCAAAGAACCCGAAAATTAAAAATCTATCTTTTTATATCATCTTTGCCTTTATGTGCGCAAAATAAATCTATTAAAGTTTCGAAATTTTAAAGAAATATTTTTAAAGAACTCGAAAATTGAAAATGATACATTTTACATTAGCTTTGCTGTTATGTGCGTAAAATAAATCTATTTAAGTTTCGAAATTTTGAAGAAATATTTTCAAAGAACCCGAAAAATGAAAATGAACCTTTATCTTTGCCGTTATGTGCGCAAAATAAATCTATTAAAGTTTCGAAATTCGAAATTTTAAAGAAATATTTTCAAAGAACCCGAAAATTGAAAATGATACATTTTACATTATCTTTGCCGTTATGTGCGCAGAATAAATCTATTAAAATTCCGAAGTTTTGAAGAAATATTTTCAAAGAACCCGAAAATTAAAAGTCTATCTTTTTATATCATCTTTGCCTTTATGTGCGCAAAATAAATCTATTAAAGTTTCGAAATTTTAAAGAAATATTTTTAAAGAACTCGAAAATTGAAAATGATACATTTTACATAAGCTTTGCTGTAATGTGCGTAAAATAAATCTATTTAAGTTTCGAAATTTTGAAGAAATATTTTCAAAGAACCCGAAAATTGAAAATGATACATTTTACATTATCTTTGCCGTTATGTGCTCAAAATAAATAAAAAGTATTAAAGAAAATTGAAAATGGATCCCTTTATATTATCTTTGCCTTCATGTGCGCAAAATAAATCTATTAAAGTTTCGAAATTTTGAAGAAATATTTTCAAAGAACCCGACAATTGAAAATGATACATTTTACATTATCTTTGCCGTTATGTGCGCAGAATAATTCTATTAAAATTCCGAAGTTTTGAAGAAATATTTTCAAAGAACCCGAAAATTGAAAATTGTACTTTTTATATTATCTTTGCCGTTATGTGCGCAAAATAAATCTATTAAAGTTTCGAAATTTTAAAGAAATATTTTCAAAGAACCCGAAAATTGAAAATGATACATTTTACATTATCTTTGCCGTTATGTGCGCAGAATAAATCTATTAAAATTCCGAAGTTTTGAAGAAATATTTTCAAAGAACCCGAAAATTAAAAATCTATCTTTTTATATCATCTTTGCCTTTATGTGCGCAAAATAAATCTATTAAAGTTTCGAAATTTTAAAGAAATATTTTCAAAGAACCCGAAAAATGAAAATGAACCTTTTTATATTATCTTTGCCGTTATGTGCGCAAAATAAATCCATTAAAGTTTCGAAATTTTAAAGAAATATTTTCAAAGAACCCGAAAATTGAAAATGATACATTTTACATTATCTTTGCCGTTATGTGCGCAAAATGAATCTATTGAAGTTTCGAAAGTTTGAAGAAATATTTTCAAAGAACCCGAAAATTGAAAATGATACATTTTACATTATCTTTGCCGTTATGTGCGCAGAATAAATCTATTAAAATTTCGAAATTTTGAAGAAATATTTTCAAAGAACCCGAAAATTGAAAATGATACATTTTACATTATCTTTGCCGTTATGTGCGCAAAATAAATCTATTAAAGTTTCGAAATTTTGAAGAAATATTTTCAAAGAACCCGAAAATTGAAAATGGATCTTTTTATATTATCTTTGCCGTCATGTGCGCAAAATAAATCTACTAAAGTTTCGAAATTTTGAAGAAATATTATCAAAGAACCCGAAAATTGAAAATGATACATTTTACATTATCTTTGCCGTTATGTGCGCAAAATAAATCTATTAAAGTTTCGAAATTTTGAAGAAATATTTTCAAAGAACCCGAAAATTAAAAATGATACATTTTACATTATCCTTGCCGTTATGTGCGCAAAATAAATCTATTAAAGTTTCGAAATTTTCAAGAAATATTTTCAAAGAACCCGAAAAATGAAAATGAACCTTTTTATATTATCTTTGCCGTTATGTGCGCAAAATAAATCTATTAAAGTTTCGAAATTTTAAAGAAATATTTTCGTAGAACCCGAAAATTGAAAATGGTACTTTTTACATTATCTTTGCCTTCATGTGCGCAAAATAACTCTATTCAAGTTTCGAAATTTTGAAGAAATATTTTTAAAGAACTCGAAAATTGAAAATGATACATTTTACATTAGCTTTGCTGTTATGTGCGTAAAATAAATCTATTTAAGTTTCGAAATTTTGAAGAAATATTTTCAAAGAACCCGAAAAATGAAAATGAACCTTTTTATATTATCTTTGCCGTTATGTGCGCAAAATAAATCTATTAAAGTTCCGAAGTTTTAAAGAGATGTTTTAAAAAAACCCGAACCGAATATTTAAAATGGATCTTTTTACATTATCTTTGCCGTTATGTGCGCAAAATAAATCTATTAAAGTTTCGAAATTTTGAAGAAATATTTTCAAAGAACCCGAAAATTAAAAATGATTCATTTTACATTATCTTTGCCGTTATGTGCTCAAAATAAATCTATTAAAGTTTCGAAATTTTAAAGAAATATTTTCAAAGAACTCGAAAATTGAAAATGATACATTTTACATTATCTTTGCCGTTATGTGCGCAAAATAAATCGATTAAAGTTTCGAAATTTTGAAGAAATATTTTCAAAGAACCCGAAAATTAAAAATCTATATTTTTGTATCATCTTTGCCTTTATGTGCGCAAAATAAATCTATTAAAGTTTCGAAATTTTCAAGAAATATTTTCAAGGAACCCGAAAAATGAAAATGAACCTTTTTATATTATCTTTGCCGTTATGTGCGCAAAATAAATCTATTAAAGTTTCGAAATTTTGAAGAAATATTATCAAAGAACCCAAAAATTGAAAATGATACATTTTACATTATCTTTGCCGTTATGTGCGCAAAATGAATCTATTGAAGTTTCGAAAGTTTGAAGAAATATTTTCAAAGAACCCGAAAATTGAAAATGATACATTTTACATTATCTTTGCCGTTATGTGCGCAGAATAAATCTATTAAAATTTCGAAATTTTGAAGAAATATTTTCAAAGAACCCGAAAATTGAAAATGATACATTTTACATTATCTTTGTCGTTATGTGCGCAAAATAAATCTATTAAAGTTTCGAAATTTTGAAGAAATATTTTCAAAGAACCCAAAAATTGAAAATGGATCTTTTTATATTATCTTTGCCGTCATGTGCGCAAAATAAATCTATTAAAGTTTCGAAATTTTGAAGAAATATTATCAAAGAACCCGAAAATTGAAAATGATACATTTTACATTATCTTTGCCGTTATGTGCGCAAAATAAATCTATTAAAGTTTCGAAATTTTGAAGAAATATTTTCAAAGAACACGAAAATTAAAAATGATACATTTTACATTATCCTTGCCGTTATGTGCGCAAAATAAATCTATTAAAGTTTCGAAATTTTCAAGAAATATTTTCAAAGAACCCGAAAAATGAAAATGAACCTTTTTATATTATCTTTGCCGTTATGTGCGCAAAATAAATCTATTAAAGTTCCGAAGTTTTAAAGAGATATTTTAAAAAAACCCGAACCGAATATTTAAAATGGTTCTTTTTACATTATCTTTGCCGTTATGTGCGCAAAATAAATCTATTAAAGTTTCGAAATTTTGAAGAAATATTTTCAAAGAACCCGAAAATTAAAAATGATTCATTTTACATTATCTTTGCCGTTATCTGCGCAAAATAAATCTATTAAAGTTTCGAAATTTTGAAGAAATATTTTCAAAGAACCCGGAAACTAAAAATGGTACTTTTTATATTATCTTTGCCGTTATGTGCGCAAAATAAATCTATTAAAGTTTCGAAATTTTAAAGAAATATTTTCAAAGAACCCGAAAATTGAAAATGATACATTTTACATTATCTTTGCCGTTATGTGCGCAAAATAAATCTATTAAAGTTTCGAAATTTTGAAGAAATATTTTCAAAGAACCCGGAAACTAAAAATGGTACTTTTTATATTATCTTTGCCGTTATGTGCGCAAAATAAATCTATTAAAGTTTCGAAATTTTAAAGAAATATTTTCAAAGAACCTGAAAATTGATAATGATACATTTTACATTATCTTTGCCGTTATGTGCGCAGAATAAATCTATTAAAATTTCGAAATTTTGAAGAAATATTTTCAAAGAACCCGAAAATTGGAAATGATACATTTTACATTATCTTTGCCTTCATGTGCGCAAAATAAATCTATTAAAGTTTCGAAATTTTGATGAAATATTTTCAAAGAACCCGAAAATTGAAAATGGATCTTTTTATATTATCTTTGCAGTCATGTGCGCAAAATAATTCTATTAAAGTTTCGAAATTTTGAAGAAATTTTTTAAAAGAACCCGAAAATTGAAAATGATACGTTTTACATTATCTTTGCCGTTATGTGCGCAAAATAAATCTATTAAAGTTCCGAAGTTTTGAAGAAATATCTTAAAAAAACCCGAAAATTGAAAAGATAATATAAAAAGTTATATTATCTTTGCCGTTATGTGCGCAAAATAAATCTTTTAAAGTTTCGAAATTTTGAAGAAATATTTTTAAAGAACCCGAAAATTAAAAATGGTACTTTCTATTCCTCTATTCCTCCATCCTCCATCCTCCATCCTCCATCCTCCATCCTCCATCCTCCATCCTCCATCCTCCATCCTATATCCTCCATCCTCCATCCTCCATCCTCCATCCTCCATCCTCCATCCTCCATCCTCCATCCTCCATCCTCCATCCTCCATCCTCCATCCTCCATCCTCCATCCTCCATCCTCCATCCTCCATCCTCCATCCTCCATCCTCCATCCTCCATCCTCCATCCTCCATCCTCCATCCTCCATCCTCCATCCTCCATCCTCCATCCTCCATCCTCCATCCTCCATCCTCCATCCTCCATCCTCCATCCTCCATCCTCCATCCTCCATCCTCCATCCTCCATCCTCCATCCTCCATCCTCCATCCTCCATCCTCCATCCTCCATCCTCCATCCTCCATCCTCCATCCTCCATCCTCCATCCTCCATCCTCCATCCTCCATCCTCCATCCTCCATCCTCCATCCTCCATCCTCCATCCTCCATCCTCCATCCTCCATCCTCCATCCTCCATCCTCCATCCTCCATCCTCCATCCTCCATCCTCCATCCTCCATCCTCCATCCTCCATCCTCCATCCTCCATCCTCCATCCTCCATCCTCCATCCTCCATCCTCCATCCTCCATCCTCCATCCTCCATCCTCCATCCTCCATCCTCCATCCTCCATCCTCCATCCTCCATCCTCCATCCTCCATCCTCCATCCTCCATCCTCCATCCTCCATCCTCCATCCTCCATCCTCCATCCTCCATCCTCCATCCTCCATCCTCCATCCTCCATCCTCCATCCTCCATCCTCCATCCTCCATCCTCCATCCTCCATCCTCCATCCTCCATCCTCCATCCTCCATCCTCCATCCTCCATCCTCCATCCTCCATCCTCCATCCTCCATCCTCCATCCTCCATCCTCCATCCTCCATCCTCCATCCTCCATCCTCCATCCTCCATCCTCCATCCTCCATCCTCCATCCTCCATCCTCCATCCTCCATCCTCCATCCTCCATCCTCCATCCTCCATCCTCCATCCTCCATCCTCCATCCTCCATCCTCCATCCTCCATCCTCCATCCTCCATCCTCCATCCTCCATCCTCCATCCTCCATCCTCCATCCTCCATCCTCCATCCTCCATCCTCCATCCTCCATCCTCCATCCTCCATCCTCCATCCTCCATCCTCCATCCTCCATCCTCCATCCTCCATCCTCCATCCTCCATCCTCCATCCTCCATCCTCCATCCTCCATCCTCCATCCTCCATCCTCCATCCTCCATCCTCCATCCTCCATCCTCCATCCTCCATCCTCCATCCTCCATCCTCCATCCTCCATCCTCCATCCTCCATCCTCCATCCTCCATCCTCCATCCTCCATCCTCCATCCTCCATCCTCCATCCTCCATCCTCCATCCTCATCCTCCATCCTCCATCCTCCATCCTCCATCCTCCATCCTCCATCCTCCATCCTCCATCCTCCATCCTCCATCCTCCATCCTCCATCCTCCATCCTCCATCCTCCATCCTCCATCCTCCATCCTCCATCCTCCATCCTCCATCCTCCATCCTCCATCCTCCATCCTCCATCCTCCATCCTCTATCCTCCATCCTCCATCCTCCATCCTCCATCCTCCATCCTCCATCCTCCATCCTCCATCCTCTATCCTCCACCCTTCATCCTCCATCCTCCATCCTCCATCCTCCATCCGCCATCCTCCATCCTCCATCCTCCATCCTCCATCCTCCATCCTCCATCCTCCATCCTCCATCCTCCATCCTCCATCCTCCATCCTCCATCCTCCATCCTCCATCCTCCATCCTCCATCCTCCATCCTCCATCCTCCATCCTCCATCCTCTATCCTCCACCCTTCATCCTCCATCCTCCATCCTCCATCCTCCATCCGCCATCCTCCATCCTCCATCCTCCATCCTCCATCCTCCATCCTCCATCCTCCATCCTCCATCCTCCATCCTCCATCCTCCATCCTCCATCCCCCATCCTCCATCCTCCATCCTCCATCCTCCATCCTCCATCCTCCATCCTCCATCCTCCATCCTCCATCCTCCATCCTCCATCCTCCATCCTCCATCCTCCATCCTCCATCCTCCATCCTCCATCCTCCATCCTCCATCCTCCATCCTCCATCCTCCATCCTCCATCCTCCATCCTCCATCCTCCATCCTCCATCCTCCATCCTCCATCCTCCATCCTCCATCCTCCATCCTCCATCCTCCATCCTCCATCCTCCATCCTCCATCCTCCATCCTCCATCCTCCATCCTCCATCCTCCATCCTCCATCCTCCATCCTCCATCCTCCATCCTCCATCCTCCATCCTCTATCCTCCATCCTCCATCCTCCATCCTCCATCCTCCATCCTCCATCCTCCATCCTCCATCCTCTATCCTCCACCCTTCATCCTCCATCCTCCATCCTCCATCCTCCATCCGCCATCCTCCATCCTCCATCCTCCATCCTCCATCCTCCATCCTCCATCCTCCATCCTCCATCCTCCATCCTCCATCCTCCATCCTCCATCCTCCATCCTCCATCCTCCATCCTCCATCCTCCATCCTCCATCCTCCATCCTCCATCCTCTATCCTCCACCCTTCATCCTCCATCCTCCATCCTCCATCCTCCATCCGCCATCCTCCATCCTCCATCCTCCATCCTCCATCCTCCATCCTCCATCCTCCATCCGCCATCCTCCATCCTCCATCCTCCATCCTCCATCCTCCATCCTCCATCCTCCATCCTCCATCCTCCATCCTCCATCCTCCATCCCCCATCCTCCATCCTCCATCCTCCATCCTCCATCCTCCATCCTCCATCCTCCATCCTCCATCCTCCATCCTCCATCCTCCATCCTCCATCCTCCATCCTCCATCCTCCATCCTCCATCCTCCATCCTCCATCCTCCATCCTCCATCCTCCATCCTCCATCCCCCATCCTCCATCCTCCATCTCCATCCTCCATCCTCCATCCTCCATCCTCCATCCTCCATCCTCCATCCTCCATCCTCCATCCTCCATCCTCCATCCTACATCCTCCATCCTCCATCCTCCATCCTCCATCCTCCATCCTCCATCCTCCATCCTCCATCCTCCATCCTCCATCCTCCATCCTCCATCCTCCATCCGCCATCCTCCATCCTCCATCCTCCATCCTCCATCCTCCATCCTCCATCCTCCATCCTCCATCCTCCATCCTCCATCCTCCATCCTCCATCCTCCATCCTCCATCCTCCATCCTCCATCCTCCATCCTCCATCCTCCATCCTCCATCCTCCATCCTCCATCCTCCATCCTCCATCCTCCATCCTCCATCCTCCATCCTCCATCCTCCATCCTCCATCCTCCATCCTCCATCCTCCATCCTCCATCCTCCATCCTCCATCCTCCATCCTCCATCCTCCATCCTCCATCCTCCATCCTCCATCCTCCATCCTCCATCCTCCATCCTCCATCCTCCATCCTCCATCCTCCATCCTCCATCCTCCATCCTCCATCCTCCATCCTCCATCCTCCATCCTCCATCCTCCATCTCCTCCATCCTCCATCCTCCATCCTCCATCCTCCATCCTCCATCCTCCATCCTCCATCCTCCATCCTCCATCCTCCATCCTCCATCCTCCATCCTCCATCCTCCATCCTCCATCCTCCATCCTCCATCCTCCATCCTCCATCCTCCATCCTCCATCCTCCATCCTCCATCCTCCATCCTCCATCCTCCATCCTCCATCCTCCATCCTCCATCCTCCATCCTCCATCCTCCATCCTCCATCCTCCATCCTCCATCCTCCATCCTCCATCCTCCATCCTCCATCCTCCATCCTCCATCCTCCATCCTCCATCCTCCATCCTCCATCCTCCATCCTCCATCCTCCATCCTCCATCCTCCATCCTCCATCCTCCATCCTCCATCCTCCATCCTCCATCCTCCATCCTCCATCCTCCATCCTCCATCCTCCATCCTCCATCCTCCATCCTCCATCCTCCATCCTCCATCCTCCATCCTCCATCCTCCATCCTCCATCCTCCATCCTCCATCCTCCATCCTCCATCCTCCATCCTCCATCCTCCATCCTCCATCCTCCATCCTCCATCCTCCATCCTCCATCCTCCATCCTCCATCCTCCATCCTCCATCCTCCATCCTCCATCCTCCATCCTCCATCCTCCATCCTCCATCCTCCATCCTCCATCCTCCATCCTCCATCCTCCATCCTCCATCCTCCATCCTCCATCCTCCATCCTCCATCCTCCATCCTCCATCCTCCATCCTCCATCCTCCATCCTCCATCCTCCATCCTCCATCCTCCATCCTCCATCCTCCATCCTCCATCCTCCATCCTCCATCCTCCATCCTCCATCCTCCATCCTCCATCCTCCATCCTCCATCCTCCATCCTCCATCCTCCATCCTCCATCCTCCATCCTCCATCCTCCATCCTCCATCCTCCATCCTCCATCCTCCATCCTCCATCCTCCATCCTCCATCCTCCATCCTCCATCCTCCATCCTCCATCCTCCATCCTCCATCCTCCATCCTCCATCCTCCATCCTCCATCCTCCATCCTCCATCCTCCATCCTCCATCCTCCATCCTCCATCCTCCATCCTCCATCCTCCATCCTCCATCCTCCATCCTCCATCCTCCATCCTCCATCCTCCATCCTCCATCCTCCATCCTCCATCCTCCATCCTCCATCCTCCATCCTCCATCCTCCATCCTCCATCCTCCATCCTCCATCCTCCATCCTCCATCCTCCATCCTCCATCCTCCATCCTCCATCCTCCATCCTCCATCCTCCATCCTCCATCCTCCATCCTCCATCCTCCATCCTCCATCCTCCATCCTCCATCCTCCATCCTCCATCCTCCATCCTCCATCCTCCATCCTCCATCCTCCATCCTCCATCCTCCATCCTCCATCCTCCATCCTCCATCCTCCATCCTCCATCCTCCATCCTCCATCCTCCATCCTCCATCCTCCATCCTCCATCCTCCATCCTCCATCCTCCATCCTCCATCCTCCATCCTCCATCCTCCATCCTCCATCCTCCATCCTCCATCCTCCATCCTCCATCCTCCATCCTCCATCCTCCATCCTCCATCCTCCATCCTCCATCCTCCATCCTCCATCCTCCATCCTCCATCCTCCATCCTCCATCCTCCATCCTCCATCCTCCATCCTCCATCCTCCATCCTCCATCCTCCATCCTCCATCCTCCATCCTCCATCCTCCATCCTCCATCCTCCATCCTCCATCCTCCATCCTCCATCCTCCATCCTCCATCCTCCATCCCATCCTCCATCCTCCATCCTCCATCCTCCATCCTCCATCCTCCATCCTCCATCCTCCATCCTCCATCCTCCATCCTCCATCCTCCATCCTCCATCCTCCATCCTCCATCCTCCATCCTCCATCCTCCATCCTCCATCCTCCATCCTCCATCCTCCATCCTCCATCCTCCATCCTCCATCCTCCATCCTCCATCCTCCATCCTCCATCCTCCATCCTCCATCCTCCATCCTCCATCCTCCATCCTCCATCCTCCATCCTCCATCCTCCATCCTCCATCCTCCATCCTCCATCCTCCATCCTCCATCCTCCATCCTCCATCCTCCATCCTCCATCCTCCATCCTCCATCCTCCATCCTCCATCCTCCATCCTCCATCCTCCATCCTCCATCCTCCATCCTCCATCCTCCATCCTCCATCCTCCATCCTCCATCCTCCATCCTCCATCCTCCATCCTCCATCCTCCATCCTCCATCCTCCATCCTCCATCCTCCATCCTCCATCCTCCATCCTCCATCCTCCATCCTCCATCCTCCATCCTCCATCCTCCATCCTCCATCCTCCATCCTCCATCCTCCATCCTCCATCCTCCATCCTCCATCCTCCATCCTCCATCCTCCATCCTCCATCCTCCATCCTCCATCCTCCATCCTCCATCCTCCATCCTCCATCCTCCATCCTCCATCCTCCATCCTCCATCCTCCATCCTCCATCCTCCATCCTCCATCCTCCATCCTCCATCCTCCATCCTCCATCCTCCATCCTCCATCCTCCATCCTCCATCCTCCATCCTCCATCCTCCATCCTCCATCCTCCATCCTCCATCCTCCATCCTCCATCCTCCATCCTCCATCCTCCATCCTCCATCCTCCATCCTCCTCCTCCTCCATCCTCCATCCTCCATCCTCCATCCTCCATCCTCCATCCTCCATCCTCCATCCTCCATCCTCCATCCTCCATCCTCCATCCTCCATCCTCCATCCTCCATCCTCCATCCTCCATCCTCCATCCTCCATCCTCCATCCTCCATCCTCCATCCTCCATCCTCCATCCTCCATCCTCCATCCTCCATCCTCCATCCTCCATCCTCCATCCTCCATCCTCCATCCTCCATCCTCCATCCTCCATCCTCCATCCTCCATCCTCCATCCTCCATCCTCCATCCTCCATCCTCCATCCTCCATCCTCCATCCTCCATCCTCCATCCTCCATCCTCCATCCTCCATCCTCCATCCTCCATCCTCCATCCTCCATCCTCCATCCTCCATCCTCCATCCTCCATCCTCCATCCTCCATCCTCCATCCTCCATCCTCCATCCTCCATCCTCCATCCTC
Source organism: Beris morrisii (assembly GCA_951812415.1). NCBI lineage: Eukaryota > Metazoa > Arthropoda > Insecta > Diptera > Stratiomyidae > Beris > Beris morrisii. Next base: position 80,851,015 of record OX638311.1, on the reverse strand, counting down.
CATCCTCCATCCTCCATCCTCCATCCTCCATCCTCCATCCTCCATCCTCCATCCTCCATCCTCCATCCTCCATCCTCCATCCTCCATCCTCCATCCTCCATCCTCCATCCTCCATCCTCCATCCTCCATCCTCCATCCTCCATCCTCCATCCTCCATCCTCCATCCTCCATCCTCCATCCTCCATCCTCCATCCTCCATCCTCCATCCTCCATCCTCCATCCTCCATCCTCCATCCTCCATCCTCCATCCTCCATCCTCCATCCTCCATCCTCCATCCTCCATCCTCCATCCTCCATCCTCCATCCTCCATCCTCCATCCTCCATCCTCCATCCTCCATCCTCCATCCTCCATCCTCCATCCTCCATCCTCCATCCTCCATCCTCCATCCTCCATCCTCCATCCTCCATCCTCCATCCTCCATCCTCCATCCTCCATCCTCCATCCTCCATCCTCCATCCTCCATCCTCCATCCTCCATCCTCCATCCTCCATCCTCCATCCTCCATCCTCCATCCTCCATCCTCCATCCTCCATCCTCCATCCTCCATCCTCCATCCTCCATCCTCCATCCTCCATCCTCCATCCTCCATCCTCCATCCTCCATCCTCCATCCTCCATCCTCCATCCTCCATCCTCCATCCTCCATCCTCCATCCTCCATCCTCCATCCTCCATCCTCCATCCTCCATCCTCCATCCTCCATCCTCCATCCTCCATCCTCCATCCTCCATCCTCCATCCTCCATCCTCCATCCTCCATCCTCCATCCTCCATCCTCCATCCTCCATCCTCCATCCTCCATCCTCCATCCTCCATCCTCCATCCTCCATCCTCCATCCTCCATCCTCCATCCTCCATCCTCCATCCTCCATCCTCCATCCTCCATCCTCCATCCTCCATCCTCCATCCTCCATCCTCCATCCTCCATCCTCCATCCTCCATCCTCCATCCTCCATCCTCCATCCTCCATCCTCCATCCTCCATCCTCCATCCTCCATCCTCCATCCTCCATCCTCCATCCTCCATCCTCCATCCTCCATCCTCCATCCTCCATCCTCCATCCTCCATCCTCCATCCTCCATCCTCCATCCTCCATCCTCCATCCTCCATCCTCCATCCTCCATCCTCCATCCTCCATCCTCCATCCTCCATCCTCCATCCTCCATCCTCCATCCTCCATCCTCCATCCTCCATCCTCCATCCTCCATCCTCCATCCTCCATCCTCCATCCTCCATCCTCCATCCTCCATCCTCCATCCTCCATCCTCCATCCTCCATCCTCCATCCTCCATCCTCCATCCTCCATCCTCCATCCTCCATCCTCCATCCTCCATCCTCCATCCTCCATCCTCCATCCTCCATCCTCCATCCTCCATCCTCCATCCTCCATCCTCCATCCTCCATCCTCCATCCTCCATCCTCCATCCTCCATCCTCCATCCTCCATCCTCCATCCTCCATCCTCCATCCTCCATCCTCCATCCTCCATCCTCCATCCTCCATCCTCCATCCTCCATCCTCCATCCTCCATCCTCCATCCTCCATCCTCCATCCTCCATCCTCCATCCTCCATCCTCCATCCTCCATCCTCCATCCTCCATCCTCCATCCTCCATCCTCCATCCTCCATCCTCCATCCTCCATCCTCCATCCTCCATCCTCCATCCTCCATCCTCCATCCTCCATCCTCCATCCTCCATCCTCCATCCTCCATCCTCCATCCTCCATCCTCCATCCTCCATCCTCCATCCTCCATCCTCCATCCTCCATCCTCCATCCTCCATCCTCCATCCTCCATCCTCCATCCTCCATCCTCCATCCTCCATCCTCCATCCTCCATCCTCCATCCTCCATCCTCCATCCTCCATCCTCCATCCTCCATCCTCCATCCTCCATCCTCCATCCTCCATCCTCCATCCTCCATCCTCCATCCTCCATCCTCCATCCTCCATCCTCCATCCTCCATCCTCCATCCTCCATCCTCCATCCTCCATCCTCCATCCTCCATCCTCCATCCTCCATCCTCCATCCTCCATCCTCCATCCTCCATCCTCCATCCTCCATCCTCCATCCTCCATCCTCCATCCTCCATCCTCCATCCTCCATCCTCCATCCTCCATCCTCCATCCTCCATCCTCCATCCTCCATCCTCCATCCTCCATCCTCCATCCTCCATCCTCCATCCTCCATCCTCCATCCTCCATCCTCCATCCTCCATCCTCCATCCTCCATCCTCCATCCTCCATCCTCCATCCTCCATCCTCCATCCTCCATCCTCCATCCTCCATCCTCCATCCTCCATCCTCCATCCTCCATCCTCCATCCTCCATCCTCCATCCTCCATCCTCCATCCTCCATCCTCCATCCTCCATCCTCCATCCTCCATCCTCCATCCTCCATCCTCCATCCTCCATCCTCCATCCTCCATCCTCCATCCTCCATCCTCCATCCTCCATCCTCCATCCTCCATCCTCCATCCTCCATCCTCCATCCTCCATCCTCCATCCTCCATCCTCCATCCTCCATCCTCCATCCTCCATCCTCCATCCTCCATCCTCCATCCTCCATCCTCCATCCTCCATCCTCCATCCTCCATCCTCCATCCTCCATCCTCCATCCTCCATCCTCCATCCTCCATCCTCCATCCTCCATCCTCCATCCTCCATCCTCCATCCTCCATCCTCCATCCTCCATCCTCCATCCTCCATCCTCCATCCTCCATCCTCCATCCTCCATCCTCCATCCTCCATCCTCCATCCTCCATCCTCCATCCTCCATCCTCCATCCTCCATCCTCCATCCTCCATCCTCCATCCTCCATCCTCCATCCTCCATCCTCCATCCTCCATCCTCCATCCTCCATCCTCCATCCTCCATCCTCCATCCTCCATCCTCCATCCTCCATCCTCCATCCTCCATCCTCCATCCTCCATCCTCCATCCTCCATCCTCCATCCTCCATCCTCCATCCTCCATCCTCCATCCTCCATCCTCCATCCTCCATCCTCCATCCTCCATCCTCCATCCTCCATCCTCCATCCTCCATCCTCCATCCTCCATCCTCCATCCTCCATCCTCCATCCTCCATCCTCCATCCTCCATCCTCCATCCTCCATCCTCCATCCTCCATCCTCCATCCTCCATCCTCCATCCTCCATCCTCCATCCTCCATCCTCCATCCTCCATCCTCCATCCTCCATCCTCCATCCTCCATCCTCCATCCTCCATCCTCCATCCTCCATCCTCCATCCTCCATCCTCCATCCTCCATCCTCCATCCTCCATCCTCCATCCTCCATCCTCCATCCTCCATCCTCCATCCTCCATCCTCCATCCTCCATCCTCCATCCTCCATCCTCCATCCTCCATCCTCCATCCTCCATCCTCCATCCTCCATCCTCCATCCTCCATCCTCCATCCTCCATCCTCCATCCTCCATCCTCCATCCTCCATCCTCCATCCTCCATCCTCCATCCTCCATCCTCCATCCTCCATCCTCCATCCTCCATCCTCCATCCTCCATCCTCCATCCTCCATCCTCCATCCTCCATCCTCCATCCTCCATCCTCCATCCTCCATCCTCCATCCTCCATCCTCCATCCTCCATCCTCCATCCTCCATCCTCCATCCTCCATCCTCCATCCTCCATCCTCCATCCTCCATCCTCCATCCTCCATCCTCCATCCTCCATCCTCCATCCTCCATCCTCCATCCTCCATCCTCCATCCTCCATCCTCCATCCTCCATCCTCCATCCTCCATCCTCCATCCTCCATCCTCCATCCTCCATCCTCCATCCTCCATCCTCCATCCTCCATCCTCCATCCTCCATCCTCCATCCTCCATCCTCCATCCTCCATCCTCCATCCTCCATCCTCCATCCTCCATCCTCCATCCTCCATCCTCCATCCTCCATCCTCCATCCTCCATCCTCCATCCTCCATCCTCCATCCTCCATCCTCCATCCTCCATCCTCCATCCTCCATCCTCCATCCTCCATCCTCCATCCTCCATCCTCCATCCTCCATCCTCCATCCTCCATCCTCCATCCTCCATCCTCCATCCTCCATCCTCCATCCTCCATCCTCCATCCTCCATCCTCCATCCTCCATCCTCCATCCTCCATCCTCCATCCTCCATCCTCCAGCCTCCATCCTCCATCCTCCATCCTCCATCCTCCATCCTCCATCCTCCATCCTCCATCCTCCATCCTCCATCCTCCATCCTCCATCCTCCATCCTCCATCCTCCATCCTCCATCCTCCATCCTCCATCCTCCATCCTCCATCCTCCATCCTCCATCCTCCATCCTCCATCCTCCATCCTCCATCCTCCATCCTCCATCCTCCATCCTCCATCCTCCATCCTCCATCCTCCATCCTCCATCCTCCATCCTCCATCCTCCATCCTCCATCCTCCATCCTCCATCCTCCATCCTCCATCCTCCATCCTCCATCCTCCATCCTCCATCCTCCATCCTCCATCCTCCATCCTCCATCCTCCATCCTCCATCCTCCATCCTCCATCCTCCATCCTCCATCCTCCATCCTCCATCCTCCATCCTCCATCCTCCATCCTCCATCCTCCATCCTCCATCCTCCATCCTCCATCCTCCATCCTCCATCCTCCATCCTCCATCCTCCATCCTCCATCCTCCATCCTCCATCCTCCATCCTCCATCCTCCATCCTCCATCCTCCATCCTCCATCCTCCATCCTCCATCCTCCATCCTCCATCCTCCATCCTCCATCCTCCATCCTCCATCCTCCATCCTCCATCCTCCATCCTCCATCCTCCATCCTCCATCCTCCATCCTCCATCCTCCATCCTCCATCCTCCATCCTCCATCCTCCATCCTCCATCCTCCATCCTCCATCCTCCATCCTCCATCCTCCATCCTCCATCCTCCATCCTCCATCCTCCATCCTCCATCCTCCATCCTCCATCCTCCATCCTCCATCCTCCATCCTCCATCCTCCATCCTCCATCCTCCATCCTCCATCCTCCATCCTCCATCCTCCATCCTCCATCCTCCATCCTCCATCCTCCATCCTCCATCCTCCATCCTCCATCCTCCATCCTCCATCCTCCATCCTCCATCCTCCATCCTCCATCCTCCATCCTCCATCCTCCATCCTCCATCCTCCATCCTCCATCCTCCATCCTCCATCCTCCATCCTCCATCCTCCATCCTCCATCCTCCATCCTCCATCCTCCATCCTCCATCCTCCATCCTCCATCCTCCATCCTCCATCCTCCATCCTCCATCCTCCATCCTCCATCCTCCATCCTCCATCCTCCATCCTCCATCCTCCATCCTCCATCCTCCATCCTCCATCCTCCATCCTCCATCCTCCATCCTCCATCCTCCATCCTCCATCCTCCATCCTCCATCCTCCATCCTCCATCCTCCATCCTCCATCCTCCATCCTCCATCCTCCATCCTCCATCCTCCATCCTCCATCCTCCATCCTCCATCCTCCATCCTCCATCCTCCATCCTCCATCCTCCATCCTCCATCCTCCATCCTCCATCCTCCATCCTCCATCCTCCATCCTCCATCCTCCATCCTCCATCCTCCATCCTCCATCCTCCATCCTCCATCCTCCATCCTCCATCCTCCATCCTCCATCCTCCATCCTCCATCCTCCATCCTCCATCCTCCATCCTCCATCCTCCATCCTCCATCCTCCATCCTCCATCCTCCATCCTCCATCCTCCATCCTCCATCCTCCATCCTCCATCCTCCATCCTCCATCCTCCATCCTCCATCCTCCATCCTCCATCCTCCATCCTCCATCCTCCATCCTCCATCCTCCATCCTCCATCCTCCATCCTCCATCCTCCATCCTCCATCCTCCATCCTCCATCCTCCATCCTCCATCCTCCATCCTCCATCCTCCATCCTCCATCCTCCATCCTCCATCCTCCATCCTCCATCCTCCATCCTCCATCCTCCATCCTCCATCCTCCATCCTCCATCCTCCATCCTCCATCCTCCATCCTCCATCCTCCATCCTCCATCCTCCATCCTCCATCCTCCATCCTCCATCCTCCATCCTCCATCCTCCATCCTCCATCCTCCATCCTCCATCCTCCATCCTCCATCCTCCATCCTCCATCCTCCATCCTCCATCCTCCATCCTCCATCCTCCATCCTCCATCCTCCATCCTCCATCCTCCATCCTCCATCCTCCATCCTCCATCCTCCATCCTCCATCCTCCATCCTCCATCCTCCATCCTCCATCCTCCATCCTCCATCCTCCATCCTCCATCCTCCATCCTCCATCCTCCATCCTCCATCCTCCATCCTCCATCCTCCATCCTCCATCCTCCATCCTCCATCCTCCATCCTCCATCCTCCATCCTCCATCCTCCATCCTCCATCCTCCATCCTCCATCCTCCATCCTCCATCCTCCATCCTCCATCCTCCATCCTCCATCCTCCATCCTCCATCCTCCATCCTCCATCCTCCATCCTCCATCCTCCATCCTCCATCCTCCATCCTCCATCCTCCATCCTCCATCCTCCATCCTCCATCCTCCATCCTCCATCCTCCATCCTCCATCCTCCATCCTCCATCCTCCATCCTCCATCCTCCATCCTCCATCCTCCATCCTCCATCCTCCATCCTCCATCCTCCATCCTCCATCCTCCATCCTCCATCCTCCATCCTCCATCCTCCATCCTCCATCCTCCATCCTCCATCCTCCATCCTCCATCCTCCATCCTCCATCCTCCATCCTCCATCCTCCATCCTCCATCCTCCATCCTCCATCCTCCATCCTCCATCCTCCATCCTCCATCCTCCATCCTCCATCCTCCATCCTCCATCCTCCATCCTCCATCCTCCATCCTCCATCCTCCATCCTCCATCCTCCATCCTCCATCCTCCATCCTCCATCCTCCATCCTCCATCCTCCATCCTCCATCCTCCATCCTCCATCCTCCATCCTCCATCCTCCATCCTCCATCCTCCATCCTCCATCCTCCATCCTCCATCCTCCATCCTCCATCCTCCATCCTCCATCCTCCATCCTCCATCCTCCATCCTCCATCCTCCATCCTCCATCCTCCATCCTCCATCCTCCATCCTCCATCCTCCATCCTCCATCCTCCATCCTCCATCCTCCATCCTCCATCCTCCATCCTCCATCCTCCATCCTCCATCCTCCATCCTCCATCCTCCATCCTCCATCCTCCATCCTCCATCCTCCATCCTCCATCCTCCATCCTCCATCCTCCATCCTCCATCCTCCATCCTCCATCCTCCATCCTCCATCCTCCATCCTCCATCCTCCATCCTCCATCCTCCATCCTCCATCCTCCATCCTCCATCCTCCATCCTCCATCCTCCATCCTCCATCCTCCATCCTCCATCCTCCATCCTCCATCCTCCATCCTCCATCCTCCATCCTCCATCCTCCATCCTCCATCCTCCATCCTCCATCCTCCATCCTCCATCCTCCATCCTCCATCCTCCATCCTCCATCCTCCATCCTCCATCCTCCATCCTCCATCCTCCATCCTCCATCCTCCATCCTCCATCCTCCATCCTCCATCCTCCATCCTCCATCCTCCATCCTCCATCCTCCATCCTCCATCCTCCATCCTCCATCCTCCATCCTCCATCCTCCATCCTCCATCCTCCATCCTCCATCCTCCATCCTCCATCCTCCATCCTCCATCCTCCATCCTCCATCCTCCATCCTCCATCCTCCATCCTCCATCCTCCATCCTCCATCCTCCATCCTCCATCCTCCATCCTCCATCCTCCATCCTCCATCCTCCATCCTCCATCCTCCATCCTCCATCCTCCATCCTCCATCCTCCATCCTCCATCCTCCATCCTCCATCCTCCATCCTCCATCCTCCATCCTCCATCCTCCATCCTCCATCCTCCATCCTCCATCCTCCATCCTCCATCCTCCATCCTCCATCCTCCATCCTCCATCCTCCATCCTCCATCCTCCATCCTCCATCCTCCATCCTCCATCCTCCATCCTCCATCCTCCATCCTCCATCCTCCATCCTCCATCCTCCATCCTCCATCCTCCATCCTCCATCCTCCATCCTCCATCCTCCATCCTCCATCCTCCATCCTCCATCCTCCATCCTCCATCCTCCATCCTCCATCCTCCATCCTCCATCCTCCATCCTCCATCCTCCATCCTCCATCCTCCATCCTCCATCCTCCATCCTCCATCCTCCATCCTCCATCCTCCATCCTCCATCCTCCATCCTCCATCCTCCATCCTCCATCCTCCATCCTCCATCCTCCATCCTCCATCCTCCATCCTCCATCCTCCATCCTCCATCCTCCATCCTCCATCCTCCATCCTCCATCCTCCATCCTCCATCCTCCATCCTCCATCCTCCATCCTCCATCCTCCATCCTCCATCCTCCATCCTCCATCCTCCATCCTCCATCCTCCATCCTCCATCCTCCATCCTCCATCCTCCATCCTCCATCCTCCATCCTCCATCCTCCATCCTCCATCCTCCATCCTCCATCCTCCATCCTCCATCCTCCATCCTCCATCCTCCATCCTCCATCCTCCATCCTCCATCCTCCATCCTCCATCCTCCATCCTCCATCCTCCATCCTCCATCCTCCATCCTCCATCCTCCATCCTCCATCCTCCATCCTCCATCCTCCATCCTCCATCCTCCATCCTCCATCCTCCATCCTCCATCCTCCATCCTCCATCCTCCATCCTCCATCCTCCATCCTCCATCCCCATCCTCCATCCTCCATCCTCCATCCTCCATCCTCCATCCTCCATCCTCCATCCTCCATCCTCCATCCTCCATCCTCCATCCTCCATCCTCCATCCTCCATCCTCCATCCTCCATCCTCCATCCTCCATCCTCCATCCTCCATCCTCCATCCTCCATCCTCCATCCTCCATCCTCCATCCTCCATCCTCCATCCTCCATCCTCCATCCTCCATCCTCCATCCTCCATCCTCCATCCTCCATCCTCCATCCTCCATCCTCCATCCTCCATCCTCCATCCTCCATCCTCCATCCTCCATCTCCTCCATCCCATCCTCCATCCTCCATCCTCCTCCTCCATCCTCCATCCTCCATCCTCCATCCTCCATCCTCCATCCTCCATCCTCCATCCTCCATCCTCCATCCTCCATCCTCCATCCTCCATCCTCCATCCTCCATCCTCCATCCTCCATCCTCCATCCTCCATCCTCATCCTCCCCATCCTCCATCCTCCATCCTCCATCCTCCATCCTCCATCCTCCATCCTCCATCCTCCATCCTCCATCCTCCATCCTCCATCTCTCCCATCCTCCATCCTCCATCCTCCATCCTCCATCCTCCATCCTCCATCCTCCATCCCATCCTCCATCCTCCATCCTCCATCCTCCATCCTCCATCCTCCATCCTCCATCCTCCATCCTCCATCCTCCATCCTCCATCCTCCATCCTCCATCCTCCATCCTCCATCCTCCATCCTCCATCCTCCATCCTCCATCCTCCATCCTCCATCCTCCATCCTCCATCCTCCATCCTCCAATCCTCCATCCTCCATCCTCCATCCTCCATCCTCCATCCTCCATCCTCCCATCCTCCATCCTCCATCCTCCATCCTCCATCATTCGGGGAATGATCATTCCCATTCAATGATCAACATTGACACACGTCTATCGGAATTACATTCAATCTGTCAAAATATTATTGTTGTTGGAATGCTCAATAAAGTTGCCATTTTAGCATTGGCATGCGGCTACGTTTTATATGTTGAAATAAAGTGATAGAAAAATGCTAATATGTCAGCAATTGTAAACGAAATGTTAAAAAGATTGATCGTATAATGCACACATGAAATAAATAGAAAAATTTGGACGATGAACACCTGATTTTCCACTTGTTCCACTAGTTTCGTAGAGCTTGACGCTAGATGGCGTTGCGAGCGTTTGAACGTATTACGAATTTATCTCGGAATGACCATTTCGCAATTGTAATTCGAATGATCGAATGAATGACCAATTCGAGAATTTCATTGTGACAGACGTGATGCGGAATGATCATTCGACTAGGAATGATCATTCGATTGCGCCGTCTGCCTAGGGTATTAGTCAACAAGTATAAAGTTATAGCATCCCAGCTGCTTGTGTCGAGACCTAATGTCTTTAATTCGTGCAGTGCTTCGTTCGAATTGTCGATTAATTGTTTGAATTCCGTATCGGATTCCGTGCGAATATCGAGCATATTAAATAGAGCTTTTGTGTGAGTATTCACTAAGGCTCGTTTGTAGTCATAACGCCGAACTAACAAATCCCAGGCTGCATCGTAGTTGGAGTCTGTGATATCGAACTGCTGTAAAGCTTTCGAAGCTTCACCTGTGACAACACCCTTTAGGTAGTGAAGTTTCTGTACCTTCGGTAATTGGTTGTTGTCATGGATAACCCTTTTAGACAGTTCGTAAAAGCTTCTCCAGCTGCCATATTCGCCATTGAACCTTGGAATTTCGATCCGTGGAAGTTTTAATTTCGGGCTTAACATGCGATTGGTTTGGAGTGCGACCACTGTTGCTATTGAGATTGGTATTGGTATGTTTACTAATGATGTCACTTAGTTCACCCATATAGCCAAATACTGCTTCCTCAATGAGTAAATACTGCTCAGTATATTTCTCGTCAACATCTTCAAACTCGGACCCGGTTGTAGCCATCATGATGCTTTCGTGTTTTTGTGAACATCGATCCCAAATTTGCTCAATGCTCTTGAGACGTGCTGTCGCATACCCCAAAGTTCTACGACATTCCGAAGTTTTCTTGAAATTGGCAAGGGCTTGTTTAATTGTCGCGAAACAGACAGCTAGCTCTTTCATGCCGCTTGCCATGATTGATGTGCTACGCGCTTTACCATCGACCTGTTTATGTTGTAAATTTACGTAGTTTGTGCTTATATAGATAACGTGACTTATAGTTTTTTGGTGATCTCGGCGATGAATGAAATTGTTGTATTGTGACTGATTGCGATGCCATTTCGTGTTGTCGGTGTATGCAGATCAGAGCGCAATGAGAATTATTTGTTTTGATGAAAAACCGCATTTGTGACTTGTCTCTGTGCAACGAAATCGTCTCGGAGGGATGATTTATTGTAGAGAAATTATATTTTTTGTGCAATTGCTAAATCGGACGGCGATTGCACTGCGGTGGTGTGTGTTATCTCGATAGATAACACAATTATCGACGTTGCGTTTGTGACCACGTAACCAACGAACTTGTGGCTGTGTGGCGTGTCGTAATTCGGTGGATCGCGGCTTGAGCGCGAGGGAGATCGTTTTCGGATCAAACAATCCGATGATTATTTTGTTTCGCGAAAACCGGTCGTGGTGGGCTCTACGCAAAGGAATTATTTCGGACGAATAACTTATTGCTGGAGCGCGGTATTTTTTGGTGGTGTGTATCTCGGTAGATAACACTATGATGATGCCGATTGTTGTCTTCTCGACGTGACGACTGTGCGATGCGCCTTGATGTTGTGAAAATCGGTTTTTCGGTCAAGAATTTGTTCAAATTCTGATGTTCGGTTCAATTAAACGCGTCTTTTTTTTTTGTAAAATATGATTGCAATATTACACCAAGTGATTAAACTAAACAATTTTATCGTACTACAACATCCGGCTCGACGGACTAATGAACCTTGAATTACTGCTGCAATAAAGTTTCTTTTTGAAATGAAAAATTATGTTGTAGAGTTAGATAAAATTGTTTATATTCAATCTCCTTAAAAATACTATGATTAATTTTTACAATTAAAACTACCGACAAAAATTCAAATAAATAAAGTTAAAGTTGCGCAGTCGGCATGCCAAAGAATTAGTCGGAAACGTAAAGTGATTTCGTTGGAACACTTCAAGCAGCGCAAATTTGGCCTACTCGAAGGGTTACAACGAATTTCAACTGAATAATGAATTATGACCGTGTGAGGTGCTACCTTGATTTGCCGATTTGAAGGTTCCTGTTCGCAGCGCAAGTTTGGCCTACGATCGCGAAAGTTCAAATGACTTGTATCAAAAGAGGGCGAGGCGACGTCGCGCGTGGCTTAAATAGCCCGATTATGCTTTAAGTCCCGTTGTCCTTGACCAATTTTGGCGAGGTGAAATTGGGTGGACAGTACGGGCTGAAAGTATTGTAATTGATTTTGAGATTATGTCTGTTTCCTTTAACTTATTAATTATTTTGTTTGGGAAGTCTAAACATTCTTCCTTCGGCCTGGAAATCGTCGCATCTCACGCCCATTCACAAGAATGGTGACAAACGAAACGTTGAGAACTACAGAGGATAGCAATACTATCAGCCATACCGAAATTATTTGAAAAAATTATCTGCGATAAAATCACTGATATTATCAACCCCATTCTTAACGACCAGCAGCACGGTTTTAGAAAAGGGCGCTCCACCACGACTAACCTAATGATTCTTGTATCTGATACACTCTGCACACTGGAAAATGGACGCCAAATCGATGCAATATACACTGACTTTAGCAAAGCCTTCGATCAAGTAGATCACAATACTCTAATTTTTAAGTTAAAAAAAATCGGCATAACAGGACCTTTACTTGACTTGCTTAAGTCGTATCTTAGCAATAGGACTTAATGTGTTAAGTTCCAAGGCTTCATTTCCAAAAATATAGCAGTGTCCTCTGGTGTACCCCAAGGAAGTCACTTGGGACCTCTTTTATTCAATATCTTCATTTCAGATCTCTCGGAAGAACTAGAAAGTGTCCCACATCTTCTATACGCCGATGATCTGAAAATATATCATTCCATTAGCTCCCCGCAGATGCCGTATTCCTGCAATCCAAGCTCTTGGCACTAGATGGGTGGTGCAGTCAAAATAAATTAAAGCTTAATGTCGGTACATGTCACGTGATAAACTTCTCACGTAAAGAGTCCACTTACCACCATAATTATACCCTAAGCGGAAATGGTCTAAATCGAGTAGAGCATATTGAAGACCTCGGCGTGCTACTTGACAATAAACTATGCTTTAAATCTCACTACAACAGAATAATCTCAAAGGCCAACAAACTTCTAGGTTTCATTAAAAGAAGGGCTAAAGAGTTCAAAAATGTATGGGTCACTAAATCATTATTCTGTTCCCTTGTTCGCCCTCTTTTGGAATATGCATGTCCCATTTGGGATCCCTTTTTCCAAATATACAGCAACAGAATAGAGTCAATCCAAAAACAATTTCTTCTTTTTGCTCTTAGGGACTTGTATGACTCTAGAGACTTTGATGACCATCCACACTACACAGTTAGGCTACGATTGTTAAATCTTCTACCGCTCAGCTCTAGAAGAACTATGCTCACATCCTGCTTTACCTTAGATGTCTTGAATGGTGATATTAAGGTTGACCACCTTACAAATAAAATCAGACTTAACGACACTGTCAGGCTGACGAGTCATTCAAAACCTCTTAAGGAATATCCCCATCGTACTGATTACGGTCAAAATGAACCCATTAACAGATGCTGTAGAACATTTAACAATTTCAGCGAACATTTCACACCTCCAATAAGCAAGCCAACATACAAACTGAAACTGCGTTCTATTCTATCAGCTCCTTCACATCCCGTTTAGCCATCCTTTTACCTTTTGCCTATAATTTATTTATTAAGCAAGTTAAATTAAATTAAGTCAAATTGTATTATATTAAATTAGAATAATCTGAATCTGTATTTACAGATATTTATCTTGTTTGGTAGTAAATAAATAATAATTTTCTAGCCAAAAAAAAAAAAAAAAATTTGAACAAGTGTGAGTGTTGTATGTTATTGAAACTTATATCTAATATAAACTTAAACTATTCTACAATATAACTTAATTCTAATAATACTTCAATTATTATTATTGCCTTAGACGGAACCAATGTGTATTGCTTCCGGTGTACTTCACTCGAACTTGGCTACCTTTGTTAAAGAATACGGTGTATGCTCGTCGTTTAGATCTTTTTATTTTTCTCCACGGAATGGAATTGAGCTCACCATACGTGAGATCGAATAATTCTCCCTTTTCCGTGACGAAGGTATACCTTTTCTCTCGTTCACTTATATTGGCCGTTAACGAAAGTGTGACGTTCGGTGTCACCATTGGGGATGATGTAAGGATGTCGGGCTCTAGGTTTCGACCCGGAGTGATTGGTAGATCATCGATCCTACCAATGGGTGATGATGGTGGACTGTGAAACACCACCTTGGGCGGTAAATGTTCCAGCAAATCCTCGACACTGCCTATGTTACACCCTGAATCAAATGGCAACTCTTTAACTTGAGTTATGGTCAATAGGTTGCATACTGTAGATTGGTGATCTCGCACTGTGTCCTTTGTTGTGGTATTATTAGTGTTGGATGAACCTTGTTGTGATACGTTTGATTCGTGATGCAGTAACATATGATGTCGATCATTGCACTTGTAGCATGATCGGGAACTTATGCATGCATTTCTACTGTGTTTTCCTAAACAGTTGAAACAGATTGCCTTAGAACGAACTAGGTTCCATCATTGTATTTATATATTGTTACGTGTCAGCCTGGCAACCGCGCAACCGTACACATCGATCGTTACACATAATGAAAACAACAACAACCGAATACCTAGTTGCAAAATAACCCAATTAGAAATAAGGCGAAACGGCACGGTTGTATCTCTCTTCTTATCGAATGCTCTCCAATATACTAGAATCCTCTGCACACACCACTGAACGAAGATCGAAATCGAAGGCTCTGAAGCTTTCGAGAAGATTCCACAACTGAACGAACGTTCAAGTACACCGGTGAACATTCAAGACTGCAACCGCCTAGTATATAAGCAGGTGAAGCGTTCAGCGAAGACACAGTAATTTTGATTACGGCGACTGTGACAGACAGCGGGTACACGCGACCGTGTTGAGAGAGAACGAAAGTGAACGAATCAAGCGATATATGGTATAAGCGGGCGGTATTGCCATACAGTGCGAATTATTGTGCGAATAGAATTAATAGTGCGATTGAATAAATTATCACTTATTTTTATTTTAACCGAATTGTGTTTTACTTGAAATCCCGGCGAACCCCTAGCTCGCAACAATTGGTGTCAGAAGTGGGATTTCAAGGATTAATTCGGGTTAAAATCGCGAGTGGAAAAAGTGAATTTAAAATTCTCGAACGGACAAAGTGAGAATTTTGTGCGCGAATAAAGTTTTCAAACTGTAGAAATTCTCGAACGGACAGTGAAAATTTTGTGAAACGGAATATTCTCGAGTGCTCTACTGAGCGGTAACTATAATTAGTGAAGTGGAAAGTTCTCGTACGGACAAAAAGAGAACTTGAGTGAATTTGTATCGCGGAAAATCTTTAACGGACAAATAAAAGATAGTGAAAATGCCGCGTTATTTAAAAGACTTAAAACTAATGGAGCTGAAGGAAGAGCTCGGTAGACGCGAAGTATCTACAACAGGGAACAAGTCTGAACTTGTCAGCCGTATGATCGAAGTACTTGAGGCTGAGGGTAAGGACGCAAACAATTTCGAGTTTCCAGTCAAAGAAGCTCGTACAGCAAATAGTGATGAGTGCTCTGAGACATTAGACTCTCTCAGGCAATTAATGCAAATGATGAACCAACAAAGTCAGAAAATAGACCAAAGTTCAACGGACATTAACGAGAAGCTAGACCAGACTTCAAAGGACCTCAACCAAAAATTGGAACAGCAAAGCGAACAGACGAAAGAGCTAAAGGAAGATCTAAATAATAAAATAGACACCATGGGTAAAATAATCGAAGAAAACCTGGAGACGAAACTTCGAACTTTTGAAGAGCAAATAACGGAGAAGACATCAGCGATTGTAGAAGAAGTCGAACGTCTAAAAAGGGACTTTGATAACGTGAAAGCAACTGGAGTAATCAAAACAGAACACGTTACACACAAAGATCTTAAAGCCCCAATCTTCGATGGACAAACACCGTGGGCTATCCTACAAGACCCATTTTGAGGCGGCCGCGAGAAATAATCATTGGAATGATTTGGAACGAGGAACGGCTTTGATATTGGCGCTAAGAGGTCCACCAGCAGAAGTTCTCCAAACAATTCCGCAGGAGCAGCAACAATATTTTTCGACGTTAGTGCAGACATTGGATCTTTATTACGGCAGTGACCACATGCGAGAGATCTACAAGATGCAACTCCACAACCGAAGTCAAAAGGATGGCGAAACATTGCAAGAGCTAGCGCTCGATATAGAACGACTTACGTTGCTTGCATTCTCTAATATGCAAGGCGAACAACGCAGTGATTTGGCTGTCTTCACATTTAATAATGCCATACAGGATGAAGAATTACAGTTTTCATTAAAATTGGCAGGAAAGATAACGATTGGCGAAGCCTTAGTATATGGGCTTACGTTCGAAGCTGCCAAGCAAAGCTCGTGGAGTAACTACCGAGTCCGAAAAATAACAGAAAAGTGTGTATGCGAGGGAGCAGAGTACACCAAGCGGAGCGTAGGATCTGGTGGCCCCCGATGCTGGAATTGCGGAAAGGCGGGACACTTAAGTCGGGATTGCAGATCAGCGGATTACACTGGAAGAGCGATACCCCACCATTGCCGTAATGAAAACACAAGTCAATCTTACGTGAGTCGGAGATTGGAACACGCTAGGCTCAGCGTTCTCCGATGTTGGCATTGTGGACAGGATGGCCATTTACGGCGTGATTGTTGGCATCTATGAAGAAACAGGAATAATTACGATGAGCACACTTCGAAACAACCACTATGCAATAGCTGTAATGATGGGGAAATAACTGTTGACACCGATTGCCGGTGGAAAGGAACCGAAAAACAAGGCAAACGCCGCGGAGCGATGCGATGTTGGAACTGTGGACTAGAAGGACACTTAAGGTTTGATTGTCGGAAGCCGAAGAGAACGCCGAATTATTGTTCGGATTGTACTGCCGAACAAAGGAGTACCAGAGGCGCAAAGCTACAGAGCCAATTAGAAGAGACAGAAATTGGCTGGCGAAATCAACATCAGCGTATTGTCATGCAGAGTAGTCAACAAGACAAAGAGGTCGTGGGGAACTTGCGACGATTAAAAGTTTGTGATCGACAGCAGGCAAAACATTACCAAACTCGGGACAAAATCGGTTCAACAACAAATCACCAGAATGCAGAGCATTGTCAACGAGCGAAATCCTCCAGCTACAGAGATGGCGATCTAGTATTGTTGTACAGCACTCGAAGACAGAGGAAAACATCGTCAAAACATCAGTGCAACGGTAAAGGAAGGCATCGAGTCAGCACGCAACTAAAGGGGGGAGTACCACGGACCAAAATGAAAAATGACGTCACTGACGAGGGCGCTACTCTGTTCGGGACGAACAGAAACTAAGGAGGGAGTAATGTTACGTGTAAGCCTGGCAACCGCGAAACCGTACAACTCGATCGTTACACATAATGAAAACAACAACAACCGAATACCTAGTTGCAAAATAACCCAATTAGAAATAAGGCGAAACGGCACGGTTGTATCTCTCTTCTTATCGAATGCTCTCCAATATACTAGAATCCTCTGCACACACCACTGAACGAAGATCGAAATCGAAGGCTCTGAAGCTTTCGAGAAGATTCCACAACTGAACGAACGTTCAAGTACACCGGTGAACATTCAAGACTGCAACCGCCTAGTATACAGGGTGTTTGGTACTCCGTGCACGACCTTGTAAGGGGTTATTCCTTGATATATTTGGAGAAAAAAATTGTTCCACAAGGTGGGTCAATTTTCAATAACAGTGGAGATACAGAGTGGTTAAGAAAAGTGTTTTTGACCGGTACCCTTACTCACTTAAAACGTTATATCTTGAAAACGAATAATCACAAGGCAAAGTGTTATAACTCGTTTTTTAGGCAATCGAATTATCTTTCATTTGATGTAACAGTCTAACTTGTAACTGCACCCAATCTTGAGATATTTACTCGAAAACACCAATTTTTGCTACGTGAACCCTTAAAATTCAGTGATCAATGTAGTTTTTCTCAGAAAACCCCATTATAAACATGTCATTTTAATTTTATTTTTTTATGAGCCGTATTATTACCTACAAAAGCTGCATACATATGTATGAGTTACGATTAACATTTTGGAAGTAATAGGTAAAAATCTATATCGCATAAAAATTAAATATTTCAAAAGTCAGTGCCATAAAGTGGACCTCGTTTAATTTGTGGGTAGTACTGAAGTATTTTTATTGCCCATTTATTACTATTTAAAGTATGTAGGAAAACAATGAAATGTAACTGAGTTTCAACATAATTGATGCTTTTAACTGGATGTGGTAGGTAATACTGGGTGCGGTACTATGCCTTTTTTAATAGGGTGCCTTACAAAATAAAAAGCCTATAAAAGCAAAACTACCTTCATATTTTTATCAGTTTTAGTTACGTTGCTAACAGAAGAAGGTGTCAGTAGAATAAAAAAAATAATTTCGAAATGTCTGAGTACTCCAATGAAGAATATGCTGACATTGTGTTAATTTATGGAGAGTGTCGCGAAAATGGAGAAGCCGCGCGAAGGCTTTACCATCAGAGACATCCCCATCGGCGGACACCTGACAGGAGAGTATTTCAGGACGTTTACAGGAGAATTAGGGAAACTGGCAGCGTTAGAACAAGGAGAGTAAATGCAAATCCTGCGCCTATAATCGCTGTTCAGATTGACGAAAGAATACTGCAAACAGTGCAAAATGATCCATCGATCAGTATCCGACGCTTGGCATTGCAGTTTAACGTATCTACTTGGAAGGTTTGGAGTATTTTAAAAGTAGAACGCTTCCATGCCTACCATCACACACCAGTACAGGAGCTGCTACCCATTGATTTCCCCAAACGAATGGAGTTTTGCAATTGGCTCCTTGAACGACAAATAGATGACGACAATTTTTTCAACAATATTCTGTGGACGGATGAGTCCCAATTTACCAGAGACGGTATCACAAACTTCCACAACCTACATACGTGGGCTGAGAGCAATCCACACACAAGAAGAGCGGCATCATTTCAGCACAGATTCAGCGTCAATTTATGGGCAGGCGTGATTGGTGACGATTTACTTGGACCTATTAGGCTTCCGCGTACTCTAAATAGCTCCAATTACTTACAGTTTTTATCAAATGATCTACAGGACTTATTGGATGATATTCCACTGGTACGATTGACTTCCATGTTTTACCAACACGATGGTGCTCCAGCTCATTACGGCCGACAGATCACAGATTGGTTAAATTCCAATTATAGCAATCGCTGGATCGGTAGAAATGGACCGATACACTGGCCTGCAAGATCTCCTGATCTTACTATTATGGATTTCTTGGTATGGGGACGGATGAAGGACCTAGTCTACGCAACGCCAGTAGAAACATTGGAAGATCTAAATATCAGGATCGATGCGGCAGCAATAGAAGTAAGGCAGCAGTTGAGGAATATGAATACCAAGAGAACACTCGCCAAACGAGCTTTAGCGTGCATTCAAAATGAAGGTGGCCATTTTGAACATTTATTATAACAAAATTTTTTTAAATAAAACATAAAAACCATTATTAAATTCTTTTAGTTCAAACAAGTAGTGTAGATCAACATGCACATGCACTGACTTTTGGAATATTTAATTTTTATGCGATATGTATTTTTACCTATTACTTCCAAAATGTTAATCGTAACTCATAAATATGTATGCAGCTTTTGTAGGTAATAATACGGCACATAAAAAAATAAAATTAAAATGACATGTTTATAATGGGGTTTTCTGAGAAAAACTGCATTGATCACTGAATTTTAAGGGTTCACGTAGCAAAAATTGGTGTTTTCGAGTAAATATCTCAAGATTGGGTGCAGTTACAATTTAGACTGTTACATCAAATGAAAGATAATTCGATTGCCTAAAAAACGAGTTATAACACTTTGCCTTGTGATTATTCGTTTTCAAGATATAACGTTTTAAGTGAGTAAGGGTACCGGTCAAAAACACTTTTCTTAACCACTCTGTATCTCCACTGTTATTGAAAATTGACCCACCCTGTGGAACAATTTTTTTCTCCAAATATATCAAGAAATAACCCCTTACAAGGTCGTGCACGGAGTACCAAACACCCTGTATAAGCAGGTGAAGCGTTCAGCGAAGACACAGTAATTTTGATTACGGCGACTGTGACAGACAGCGGGTACACGCGACCGTGTTGAGAGAGAACGAAAGTGAACGAATCAAGCGATATATGGTATAAGCGGGCGGTATTGCCATACAGTGCGAATTATTGTGCGAATAGAATTAATAGTGCGATTGAATAAATTATCACTTATTTTTATTTTAACCGAATTGTGTTTTACTTGAAATCCCGGCGAACCCCTAGCTCGCAACAATATCATAGTAGTATCACGAAGCTCGCTTCGATGTTTTAACCGGCTTACATTAGAGGCGCTGCATGTGCTTTGCCAATTCCCTCTTATCCTACGCGTTCGTTTCATCAGTTCATTCATTTGCTCTTTCTACTATCCAAGAAGTTAATTGGTTCCCATGCGGCGCATATGGCGGGGAGAGCCCAGCAGACTGGGCGGGGAGAGGAATGTGGAGGCTCATGTCTCGCTTTTATATTTTTTTCCATCGTTAAGACGAATATTTTTGCCAGACTATCGTTTTCCCGGAAATTTTTGAACTTTAGGAATTTCGGTTTTTCAATCCTGCAAAATTATTTTTTTTGCAATGATATTGTTGCGAGCTAGGGGTTCGCAATTCCTGGTTAATGTCCTTCGACGTCTGGCCTAATTTGTGTACCAGAACACTCCTCACCACTTCCTGCACGAGCTTCTTCGATTGGGAACTCGAAACTATTTGCGTCCTTACCTTCAGCCTCAAGCACTTCGGACTCAAGTTCGGACTTGTTCCCAGTTGTTGATAATTCGCGTCTACCGAGCTCTTCCTTCAGCTCTATTAGTTTTAAGTCTTTTAAATAACGCGGCATTTTCAGTATCTTTTATTTGTCCGTTAAAGATTTTCCGCAATTCAAATTCTCTTCTTTTTTTTGTCCGCATGAGAACTTTCCACTTCACTAATTAAAGTTACCGCTCACTAGAGCACTCGAGAATATTCGATTTCACGAAATTCTCATTGTTCGTTCGAGAATTTTTCACTTCACTTCACGGTTTGAAAACTTTATTCGCGCACAAAATTCTCACTTTGTCCGTGCGAGAATTTTAAACTCACTTTTTCCACTCGCGATTTTAATGCGAATTAATCCTTGAAATCATACTTCTGACACCAATTGTTGTGAGCTAGGGGTTCGAAGAGATTTCAAGTAAAACACAATTCGGTTAAAATAAAAATTAAGTGATTATTTATTCTTCGCACTTTAATTCTATTAGCACAATTATTCGCACTATATGGCAATACCGCCCGCTTATCTATATCGCTTGATTCGATCACTTTCGCTCTCTACCAACACGGTCGCGTATACACGCTGGCTGTCACAGTCAACGTAATAAAAATTACTATATCCCTCGCTGAAAGCTTTATCTGCTTTTATACTACTTGTCTGTAGTCGAGACTGTTCTGGAATCTTCGTTCGTTGGTGTGTGTAGAGGATTCTGGAAAGCTTGAGAGCATTCCATTTGATCTCCAACGCTGTTCTAGTACATTCGAGCACATTCGATTAGAGGGGAGATATAGTCGTGTTGCTCCGCTCCCCTTATACATATACTTCAACTAGGCTTTCGATTGGGTAACTTTACAACTAGGTATTCGGTTGTTGCTGTTTCCCTTATTCGTAATCGATCGAGTTGCGCGGTGGCCAGGCTTACACGTAACAATATTATTTTTTGTATGGTAAATAATAGTTCGACTGGTCCAATGAGAAATATTAATTCTGTTTGCAACACTTCTGTGTAAAATCGTAGTGAGCGAGATCGGGTTAAAATCCCGTTTTCTGAAATACCGACTTCACTCAATTTGTGAAAATGATATCATTTAGCCACGAAGTTGAAATTTTGTACAAATTAGTTTTAAGTGAAAATTAACTTCAAGTTTATTAGTTAGCGAAATTCCTTTACTTTTTCCGAAAACTAACATACAAAAAGTCCTTAAAACACGTGTTCAAAAATATTGGCCGACAAATTCAGAATGCTAAAAGCTAGAAATTTTTTCAGAATTACGCATAATAAACTACCTAAGAATAATAAAGTTGCGCCCAGACTATTGGCAGATTTTTTTATACGATTACCATTTTGTTCGACTTGCAAAGTGTAACAAGATCGGGTCAAAATCTCATTTTATAAAATACCGACTTACGCAACTAAGTTAGAGCAGCGCATCTTAAAGTACGAAAATTTTCAAAGGAATCGGAGAGGGTGAAGTCTGAGGCGATTTTTTGTCTTAGGTCATTTCTGGCGACTCTTGATGGTATGACCCTATGGTCACGGTTTTGTTCTGTTCTTCGCATTACACCGCAGAACTACAGTAAATGCTAATTACAGTTAATATTGCAGTGGAGTAAAAAAAATCGGAGAACGGTTGAAGTATGTATGTTTAGAAAATTCTGAATTGCTCTTGCCCCCCCCCTGTATCCTCCAATGACCGGGTCCGAGTTTGAAGATGTTGACGAGAAATATACTGAGCAGTATTTAGTCATTGAGGAAGCAGTATTTGGCTATATGGGTGAACTAAGTGAGATCATTACCCTGCAAGAAAGCGCTACCCGAAAGTACGCATACATTCAGAAGATTCAATACAGTGACACCAGAACTTCTCTTGTGTTAGAAATTTCTTCTAGGGGATGTAACTCTCCTTTATATACTCGTGCAACTGGCAAAGCACGTTTGAAATGACCAACGACTGCGACCTGCACCATTCAAATTTGAACCTTCAAGCCTGGGATATGCTTTTTTTTAACTTAGGCGATTATAACATTAGGCCAACCTGCAACTCGGGTAGCGCTTTCTTGCAGCGATGGCGTGTGCTGCTAGTGTTTATTGCATATGTACACATAGGCAATAAACACTAGCAGAACGCGCCATCCGACTTACCAAAACTTCTAGTTGTTTTTCTGCGCCGCAAGAATTTCGGTATCGGTTTCCGTATTTTACCCGGTAACCACCGGTTATCGTTAACCAAGAGTAAAGAAGACGGCAATATTAAACGAAAGAGGTAGAGAATCACACGCATGTACACCGATACGAAGTATATAAGTTAATTTTTGTCCCGCGGCCTATACGTTTTAACTGAAAGATTACCGGTAATGCTACGGCGGAGCTCCGGCGGACTTATCCGGTAATTTTCTTGCAGGGTAGTAAACATACCAATACCAATCTCAATAGCCCGAAATTAAACTTCCAGTGATCGAAATTCCAAGGTTCAATGGCGAATATGGCAGCTGGAGAAGCTTTTCCGATCTGTATAAAAGCGTTATCCATGACAACAACCAATTACCGAAGGTACAGAAACTTCACTACCTATAGGGTGTTGTCACAGGTGAAGCTTCGAAAGCTTTACAGCAGTTCGATATCACAGACTCTAACTACGATGCAGCCTGGGATTTGTTAGTTCGGCGTTATGACAACAAACGAGCCTTAGTGAATACTAACATAAAAGCTCTATTTAATATGCCCGATATTCGCACGGAATCCGATAAGGAATTCAAACAATTAATCGACAATTCGAACGAAGCACTGCACGAATTAAAGACATTAGGTCTCGACGCAAGCAGCTGGGATGCTATAATTTTATACTTGTTGACTAAGAAGCTTCCGTCACAAACTCGTAACATGTGGGAACAACAGGTATCTGATTCAGACACACTACTCACCTATAAACAATTTGAGAGCGTAATAGAATGTCGGTACAGAACGCTTGAGGTGATTGCAGAATCTGAAACGAAACCAAGCACATCGCCAAAAAGTACGACTTATTTCGTTAAATCCAACCATAAAATTGCATTAACGTGCCCATGCTGTAAGGGAAGCCATTCAATTTTCAAATGCATCAAGTTTCGTGGACTTGATGTACAAGCTAGATGGAACCATTGTATTTATATATTATAGTAGTATCACGAATAATTTCACCTCAGCTCAAAAGATGGCGTTGCATATTCCGATTCGAGAGCTTTGTGCTGTTGCTTTCCACACATCACTCTTTTCTCGTCTCGTGTATTTTCAATGCCCTTTGCGGGGTATAGAACGCAGAAACGATTGAGCTATAAATGAATTTCTTGCGTTTTCAATTTTCATTGCGAAGTGGAGAGGGGAGTGAGCCATGACTGATTTACTTGCGTCTTCTATCTTATTCAACGAACGCGCATTAATAGATTGCAAAATGCTTGTCCGTTGACTTCATTACTTTGATTTGGTAGCAACGCGCACGAGAAAATACCGGCGGTGCAGACGCAGAGAGCATAGCATAACAACGGTGGAGCGTTATATTTCGATTATGTATATTGTATACACACAAAGTATATGTATACATTAATTTATAATACACAATAATATTTATCTACTGTATTATATAGTGGTGACAAGGGGATGTCATAGTGTAACTTTCCGGAAGATCAAATATCATTTTCCTGAAAAGTTCTTGCTTGAGAGCCCGACTTCGTTGCAAAGTTGGAAAAAATGTGTTTCGTGGATCATTTAATTGCCATCTAAGGGGTCGGGTTAAAATCCGTGTTCTAAAATCCCGTTGTCCCAAAATCCCGTCGATCCAAAATCCCGTTTCATAAAAACTCGTTAAGCCAAAATCCCGTTTAATAAAATCTCGTTTTCTTATTAAAATTAAAAATTCCGCTTTTTTGCCCAACTAAAGCTGCGCAGCACATCTTAAGGAATAGGTTGTTTATTTTGGTCATAGATATGTGATATTTATTTTATTTATTTATTTAGAACAATAACAATTGAACAGAAAATTTTTCTAATTATACAATTGCCACGAATTATAAACAAAATATTTTACATGTAAATAAAATAAAATACAAATTAAAAAAAGGAAAAACCAAAAAAAAAAAAAAAATGTGTATATATAAAAGTACTAATATACTATAATAACGACAATGAAAGAAGTATGTATAAGAAATTAAAATAATGAATTATGCATCAGAAGAACGAAAAAGAGTGGCCTTTAAGTATACTTTGAATGAGTTTAAGGTAAAGCTATGAAAACTAAGGCAATACAAATTAAAGGAGCGAGGTAATCGAATTTCATGCAATTATTCGGTCGAAATTTGTAAGCAATCATCCAGATTTTGACACTTGAGGTGTCATTCGAGTAATAGAGTCAAAATCACGTGTTCTAAAATACCGCTCTTAAAAAAAACCGTTTCCCAAGATTCTATTTCAAAAATATTGTTTTCTTTTTAAAATTATAAAATTATATCCCTGTTTTTTATTCGACTAAAAATGTGTTTATTATTTATTTATTATTGTTTCACCAAAAGTTTGTATGTTCATTCGTAGTTTGTACGCGACCTGACCGATTTTAACACTTGGGTGTCATTCTACTTGCCTCAAATGTGTGTGTGAATAAACAACATATTTGTGAAAAATTCAAAACAGTGGTGAAAATGAAAAAGAAATGTAATGTATAAAATTAATGTTTATTGCTCGGGCCCGGGCATTTATATTATCCATAAAAACGGGATTTTGGCAATAGTGATTTTGGGAAACGGGAAAAAATGTTCAACCTAACCATTAAGGGCTGAAAATTTCAAGAAATTGGTTTTTTTTTTTTACAGATTTTTTTTTTATACTTTTAAGAATTAAAAAAAAATTAGAATTTAGAAAATGCCAAATGTTTGGAGCGGATTCCTGGCTAATTGCCGCGCCACTCTCAACAGCAGCGTTTAGCATTTATTTTTTCGCAAAAGCTAGGTTTCATAGAAAACTAGGTCATTTATAGGACCCTCTGTGAAAAACACGAAGATACAAGAGGAAGAAGGTGTACAGAACGAAGCTGGAATGGGAGACTAGCCCCAAGTTCACGTTGTACCTACCAAAAACTTTAAACGCATTTTTCTCGAAACTATGTTTTTAGACATGGCCTCAGACAATTTTTAATATGTTTCAACTTTTTTTTTTTTTAAATTTTGATAACTATTTTCTCTATAGTCTGACGAGAGGTTTTTTTAATTTTTTGCTTGGAAATTTTTTTATAAATTATTATTATTATATAGTCTGAAACTTATATCTAATATAAACTTAAACTATTCTACAATATAACTTAATTCTAATAATACTTCATATTATTGTGTGGTTGGGTTTGACGACGCACGCCTTAGACGGAACCAATGTGTATTGCTTCCGGTGTACTTCACTCGAACTTGGCTACCTTTGTTAAAGAATACGGTGTATGCTCGTCGTTTAGATCTTTTTATTTTTCTCCCCGGAATGGAATTGAGCTCACCATACGTGAGATCGAATAATTCTCCCTTTTCTCTCGTTCACTTATATTGGCCGTTAACGAAAGTGTGACGTTCGGTGTCACCATTGGGGATGATGTAAGGATGTCGGGCTCTAGGTTTCGACCCGGAGTGATTGGTAGATCATCGATCCTACCAATGGGTGATGATGGTGGACTGTGAAACACCACCTTGGGCGGTAAATGTTCCAGCAAATCCTCGACACTGCCTATGTTACACCCTGAATCAAAAGGTAACTCTTTAACTTGAGTTATGGTCAATAGGTTGCATACTGTAGATTGGTGATCTCGCACTATGTCCTTTGTTGTGGTATTATTAGTGTTGGATGAACCTTGTAGTGATACGTTTGATTCGTGATGCAGTAACATATGATGTCGATCATTGCACTTGTAGCATGATCGGGAACTTATGCATGCATTTCTACTGTGTTTTCCTAAACAGTTGAAACAGATTGCCTTAGAACGAACTAGGTTCCATCATTGTATTTATATATTGTTACGTGTCAGCCTGGCAACCGCGCAACCGTACAACTCGATCGTTACACATAATGAAAACAACAACAACCGAATACCTAGTTGCAAAATAACCCAATTAGAAATAAGGCGAAACGGCACGGTTGTATCTCTCTTCTTATCGAATGCTCTCCAATATACTAGAATCCTCTGCACACACCACTGAACGAAGATCGAAATCGAAGGCTCTGAAGCTTTCGAGAAGATTCCACAACTGAACGAACGTTCAAGTACACCGGTGAACATTCAAGACTGCAACCGCCTAGTATATAAGCAGGTGAAGCGTTCAGCGAAGACACAGTAATTTTGATTACGGCGACTGTGACAGACAGCGGGTACACGCGACCGTGTTGAGAGAGAACGAAAGTGAACGAATCAAGCGATATATGGTATAAGCGGGCGGTATTGCCATACAGTGCGAATTATTGTGCGAATAGAATTAATAGTGCGATTGAATAAATTATCACTTATTTTTATTTTAACCGAATTGCGTTTTACTTGAAATCCCGGCGAACCCCTAGCTCGCAACAATATTATAGTAGTATCACGAAGCTCGCTTCGATGTTTTAACCGGCTTACATTAGAGGCGCTGCATGTGCTTTACCAATTCCCTCTTATCCTACGCGTTCGTTTCATCAGTTCATTCATTTGCTCTTTCTACTATCCAAGAAGTTAATTGGTTCCCATGCGGCGCATATGGCGATGACGAATTTCAATTTCTTGCTGTGCAGACTGGGCGGGGAGAGGAATGTGGAGGCTCATGTCTCGCTTTTATATTTTTTTCCATCGTTAAGACGAATATTTTTGCCAGACTATCGTTTTCCCAGAAATTTTTGAACTTTAGGAATTTCGGTTTTTCAATCCTGCAAAATTAATTTTTTTGCAATGATATTGTTGCGAGCTAGGGGTTCGCAATTCCTGGTTAATGTCCTTCGACGTCTGGTCTAATTTGTGTACCAGAACACTCCTCACCACTTCCTGCACGAGCTTCTTCGATTGGGAACTCGAAACTATTTGCGTCCTTACCTTCAGCCTCAAGCACTTCGGACTCAAGTTCGGACTTGTTCCCAGTTGTTGATAATTCGCGTCTACCGAGCTCTTCCTTCAGCTCTATTAGTTTTAAGTCTTTTAAATAACGCGGCATTTTCAGTATCTTTTATTTGTCCGTTAAAGATTTTCCGCAATTCAAATTCTCTTCTTTTTTTTGTCCGCATGAGAACTTTCCACTTCACTAATTAAAGTTACCGCTCACTAGAGCACTCGAGAATATTCGATTTCACGAAATTCTCATTGTTCGTTCGAGAATTTTTCACTTCACTTCACGGTTTGAAAACTTTATTCGCGCACAAAATTCTCACTTTGTCCGTGCGAGAATTTTAAACTCACTTTTTCCACTCGCGATTTTAATGCGAATTAATCCTTGAAATCATACTTCTGACACCAATTGTTGTGAGCTAGGGGTTCGAAGAGATTTCAAGTAAAACACAATTCGGTTAAAATAAAAATTAAGTGATTATTTATTCTTCGCACTTTAATTCTATTAGCACAATTATTCGCACTATATGGCAATACCGCCCGCTTATCTATATCGCTTGATTCGATCACTTTCGCTCTCTACCAACACGGTCGCGTATACACGCTGGCTGTCACAGTCAACGTAATAAAAATTACTATATCCCTCGCTGAAAGCTTTATCTGCTTTTATACTACTTGTCTGTAGTCGAGACTGTTCTGGAATCTTCGTTCGTTGGTGTGTGTAGAGGATTCTGGAAAGCTTGAGAGCATTCCATTTGATCTCCAACGCTGTTCTAGTACATTCGAGCACATTCGATTAGAGGGGAGATATAGTCGTGTTGCTCCGCTCCCCTTATACATATACTTCAACTAGGCTTTCGATTGGGTAACTTTACAACTAGGTATTCGGTTGTTGCTGTTTCCCTTATTCGTAATCGATCGAGTTGCGCGGTGGCCAGGCTTACACGTAACAATATTATTTTTTGTATGGTAAATAATAGTTCGACTGGTCCAATGAGAAATATTAATTCTGTTTGCAACACTTCTGTGTAAAATCGTAGTGAGCGAGATCGGGTTAAAATCCCGTTTTCTGAAATACCGACTTCACTCAATTTGTGAAAATGATATCATTTAGCCACGAAGTTGAAATTTTGTACAAATTAGTTTTAAGTGAAAATTAACTTCAAGTTTATTAGTTAGCGAAATTCCTTTACTTTTTCCGAAAACTAACATACAAAAAGTCCTTAAAACACGTGTTCAAAAATATTGGCCGACAAATTCAGAATGCTAAAAGCTAGAAATTTTTTCAGAATTACGCATAATAAACTACCTAAGAATAATAAAGTTGCGCCCAGACTATTGGCAGATTTTTTTATACGATTACCATTTTGTTCGACTTGCAAAGTGTAACAAGATCGGGTCAAAATCTCATTTTATAAAATACCGACTTACGCAACTAAGTTAGAGCAGCGCATCTTAAAGTACGAAAATTTTCAAAGGAATCGGAGAGGGTGAAGTCTGAGGCGATTTTTTGTCTTAGGTCATTTCTGGCGACTCTTGATGGTATGACCCTATGGTCACGGTTTTGTTCTGTTCTTCGCATTACACCGCAGAACTACAGTAAATGCTAATTACAGTTAATATTGCAGTGGAGTAAAAAAAATCGGAGAACGGTTGAAGTATGTATGTTTAGAAAATTCTGAATTGCTCTTGCCCCCCCCCTGTATCCTCCAATGACCGGGTCCGAGTTTGAAGATGTTGACGAGAAATATACTGAGCAGTATTTAGTCATTGATGAAGCAGTATTTGGCTATATGGGTGAACTAAGTGAGATCATTACCCTGCAAGAAAGCGCTACCCGAAAGTACGCATACATTCAGAAGATTCAATACAGTGACACCAGAACTTCTCTTGTGTTAGAAATTTCTTCTAGGGGATGTAACTCTCCTTTATATACTCGTGCAACTGGCAAAGCACGTTTGAAATGACCAACGACTGCGACCTGCACCATTCAAATTTGAACCTTCAAGCCTGGGATATGCTTTTTTTTAACTTAGGCGATTATAACATTAGGCCAACCTGCAACTCGGGTAGCGCTTTCTTGCAGCGATGGCGTGTGCTGCTAGTGTTTATTGCATATGTACACATAGGCAATAAACACTAGCAGAACGCGCCATCCGACTTACCAAAACTTCTAGTTGTTTTTCTGCGCCGCAAGAATTTCGGTATCGGTTTCCGTATTTTACCCGGTAACCACCGGTTATCGTTAACCAAGAGTAAAGAAGACGGCAATATTAAACGAAAGAGGTAGAGAATCACACGCATGTACACCGATACGAAGTATATAAGTTAATTTTTGTCCCGCGGCCTATACGTTTTAACTGAAAGATTACCGGTAATGCTACGGCGGAGCTCCGGCGGACTTATCCGGTAATTTTCTTGCAGGGTAGTAAACATACCAATACCAATCTCAATAGCCCGAAATTAAACTTCCACTGATCGAAATTCCAAGGTTCAATGGCGAATATGGCAGCTGGAGAAGCTTTTCCGATCTGTATAAAAGCGTTATCCATGACAACAACCAATTACCGAAGGTACAGAAACTTCACTACCTATAGGGTGTTGTCACAGGTGAAGCTTCGAAAGCTTTACAGCAGTTCGATATCACAGACTCTAACTACGATGCAGCCTGGGATTTGTTAGTTCGGCGTTATGACAACAAACGAGCCTTAGTGAATACTAACATAAAAGCTCTATTTAATATGCCCGATATTCGCACGGAATCCGATAAGGAATTCAAACAATTAATCGACAATTCGAACGAAGCACTGCACGAATTAAAGACATTAGGTCTCGACGCAAGCAGCTGGGATGCTATAATTTTATACTTGTTGACTAAGAAGCTTCCGTCACAAACTCGTAACATGTGGGAACAACAGGTATCTGATTCAGACACACTACTCACCTATAAACAATTTGAGAGCGTAATAGAATGTCGGTACAGAACGCTTGAGGTGATTGCAGAATCTGAAACGAAACCAAGCACATCGCCAAAAAGTACGACTTATTTCGTTAAATCCAACCATAAAACTGCATTAACGTGCCCATGCTGTAAGGGAAGCCATTCAATTTTCAAATGCATCAAGTTTCGTGGACTTGATGTACAAGCTAGATGGAACCATTGTATTTATATATTATAGTAGTATCACGAATAACTTCACCTCAGCTCAAAAGATGGCGTTGCATATTCCGATTCGAGAGCTTTGTGCTGTTGCTTTCCACACATCACTCTTTTCTCGTCTCGTGTATTTTCAATGCCCTTTGCGGGGTATAGAACGCAGAAACGATTGAGCTATAAATGAATTTCTTGCGTTTTCAATTTTCATTGCGAAGTGGAGAGGGGAGTGAGCCATGACTGATTTACTTGCGTCTTCTATCTTATTCAACGAACGCGCATTAATAGATTGCAAAATGCTTGTCCGTTGACTTCATTACTTTGATTTGGTAGCAACGCGCACGAGAAAATACCGGCGGTGCAGACGCAGAGAGCATAGCATAACAACGGTGGAGCGTTATATTTCGATTATGTATATTGTATACACACAAAGTATATGTATACATTAATTTATAATACACAATAATATTTATCTACTGTATTATATAGTGGTGACAAGGGGATGTCATAGTGTAACTTTCCGGAAGATCAAATATCATTTTCCTGAAAAGTTCTTGCTTGAGAGCCCGACTTCGTTGCAAAGTTGGAAAAAATGTGTTTCGTGGATCATTTAATTGCCATCTAAGGGGTCGGGTTAAAATCCGTGTTCTAAAATCCCGTTGTCCCAAAATCCCGTCGATCCAAAATCCCGTTTCATAAAAACTCGTTAAGCCAAAATCCCGTTTAATAAAATCTCGTTTTCTTATTAAAATTAAAAATTCCGCTTTTTTGCCCAACTAAAGCTGCGCAGCACATCTTAAGGAATAGGTTGTTTATTTTGGTCATAGATATGTGATATTTATTTTATTTATTTATTTAGAACAATAACAATTGAACAGAAAATTTTTCTAATTATACAATTGCCACGAATTATAAACAAAATATTTTACATGTAAATAAAATAAAATACAAATTAAAAAAAGGAAAAACCAAAAAAAAAAAAAAAATGTGTATATATAAAAGTACTAATATACTATAATAACGACAATGAAAGAAGTATGTATAAGAAATTAAAATAATGAATTATGCATCAGAAGAACGAAAAAGAGTGGCCTTTAAGTATACTTTGAATGAGTTTAAGGTAAAGCTATGAAAACTAAGGCAATACAAATTAAAGGAGCGAGGTAATCGAATTTCATGCAATTATTCGGTCGAAATTTGTAAGCAATCATCCAGATTTTGACACTTGAGGTGTCATTCGAGTAATAGAGTCAAAATCACGTGTTCTAAAATACCGCTCTTAAAAAAAACCGTTTCCCAAGATTCTATTTCAAAAATATTGTTTTCTTTTTAAAATTATAAAATTATATCCCTGTTTTTTATTCGACTAAAAATGTGTTTATTATTTATTTATTATTGTTTCACCAAAAGTTTGTATGTTCATTCGTAGTTTGTACGCGACCTGACCGATTTTAACACTTGGGTGTCATTCTACTTGCCTCAAATGTGTGTGTGAATAAACAACATATTTGTGAAAAATTCAAAACAGTGGTGAAAATGAAAAAGAAATGTAATGTATAAAATTAATGTTTATTGCTCGGGCCCGGGCATTTATATTATCCATAAAAACGGGATTTTGGCAATAGTGATTTTGGGAAACGGGAAAAAATGTTCAACCTAACCATTAAGGGCTGAAAATTTCAAGAAATTGGTTTTTTTTTTTTACAGATTTTTTTTTTATACTTTTAAGAATTAAAAAAAAATTAGAATTTAGAAAATGCCAAATGTTTGGAGCGGATTCCTGGCTAATTGCCGCGCCACTCTCAACAGCAGCGTTTAGCATTTATTTTTTCGCAAAAGCTAGGTTTCATAGAAAACTAGGTCATTTATAGGACCCTCTGTGAAAAACACGAAGATACAAGAGGAAGAAGGTGTACAGAACGAAGCTGGAATGGGAGACTAGCCCCAAGTTCACGTTGTACCTACCAAAAACTTTAAACGCATTTTTCTCGAAACTATGTTTTTAGACATGGCCTCAGACAATTTTTAATATGTTTCAACTTTTTTTTTTTTTAAATTTTGATAACTATTTTCTCTATAGTCTGACGAGAGGTTTTTTTAATTTTTTGCTTGGAAATTTTTTTATAAATTATTATTATTATATAGTCTGAGTGTTGTATGTAATTGAAACTTATATCTAATATAAACTTAAACTATTCTACAATATAACTTAATTCTAATAATACTTCATATTATTGTGTGGTTGGGTTTGACGACGCACGCCTTAGACGGAACCAATGTGTATTGCTTCCGGTGTACTTCACTCGAACTTGGCTACCTTTGTTAAAGAATACGGTGTATGCTCGTCGTTTAGATCTTTTTATTTTTCTCCCCGGAATGGAATTGAGCTCACCATACGTGAGATCGAATAATTCTCCCTTTTCTCTCGTTCACTTATATTGGCCGTTAACGAAAGTGTGACGTTCGGTGTCACCATTGGGGATGATGTAAGGATGTCGGGCTCTAGGTTTCGACCCGGAGTGATTGGTAGATCATCGATCCTACCAATGGGTGATGATGGTGGACTGTGAAACACCACCTTGGGCGGTAAATGTTCCAGCAAATCCTCGACACTGCCTATGTTACACCCTGAATCAAAAGGTAACTCTTTAACTTGAGTTATGGTCAATAGGTTGCATACTGTAGATTGGTGATCTCGCACTATGTCCTTTGTTGTGGTATTATTAGTGTTGGATGAACCTTGTAGTGATACGTTTGATTCGTGATGCAGTAACATATGATGTCGATCATTGCACTTGTAGCATGATCGGGAACTTATGCATGCATTTCTACTGTGTTTTCCTAAACAGTTGAAACAGATTGCCTTAGAACGAACTAGGTTCCATCATTGTATTTATATATTGTTACGTGTCAGCCTGGCAACCGCGCAACCGTACAACTCGATCGTTACACATAATGAAAACAACAACAACCGAATACCTAGTTGCAAAATAACCCAATTAGAAATAAGGCGAAACGGCACGGTTGTATCTCTCTTCTTATCGAATGCTCTCCAATATACTAGAATCCTCTGCACACACCACTGAACGAAGATCGAAATCGAAGGCTCTGAAGCTTTCGAGAAGATTCCACAACTGAACGAACGTTCAAGTACACCGGTGAACATTCAAGACTGCAACCGCCTAGTATATAAGCAGGTGAAGCGTTCAGCGAAGACACAGTAATTTTGATTACGGCGACTGTGACAGACAGCGGGTACACGCGACCGTGTTGAGAGAGAACGAAAGTGAACGAATCAAGCGATATATGGTATAAGCGGGCGGTATTGCCATACAGTGCGAATTATTGTGCGAATAGAATTAATAGTGCGATTGAATAAATTATCACTTATTTTTATTTTAACCGAATTGCGTTTTACTTGAAATCCCGGCGAACCCCTAGCTCGCAACAATATTATAGTAGTATCACGAAGCTCGCTTCGATGTTTTAACCGGCTTACATTAGAGGCGCTGCATGTGCTTTACCAATTCCCTCTTATCCTACGCGTTCGTTTCATCAGTTCATTCATTTGCTCTTTCTACTATCCAAGAAGTTAATTGGTTCCCATGCGGCGCATATGGCGATGACGAATTTCAATTTCTTGCTGTGCAGACTGGGCGGGGAGAGGAATGTGGAGGCTCATGTCTCGCTTTTATATTTTTTTCCATCGTTAAGACGAATATTTTTGCCAGACTATCGTTTTCCCAGAAATTTTTGAACTTTAGGAATTTCGGTTTTTCAATCCTGCAAAATTAATTTTTTTGCAATGATATTGTTGCGAGCTAGGGGTTCGCAATTCCTGGTTAATGTCCTTCGACGTCTGGTCTAATTTGTGTACCAGAACACTCCTCACCACTTCCTGCACGAGCTTCTTCGATTGGGAACTCGAAACTATTTGCGTCCTTACCTTCAGCCTCAAGCACTTCGGACTCAAGTTCGGACTTGTTCCCAGTTGTTGATAATTCGCGTCTACCGAGCTCTTCCTTCAGCTCTATTAGTTTTAAGTCTTTTAAATAACGCGGCATTTTCAGTATCTTTTATTTGTCCGTTAAAGATTTTCCGCAATTCAAATTCTCTTCTTTTTTTTGTCCGCATGAGAACTTTCCACTTCACTAATTAAAGTTACCGCTCACTAGAGCACTCGAGAATATTCGATTTCACGAAATTCTCATTGTTCGTTCGAGAATTTTTCACTTCACTTCACGGTTTGAAAACTTTATTCGCGCACAAAATTCTCACTTTGTCCGTTCGAGTTTAAACTCACTTTTTCCACTCGCGATTTTAATGTGAATTAATCCTTGAAATCATACTTCTGACACCAATTGTTGTGAGCTAGGGGTTCGCCGAGATTTCAAGTAAAACACAATTCGGTTAAAATAAAAATTAAGTGATTATTTATTCTTCGCACTTTAATTCTATTAGCACAATTATTCGCACTATATGGCAATACCGCCCGCTTATCTATATCGCTTGATTCGATCACTTTCGCTCTCTACCAACACGGTCGCGTATACACGCTGGCTGTCACAGTCAACGTAATAAAAATT
The DNA here is from genome assembly GCA_951812415.1 of Beris morrisii. Classification (NCBI taxonomy): domain Eukaryota; kingdom Metazoa; phylum Arthropoda; class Insecta; order Diptera; family Stratiomyidae; genus Beris; species Beris morrisii. The sequence goes on along the minus strand of OX638311.1, from coordinate 80,815,281 downwards.
ACTATATCCCTCGCTGAAAGCTTTATCTGCTTTTATACTACTTGTCTGTAGTCGAGACTGTTCTGGAATCTTCGTTCGTTGGTGTGTGTAGACGATTCTGGAAAGCTTGAGAGCATTCCATTTGATCTCCAACGCTGTTCTAGTACATTCGAGCACATTCGATTAGAGGGGAGATATAGTCGTGTTGCTCCGCTCCCCTTATACATATACTTCAACTAGGCTTTCGATTGGGTAACTTTACAACTAGGTATTCGGTTGTTGCTGTTTCCCTTATTCGTAATCGATCGAGTTGCGCGGTGGCCAGGCTTACACGTAACAATATTATTTTTTGTATGGTAAATAATAGTTCGACTGGTCCAATGAGAAATATTAATTCTGTTTGCAACACTTCTGTGTAAAATCGTAGTGAGCGAGATCGGGTTAAAATCCCGTTTTCTGAAATACCGACTTCACTCAATTTGTGAAAATGATATCATTTAGCCACGAAGTTGAAATTTTGTACAAATTAGTTTTAAGTGAAAATTAACTTCAAGTTTATTAGTTAGCGAAATTCCTTTACTTTTTCCGAAAACTAACATACAAAAAGTCCTTAAAACACGTGTTCAAAAATATTGGCCGACAAATTCAGAATGCTAAAAGCTAGAAATTTTTTCAGAATTACGCATAATAAACTACCTAAGAATAATAAAGTTGCGCCCAGACTATTGGCAGATTTTTTTATACGATTACCATTTTGTTCGACTTGCAAAGTGTAACAAGATCGGGTCAAAATCTCATTTTATAAAATACCGACTTACGCAACTAAGTTAGAGCAGCGCATCTTAAAGTACGAAAATTTTCAAAGGAATCGGAGAGGATAAAGTCTGAGGCGATTTTTTGTCTTAGGTCATTTTTGGCGATTCTTGATGGTATGACCCTATGGTCACGGTTTTGTTCTGTTCTTCGCATTACACCGCAGAACTACAGTAAATGCTAATTACAGTTAATATTGCAGTGGAGTAAAAAAAATCGGAGAACGGTTGAAGTATGTATGTTTAGAAAATTCTGAATTGCTCTTGCCCCCCCTGTATCCTCCAATGACCGGGTTCGAGTTTGAAGATGTTGACGAGAAATATACTGAGCAGTATTTAGTCATTGAGGAAGCAGTATTTGGCTATATGGGTGAACTAAGTGAGATCATTACCCTGCAAGAAAGCGCTACCCGAAAGTACGCATACATTCAGAAGATTCAATACAGTGACACCAGAACTTTTCTTGTGTTAGAAATTTCTTCTAGGGGATGTAACTCTCCTTTATATACTCGTGCAACTGGCAAAGCACGTTTGAAATGACCAACGACTGCGACCTGCACCATTCAAATTTGAACCTTCAAGCCTGGGATATGCTTTTTTTTAACTTAGGCGATTATAACATTAGGCCAACCTGCAACTCGGGTAGCGCTTTCTTGCAGCGATGGCGTGTGCTGCTAGTGTTTATTGCATATGTACACATAGGCAATAAACACTAGCAGAACGCGCCATCCGACTTACCAAAACTTCTAGTTGTTTTTCTGCGCCGCAAGAATTTCGGTATCGGTTTCCGTATTTTACCCGGTAACCACCGGTTATCGTTAACCAAGAGTAAAGAAGACGGCAATATTAAACGAAAGAGGTAGAGAATCACACGCATGTACACCGATACGAAGTATATAAGTTAATTTTTGTCCCGCGGCCTATACGTTTTAACTGAAAGATTACCGGTAATGCTACGGCGGAGCTCCGGCGGACTTATCCGGTAATTTTCTTGCAGGGTAGTAAACATACCAATACCAATCTCAATAGCCCGAAATTAAACTTCCACTGATCGAAATTCCAAGGTTCAATGGCGAATATGGCAGCTGGAGAAGCTTTTCCGATCTGTATAAAAGCGTTATCCATGACAACAACCAATTACCGAAGGTACAGAAACTTCACTACCTATAGGGTGTTGTCACAGGTGAAGCTTCGAAAGCTTTACAGCAGTTCGATATCACAGACTCTAACTACGATGCAGCCTGGGATTTGTTAGTTCGGCGTTATGACAACAAACGAGCCTTAGTGAATACTAACATAAAAGCTCTATTTAATATGCCCGATATTCGCACGGAATCCGATAAGGAATTCAAACAATTAATCGACAATTCGAACGAAGCACTGCACGAATTAAAGACATTAGGTCTCGACGCAAGCAGCTGGGATGCTATAATTTTATACTTGTTGACTAAGAAGCTTCCGTCACAAACTCGTAACATGTGGGAACAACAGGTATCTGATTCAGACACACTACTCACCTATAAACAATTTGAGAGCGTAATAGAATGTCGGTACAGAACGCTTGAGGTGATTGCAGAATCTGAAACGAAACCAAGCACATCGCCAAAAAGTACGACTTATTTCGTTAAATCCAACCATAAAACTGCATTAACGTGCCCATGCTGTAAGGGAAGCCATTCAATTTTCAAATGCATCAAGTTTCGTGGACTTGATGTACAAGCTAGATGGAACCATTGTATTTATATATTATAGTAGTATCACGAATAACTTCACCTCAGCTCAAAAGATGGCGTTGCATATTCCGATTCGAGAGCTTTGTGCTGTTGCTTTCCACACATCACTCTTTTCTCGTCTCGTGTATTTTCAATGCCCTTTGCGGGGTATAGAACGCAGAAACGATTGAGCTATAAATGAATTTCTTGCGTTTTCAATTTTCATTGCGAAGTGGAGAGGGGAGTGAGCCATGACTGATTTACTTGCGTCTTCTATCTTATTCAACGAACGCGCATTAATAGATTGCAAAATGCTTGTCCGTTGACTTCATTACTTTGATTTGGTAGCAACGCGCACGAGAAAATACCGGCGGTGCAGACGCAGAGAGCATAGCATAACAACGGTGGAGCGTTATATTTCGATTATGTATATTGTATACACACAAAGTATATGTATACATTAATTTATACTACACAATAATATTTATCTACTGTATTATATAGTGGTGACAAGGGGATGTCATAGTGTAACTTTCCGGAAGATCAAATATCATTTTCCTGAAAAGTTCTTGCTTGAGAGCCCGACTTCGTTGCAAAGTTGGAAAAAATGTGTTTCGTGGATCATTTAATTGCCATCTAAGGGGTCGGGTTAAAATCCGTGTTCTAAAATCCCGTTGTCCCAAAATCCCGTCGATCCAAAATCCCGTTGTCTCAAAATCCCGTTTCATAAAAACTCGTTAAGCCAAAATCCCGTTTAATAAAATCTCGTTTTCTTATTAAAATTAAAAATTCCGCTTTTTTGCCCAACTAAAGCTGCGCAGCACATCTTAAGGAATAGGTTGTTTATTTTGGTCATAGATATGTGATATTTATTTTATTTATTTATTTAGAACAACAACAATTGAACAGAAAATTTTTCTAATTATACAATTGCCACGAATTATAAACAAAATATTTTACATGTAAATAAAATAAAATACAAATTAAAAAAAGGAAAAACTAAAAAAAAAAAAAAATGTGTATATATAAAAGTACTAATATACTATAATAACGACAATGAAAGAAGTATGTATAAGAAATTAAAATAATGAATTATGCATCAGAAGAACGAAAAAGAGTGGCCTTTAAGTATACTTTGAATGAGTTTAAGGTAAAGCTATGAAAACTAAGGCAATACAAATTAAAGGAGCGAGGTAATCGAATTTCATGCAATTATTCGGTCGAAATTTGTAAGCAATCATCCAGATTTTGACACTTGAGGTGTCATTCGAGTAATAGAGTCAAAATCACGTGTTCTAAAATACCGCTCTTAAAAAAAACCGTTTCCCAAGATTCTATTTCAAAAATATTGTTTTCTTTTTAAAATTATAAAATTATATCCCTGTTTTTTATTCGACTAAAAATGTGTTTATTATTTATTTATTATTGTTTCACCAAAAGTTTGTATGTTCATTCGTAGTTTGTACGCGACCTGACCGATTTTAACACTTGGGTGTCATTCTACTTGCCTCAAATGTGTGTGTGAATAAACAACATATTTGTGAAAAATTCAAAACAGTGGTGAAAATGAAAAAGAAATGTAATGTATAAAATTAATGTTTATTGCTCGGGCCCGGGCATTTATATTATCCATAAAAACGGGATTTTGGCAATAGTGATTTTGGGAAACGGGAAAAAATGTTCAACCTAACCATTAAGGGCTGAAAATTTCAAGAAATTGGTTTTTTTTTTTTACAGATTTTTTTTTTATACTTTTAAGAATTAAAAAAAAATTAGAATTTAGAAAATGCCAAATGTGTGGAGCGGATTCCTGGCTAATTGCCGCGCCACTCTCAACAGCAGCGTTTAGCATTTATTTTTTCGCAAAAGCTAGGTTTCATAGAAAACTAGGTCATTTATAGGACCCTCTGTGAAAAACACGAAGATACAAGAGGAAGAAGGTGTACAGAACGAAGCTGGAATGGGAGACTAGCCCCAAGTTCACGTTGTACCTACCAAAAACTTTAAACGCATTTTTCTCGAAACTATGTTTTTAGACATGGCCTCAGACAATTTTTAATATGTTTCAACTTTTTTTTTTTTTAAATTTTGATAACTATTTTCTCTATAGTCTGACGAGAGGTTTTTTTAATTTTTTGCTTGGAAATTTTTTTATAAATTATTATTATTATATAGTCTGAGTGTTGTATGTAATTGAAACTTATATCTAATATAAACTTAAACTATTCTACAATATAACTTAATTCTAATAATACTTCATATTATTGTGTGGTTGGGTTTGACGACGCACGCCTTAGACGGAACCAATGTGTATTGCTTCCGGTGTACTTCACTCGAACTTGGCTACCTTTGTTAAAGAATACGGTGTATGCTCGTCGTTTAGATCTTTTTATTTTTCTCCCCGGAATGGAATTGAGCTCACCATACGTGAGATCGAATAATTCTCCCTTTTCTCTCGTTCACTTATATTGGCCGTTAACGAAAGTGTGACGTTCGGTGTCACCATTGGGGATGATGTAAGGATGTCGGGCTCTAGGTTTCGACCCGGAGTGATTGGTAGATCATCGATCCTACCAATGGGTGATGATGGTGGACTGTGAAACACCACCTTGGGCGGTAAATGTTCCAGCAAATCCTCGACACTGCCTATGTTACACCCTGAATCAAAAGGTAACTCTTTAACTTGAGTTATGGTCAATAGGTTGCATACTGTAGATTGGTGATCTCGCACTATGTCCTTTGTTGTGGTATTATTAGTGTTGGATGAACCTTGTAGTGATACGTTTGATTCGTGATGCAGTAACATATGATGTCGATCATTGCACTTGTAGCATGATCGGGAACTTATGCATGCATTTCTACTGTGTTTTCCTAAACAGTTGAAACAGATTGCCTTAGAACGAACTAGGTTCCATCATTGTATTTATATATTGTTACGTGTCAGCCTGGCAACCGCGCAACCGTACAACTCGATCGTTACACATAATGAAAACAACAACAACCGAATACCTAGTTGCAAAATAACCCAATTAGAAATAAGGCGAAACGGCACGGTTGTATCTCTCTTCTTATCGAATGCTCTCCAATATACTAGAATCCTCTGCACACACCACTGAACGAAGATCGAAATCGAAGGCTCTGAAGCTTTCGAGAAGATTCCACAACTGAACGAACGTTCAAGTACACCGGTGAACATTCAAGACTGCAACCGCCTAGTATATAAGCAGGTGAAGCGTTCAGCGAAGACACAGTAATTTTGATTACGGCGACTGTGACAGACAGCGGGTACACGCGACCGTGTTGAGAGAGAACGAAAGTGAACGAATCAAGCGATATATGGTATAAGCGGGCGGTATTGCCATACAGTGCGAATTATTGTGCGAATAGAATTAATAGTGCGATTGAATAAATTATCACTTATTTTTATTTTAACCGAATTGCGTTTTACTTGAAATCCCGGCGAACCCCTAGCTCGCAACAATATTATAGTAGTATCACGAAGCTCGCTTCGATGTTTTAACCGGCTTACATTAGAGGCGCTGCATGTGCTTTGCCAATTCCCTCTTATCCTACGCGTTCGTTTCATCAGTTCATTCATTTGCTCTTTCTACTATCCAAGAAGTTAATTGGTTCCCATGCGGCGCATATGGCGATGACGAATTTCAATTTCTTGCTGTGCAGACTGGGCGGGGAGAGGAATGTGGAGGCTCATGTCTCGCTTTTATATTTTTTTCCATCGTTAAGACGAATATTTTTGCCAGACTATCGTTTTCCCAGAAATTTTTGAACTTTAGGAATTTCGGTTTTTCAATCCTGCAAAATTAATTTTTTTGCAATGATATTGTTGCGAGCTAGGGGTTCGCAATTCCTGGTTAATGTCCTTCGACGTCTGGTCTAATTTGTGTACCAGAACACTCCTCACCACTTCCTGCACGAGCTTCTTCGATTGGGAACTCGAAACTATTTGCGTCCTTACCTTCAGCCTCAAGCACTTCGGACTCAAGTTCGGACTTGTTCCCAGTTGTTGATAATTCGCGTCTACCGAGCTCTTCCTTCAGCTCTATTAGTTTTAAGTCTTTTAAATAACGCGGCATTTTCAGTATCTTTTATTTGTCCGTTAAAGATTTTCCGCAATTCAAATTCTCTTCTTTTTTTTGTCCGCATGAGAACTTTCCACTTCACTAATTAAAGTTACCGCTCACTAGAGCACTCGAGAATATTCGATTTCACGAAATTCTCATTGTTCGTTCGAGAATTTTTCACTTCACTTCACGGTTTGAAAACTTTATTCGCGCACAAAATTCTCACTTTGTCCGTTCGAGAATTTTAAACTCACTTTTTCCACTCGCGAATTAATGCGAATTAATCCTTGAAATCATACTTCTGACACCAATTGTTGTGAGCTAGGGGTTCGCCGAGATTTCAAGTAAAACACAATTCGGTTAAAATAAAAATTAAGTGATTATTTATTCTTCGCACTTTAATTCTATTAGCACAATTATTCGCACTATATGGCAATACCGCCCGCTTATCTATATCGCTTGATTCGATCACTTTCGCTCTCTACCAACACGGTCGCGTATACACGCTGGCTGTCACAGTCAACGTAATAAAAATTACTATATCCCTCGCTGAAAGCTTTATCTGCTTTTATACTACTTGTCTGTAGTCGAGACTGTTCTGGAATCTTCGTTCGTTGGTGTGTGTAGAGGATTCTGGAAAGCTTGAGAGCATTCCATTTGATCTCCAACGCTGTTCTAGTACATTCGAGCACATTCGATTAGAGGGGAGATATAGTCGTGTTGCTCCGCTCCCCTTATACATATACTTCAACTAGGCTTTCGATTGGGTAACTTTACAACTAGGTATTCGGTTGTTGCTGTTTCCCTTATTCGTAATCGATCGAGTTGCGCGGTGGCCAGGCTTACACGTAACAATATTATTTTTTGTATGGTAAATAATAGTTCGACTGGTCCAATGAGAAATATTAATTCTGTTTGCAACACTTCTGTGTAAAATCGTAGTGAGCGAGATCGGGTTAAAATCCCGTTTTCTGAAATACCGACTTCACTCAATTTGTGAAAATGATATCATTTAGCCACGAAGTTGAAATTTTGTACAAATTAGTTTTAAGTGAAAATTAACTTCAAGTTTATTAGTTAGCGAAATTCCTTTACTTTTTCCGAAAACAAACATACAAAAAGTCCTTAAAACACGTGTTCAAAAATATTGGCCGACAAATTCAGAATGCTAAAAGCTAGAAATTTTTTCAGAATTACGCATAATAAACTACCTAAGAATAATAAAGTTGCGCCCAGACTATTGGCAGATTTTTTTATACGATTACCATTTTGTTCGACTTGCAAAGTGTAACAAGATCGGGTCAAAATCTCATTTTATAAAATACCGACTTACGCAACTAAGTTAGAGCAGCGCATCTTAAAGTACGAAAATTTTCAAAGGAATCGGAGAGGGTGAAGTCTGAGGCGATTTTTTGTCTTAGGTCATTTTTGGCGACTCTTGATGGTATGACCCTATGGTCACGGTTTTGTTCTGTTCTTCGCATTACACCGCAGAACTACAGTAAATGCTAATTACAGTTAATATTGCAGTGGAGTAAAAAAAATCGGAGAACGGTTGAAGTATGTATGTTTAGAAAATTCTGAATTGCTCTTGCCCCCCCCCTGTATCCTCCAATGACCGGGTCCGAGTTTGAAGATGTTGACGAGAAATATACTGAGCAGTATTTAGTCATTGAGGAAGCAGTATTTGGCTATATGGGTGAACTAAGTGAGATCATTACCCTGCAAGAAAGCGCTACCCGAAAGTACGCATACATTCAGAAGATTCAATACAGTGACACCAGAACTTTTCTTGTGTTAGAAATTTCTTCTAGGGGATGTAACTCTCCTTTATATACTCGTGCAACTGGCAAAGCACGTTTGAAATGACCAACGACTGCGACCTGCACCATTCAAATTTGAACCTTCAAGCCTGGGATATGCTTTTTTTTAACTTAGGCGATTATAACATTAGGCCAACCTGCAACTCGGGTAGCGCTTTCTTGCAGCGATGGCGTGTGCTGCTAGTGTTTATTGCATATGTACACATAGGCAATAAACACTAGCAGAACGCGCCATCTGACTTACCAAAACTTCTAGTTGTTTTTTTGCGCCGCAAGAATTTCGGTATCGGTTTCCGTATTTTACCCGGTAACCACCGGTTATCGTTAACCAAGAGTAAAGAAGACGGCAATATTAAACGAAAGAGGTAGAGAATCACACGCATGTACACCGATACGAAGTATATAAGTTAATTTTTGTCCCGCGGCCTATACGTTTTAACTGAAAGATTACCGGTAATGCTACGGCGGAGCTCCGGCGGACTTATCCGGTAATTTTCTTGCAGGGTAGTAAACATACCAATACCAATCTCAATAGCCCGAAATTAAACTTCCACTGATCGAAATTCCAAGGTTCAATGGCGAATATGGCAGCTGGAGAAGCTTTTACGATCTGTATAAAAGCGTTATCCATGACAGCAATCAATTACCGAAGGTACAGAAACTTCACTACCTATAGGGTGTTGTCACAGGTGAAGCTTCGAAAGCTTTACAGCAGTTCGATATCACAGACTCTAACTACGATGCAGCCTGGGATTTGTTAGTTCGGCGTTATGACAACAAACGAGCCTTAGTGAATACTAACATAAAAGCTCTATTTAATATGCCCGATATTCGCACGGAATCCGATAAGGAATTCAAACAATTAATCGACAATTCGAACGAAGCACTGCACGAATTAAAGACATTAGGTCTCGACGCAAGCAGCTGGGATGCTATAATTTTATACTTGTTGACTAAGAAGCTTCCGTCACAAACTCGTAACATGTGGGAACAACAGGTATCTGATTCAGACACACTACTCACCTATAAACAATTTGAGAGCGTAATAGAATGTCGGTACAGAACGCTTGAGGTGATTGCAGAATCTGAAACGAAACCAAGCACATCGCCAAAAAGTACGACTTATTTCGTTAAATCCAACCATAAAACTGCATTAACGTGCCCATGCTGTAAGGGAAGCCATTCAATTTTCAAATGCATCAAGTTTCGTGGACTTGATGTACAAGCTAGATGGAACCATTGTATTTATATATTATAGTAGTATCACGAATAACTTCACCTCAGCTCAAAAGATGGCGTTGCATATTCCGATTCGAGAGCTTTGTGCTGTTGCTTTCCACACATCACTCTTTTCTCGTCTCGTGTATTTTCAATGCCCTTTGCGGGGTATAGAACGCAGAAACGATTGAGCTATAAATGAATTTCTTGCGTTTTCAATTTTCATTGCGAAGTGGAGAGGGGAGTGAGCCATGACTGATTTACTTGCGTCTTCTATCTTATTCAACGAACGCGCATTAATAGATTGCAAAATGCTTGTCCGTTGACTTCATTACTTTGATTTGGTAGCAACGCGCACGAGAAAATACCGGCGGTGCAGACGCAGAGAGCATAGCATAACAACGGTGGAGCGTTATATTTCGATTATGTATATTGTATACACACAAAGTATATGTATACATTAATTTATACTACACAATAATATTTATCTACTGTATTATATAGTGGTGACAAGGGGATGTCATAGTGTAACTTTCCGGAAGATCAAATATCATTTTCCTGAAAAGTTCTTGCTTGAGAGCCCGACTTCGTTGCAAAGTTGGAAAAAATGTGTTTCGTGGATCATTTAATTGCCATCTAAGGGGTCGGGTTAAAATCCGTGTTCTAAAATCCCGTTGTCCCAAAATCCCATCGATCCAAAATCCCGTTGTCTCAAAATCCCGTTTCATAAAAACTCGTTAAGCCAAAATCCCGTTTAATAAAATCTCGTTTTCTTATTAAAATTAAAAATTCCGCTTTTTTGCCCAACTAAAGCTGCGCAGCACATCTTAAGGAATAGGTTGTTTATTTTGGTCATAGATATGTGATATTTATTTTATTTATTTATTTAGAACAATAACAATTGAACAGAAAATTTTTCTAATTATACAATTGCCACGAATTATAAACAAAATATTTTACATGTAAATAAAATAAAATAAAAATTAAAAAAAGGAAAAACCAAAAAAAAAAAAAAATGTGTATATATAAAAGTACTAATATACTATAATAACGACAATGAAAGAAGTATGTATAAGAAATTAAAATAATGAATTATGCATCAGAAGAACGAAAAAGAGTGGCCTTTAAGTATACTTTGAATGAGTTTAAGGTAAAGCTATGAAAACTAAGGCAATACAAATTAAAGGAGCGAGGTAATCGAATTTCATGCAATTATTCGGTCGAAATTTGTAAGCAATCATCCAGATTTTGACACTTGAGGTGTCATTCGAGTAATAGAGTCAAAATCACGTGTTCTAAAATACCGCTCTTAAAAAAAACCGTTTCCCAAGATTCTATTTCAAAAATATTGTTTTCTTTTTAAAATTATAAAATTATATCCCTGTTTTTTATTCGACTAAAAATGTGTTTATTATTTATTTATTATTGTTTCACCAAAAGTTTGTATGTTCATTCGTAGTTTGTACGCGACCTGACCGATTTTAACACTTGGGTGTCATTCTACTTGCCTCAAATGTGTGTGTGAATAAACAACATATTTGTGAAAAATTCAAAACAGTGGTGAAAATGAAAAAGAAATGTAATGTATAAAATTAATGTTTATTGCTCGGGCCCGGGCATTTATATTATCCATAAAAACGGGATTTTGGCAATAGTGATTTTGGGAAACGGGAAAAAATGTTCAACCTAACCATTAAGGGCTGAAAATTTCAAGAAATTGGTTTTTTTTTTTTACAGATTTTTTTTTTATACTTTTAAGAATTAAAAAAAAATTAGAATTTAGAAAATGCCAAATGTTTGGAGCGGATTCCTGGCTAATTGCCGCGCCACTCTCAACAGCAGCGTTTAGCATTTATTTTTTCGCAAAAGCTAGGTTTCATAGAAAACTAGGTCATTTATAGGACCCCCTGTGAAAAACACGAAGATACAAGAGGAAGAAGGTGTACAGAACGAAGCTGGAATGGGAGACTAGCCCCAAGTTCACGTTGTACCTACCAAAAACTTTAAACGCATTTTTCTCGAAACTATGTTTTTAGACATGGCCTCAGACAATTTTTAATATGTTTCAACTTTTTTTTTTTTTAAATTTTGATAACTATTTTCTCTATAGTCTGACGAGAGGTTTTTTTAATTTTTTGCTTGGAAATTTTTTTATAAATTATTATTATTATATAGTCTGAGTGTTGTATGTAATTGAAACTTATATCTAATATAAACTTAAACTATTCTACAATATAACTTAATTCTAATAATACTTCATATTATTGTGTGGTTGGGTTTGACGACGCACGCCTTAGACGGAACCAATGTGTATTGCTTCCGGTGTACTTCACTCGAACTTGGCTACCTTTGTTAAAGAATACGGTGTATGCTCGTCGTTTAGATCTTTTTATTTTTCTCCCCGGAATGGAATTGAGCTCACCATACGTGAGATCGAATAATTCTCCCTTTTCTCTCGTTCACTTATATTGGCCGTTAACGAAAGTGTGACGTTCGGTGTCACCATTGGGGATGATGTAAGGATGTCGGGCTCTAGGTTTCGACCCGGAGTGATTGGTAGATCATCGATCCTACCAATGGGTGATGATGGTGGACTGTGAAACACCACCTTGGGCGGTAAATGTTCCAGCAAATCCTCGACACTGCCTATGTTACACCCTGAATCAAAAGGTAACTCTTTAACTTGAGTTATGGTCAATAGGTTGCATACTGTAGATTGGTGATCTCGCACTATGTCCTTTGTTGTGGTATTATTAGTGTTGGATGAACCTTGTAGTGATACGTTTGATTCGTGATGCAGTAACATATGATGTCGATCATTGCACTTGTAGCATGATCGGGAACTTATGCATGCATTTCTACTGTGTTTTCCTAAACAGTTGAAACAGATTGCCTTAGAACGAACTAGGTTCCATCATTGTATTTATATATTGTTACGTGTCAGCCTGGCAACCGCGCAACCGTACAACTCGATCGTTACACATAATGAAAACAACAACAACCGAATACCTAGTTGCAAAATAACCCAATTAGAAATAAGGCGAAACGGCACGGTTGTATCTCTCTTCTTATCGAATGCTCTCCAATATACTAGAATCCTCTGCACACACCACTGAACGAAGATCGAAATCGAAGGCTCTGAAGCTTTCGAGAAGATTCCACAACTGAACGAACGTTCAAGTACACCGGTGAACATTCAAGACTGCAACCGCCTAGTATATAAGCAGGTGAAGCGTTCAGCGAAGACACAGTAATTTTGATTACGGCGACTGTGACAGACAGCGGGTACACGCGACCGTGTTGAGAGAGAACGAAAGTGAACGAATCAAGCGATATATGGTATAAGCGGGCGGTATTGCCATACAGTGCGAATTATTGTGCGAATAGAATTAATAGTGCGATTGAATAAATTATCACTTATTTTTATTTTAACCGAATTGCGTTTTACTTGAAATCCCGGCGAACCCCTAGCTCGCAACAATATTATAGTAGTATCACGAAGCTCGCTTCGATGTTTTAACCGGCTTACATTAGAGGCGCTGCATGTGCTTTGCCAATTCCCTCTTATCCTACGCGTTCGTTTCATCAGTTCATTCATTTGCTCTTTCTACTATCCAAGAAGTTAATTGGTTCCCATGCGGCGCATATGGCGATGACGAATTTCAATTTCTTGCTGTGCAGACTGGGCGGGGAGAGGAATGTGGAGGCTCATGTCTCGCTTTTATATTTTTTTCCATCGTTAAGACGAATATTTTTGCCAGACTATCGTTTTCCCAGAAATTTTTGAACTTTAGGAATTTCGGTTTTTCAATCCTGCAAAATTAATTTTTTTGCAATGATATTGTTGCGAGCTAGGGGTTCGCAATTCCTGGTTAATGTCCTTCGACGTCTGGTCTAATTTGTGTACCAGAACACTCCTCACCACTTCCTGCACGAGCTTCTTCGATTGGGAACTCGAAACTATTTGCGTCCTTACCTTCAGCCTCAAGCACTTCGGACTCAAGTTCGGACTTGTTCCCAGTTGTTGATAATTCGCGTCTACCGAGCTCTTCCTTCAGCTCTATTAGTTTTAAGTCTTTTAAATAACGCGGCATTTTCAGTATCTTTTATTTGTCCGTTAAAGATTTTCCGCAATTCAAATTCTCTTCTTTTTTTTGTCCGCATGAGAACTTTCCACTTCACTAATTAAAGTTACCGCTCACTAGAGCACTCGAGAATATTCGATTTCACGAAATTCTCATTGTTCGTTCGAGAATTTTTCACTTCACTTCACGGTTTGAAAACTTTATTCGCGCACAAAATTCTCACTTTGTCCGTTCGAGAATTTTAAACTCACTTTTTCCACTCGCGATTTTAATGCGAATTAATCCTTGAAATCATACTTCTGACACCAATTGTTGTGAGCTAGGGGTTCGCCGAGATTTCAAGTAAAACACAATTCGGTTAAAATAAAAATTAAGTGATTATTTATTCTTCGCACTTTAATTCTATTAGCACAATTATTCGCACTATATGGCAATACCGCCCGCTTATCTATATCGCTTGATTCGATCACTTTCGCTCTCTACCAACACGGTCGCGTATACACGCTGGCTGTCACAGTCAACGTAATAAAAATTACTATATCCCTCGCTGAAAGCTTTATCTGCTTTTATACTACTTGTCTGTAGTCGAGACTGTTCTGGAATCTTCGTTCGTTGGTGTGTGTAGAGGATTCTGGAAAGCTTGAGAGCATTCCATTTGATCTCCAACGCTGTTCTAGTACATTCGAGCACATTCGATTAGAGGGGAGATATAGTCGTGTTGCTCCGCTCCCCTTATACATATACTTCAACTAGGCTTTCGATTGGGTAACTTTACAACTAGGTATTCGGTTGTTGCTGTTTCCCTTATTCGTAATCGATCGAGTTGCGCGGTGGCCAGGCTTACACGTAACAATATTATTTTTTGTATGGTAAATAATAGTTCGACTGGTCCAATGAGAAATATTAATTCTGTTTGCAACACTTCTGTGTAAAATCGTAGTGAGCGAGATCGGGTTAAAATCCCGTTTTCTGAAATACCGACTTCACTCAATTTGTGAAAATGATATCATTTAGCCACGAAGTTGAAATTTTGTACAAATTAGTTTTAAGTGAAAATTAACTTCAAGTTTATTAGTTAGCGAAATTCCTTTACTTTTTCCGAAAACTAACATACAAAAAGTCCTTAAAACACGTGTTCAAAAATATTGGCCGACAAATTCAGAATGCTAAAAGCTAGAAATTTTTTCAGAATTACGCATAATAAACTACCTAAGAATAATAAAGTTGCGCCCAGACTATTGGCAGATTTTTTTATACGATTACCATTTTGTTCGACTTGCAAAGTGTAACAAGATCGGGTCAAAATCTCATTTTATAAAATACCGACTTACGCAACTAAGTTAGAGCAGCGCATCTTAAAGTACGAAAATTTTCAAAGGAATCGGAGAGGGTGAAGTCTGAGGCGATTTTTTGTCTTAGGTCATTTTTGGCGACTCTTGATGGTATGACCCTATGGTCACGGTTTTGTTCTGTTCTTCGCATTACACCGCAGAACTACAGTAAATGCTAATTACAGTTAATATTGCAGTGGAGTAAAAAAAATCGGAGAACGGTTGAAGTACGTATGTTTAGAAAATTCTGAATTGCTCTTGCCCCCCCCCTGTATCCTCCAATGACCGGGTCCGAGTTTGAAGATGTTGACGAGAAATATACTGAGCAGTATTTAGTCATTGAGGAAGCAGTATTTGGCTATATGGGTGAACTAAGTGAGATCATTACCCTGCAAGAAAGCGCTACCCGAAAGTACGCATACATTCAGAAGATTCAATACAGTGACACCAGAACTTTTCTTGTGTTAGAAATTTCTTCTAGGGGATGTAACTCTCCTTTATATACTCGTGCAACTGGCAAAGCACGTTTGAAATGACCAACGACTGCGACCTGCACCATTCAAATTTGAACCTTCAAGCCTGGGATATGCTTTTTTTTAACTTAGGCGATTATAACATTAGGCCAACCTGCAACTCGGGTAGCGCTTTCTTGCAGCGATGGCGTGTGCTGCTAGTGTTTATTGCATATGTACACATAGGCAATAAACACTAGCAGAACGCGCCATCCGACTTACCAAAACTTCTAGTTGTTTTTCTGCGCCGCAAGAATTTCGGTATCGGTTTCCGTATTTTACCCGGTAACCACCGGTTATCGTTAACCAAGAGTAAAGAAGACGGCAATATTAAACGAAAGAGGTAGAGAATCACACGCATGTACACCGATACGAAGTATATAAGTTAATTTTTGTCCCGCGGCCTATACGTTTTAACTGAAAGATTACCGGTAATGCTACGGCGGAGCTCCGGCGGACTTATCCGGTAATTTTCTTGCAGGGTAGTAAACATACCAATACCAATCTCAATAGCCCGAAATTAAACTTCCACTGATCGAAATTCCAAGGTTCAATGGCGAATATGGCAGCTGGAGAAGCTTTTACGATCTGTATAAAAGCGTTATCCATGACAACAACCAATTACCGAAGGTACAGAAACTTCACTACCTATAGGGTGTTGTCACAGGTGAAGCTTCGAAAGCTTTACAGCAGTTCGATATCACAGACTCTAACTACGATGCAGCCTGGGATTTGTTAGTTCGGCGTTATGACAACAAACGAGCCTTAGTGAATACTAACATAAAAGCTCTATTTAATATGCCCGATATTCGCACGGAATCCGATAAGGAATTCAAACAATTAATCGACAATTCGAACGAAGCACTGCACGAATTAAAGACATTAGGTCTCGACGCAAGCAGCTGGGATGCTATAATTTTATACTTGTTGACTAAGAAGCTTCCGTCACAAACTCGTAACATGTGGGAACAACAGGTATCTGATTCAGACACACTACTCACCTATAAACAATTTGAGAGCGTAATAGAATGTCGGTACAGAACGCTTGAGGTGATTGCAGAATCTGAAACGAAACCAAGCACATCGCCAAAAAGTACGACTTATTTCGTTAAATCCAACCATAAAACTGCATTAACGTGCCCATGCTGTAAGGGAAGCCATTCAATTTTCAAATGCATCAAGTTTCGTGGACTTGATGTACAAGCTAGATGGAACCATTGTATTTATATATTATAGTAGTATCACGAATAACTTCACCTCAGCTCAAAAGATGGCGTTGCATATTCCGATTCGAGAGCTTTGTGCTGTTGCTTTCCACACATCACTCTTTTCTCGTCTCGTGTATTTTCAATGCCCTTTGCGGGGTATAGAACGCAGAAACGATTGAGCTATAAATGAATTTCTTGCGTTTTCAATTTTCATTGCGAAGTGGAGAGGGGAGTGAGCCATGACTGATTTACTTGCGTCTTCTATCTTATTCAACGAACGCGCATTAATAGATTGCAAAATGCTTGTCCGTTGACTTCATTACTTTGATTTGGTAGCAACGCGCACGAGAAAATACCGGCGGTGCAGACGCAGAGAGCATAGCATAACAACGGTGGAGCGTTATATTTCGATTATGTATATTGTATACACACAAAGTATATGTATACATTAATTTATACTACACAATAATATTTATCTACTGTATTATATAGTGGTGACAAGGGGATGTCATAGTGTAACTTTCCGGAAGATCAAATATCATTTTCCTGAAAAGTTCTTGCTTGAGAGCCCGACTTCGTTGCAAAGTTGGAAAAAATGTGTTTCGTGGATCATTTAATTGCCATCTAAGGGGTCGGGTTAAAATCCGTGTTCTAAAATCCCGTTGTCCCAAAATCCCATCGATCCAAAATCCCGTTGTCTCAAAATCCCGTTTCATAAAAACTCGTTAAGCCAAAATCCCGTTTAATAAAATCTCGTTTTCTTATTAAAATTAAAAATTCCGCTTTTTTGCCCAACTAAAGCTGCGCAGCACATCTTAAGGAATAGGTTGTTTATTTTGGTCATAGATATGTGATATTTATTTTATTTATTTATTTAGAACAATAACAATTGAACAGAAAATTTTTCTAATTATACAATTGCCACGAATTATAAACAAAATATTTTACATGTAAATAAAATAAAATACAAATTAAAAAAAGGAAAAACCAAAAAAAAAAAAAAAATGTGTATATATAAAAGTACTAATATACTATAATAACGACAATGAAAGAAGTATGTATAAGAAATTAAAATAATGAATTATGCATCAGAAGAACGAAAAAGAGTGGCCTTTAAGTATACTTTGAATGAGTTTAAGGTAAAGCTATGAAAACTAAGGCAATACAAATTAAAGGAGCGAGGTAATCGAATTTCATGCAATTATTCGGTCGAAATTTGTAAGCAATCATCCAGATTTTGACACTTGAGGTGTCATTCGAGTAATAGAGTCAAAATCACGTGTTCTAAAATACCGCTCTTAAAAAAAACCGTTTCCCAAGATTCTATTTCAAAAATATTGTTTTCTTTTTAAAATTATAAAATTATATCCCTGTTTTTTATTCGACTAAAAATGTGTTTATTATTTATTTATTATTGTTTCACCAAAAGTTTGTATGTTCATTCGTAGTTTGTACGCGACCTGACCGATTTTAACACTTGGGTGTCATTCTACTTGCCTCAAATGTGTGTGTGAATAAACAACATATTTGTGAAAAATTCAAAACAGTGGTGAAAATGAAAAAGAAATGTAATGTATAAAATTAATGTTTATTGCTCGGGCCCGGGCATTTATATTATCCATAAAAACGGGATTTTGGCAATAGTGATTTTGGGAAACGGGAAAAAATGTTCAACCTAACCATTAAGGGCTGAAAATTTCAAGAAATTGGTTTTTTTTTTTTACAGATTTTTTTTTTATACTTTTAAGAATTAAAAAAAAATTAGAATTTAGAAAATGCCAAATGTTTGGAGCGGATTCCTGGCTAATTGCCGCGCCACTCTCAACAGCAGCGTTTAGCATTTATTTTTTCGCAAAAGCTAGGTTTCATAGAAAACTAGGTCATTTATAGGACCCTCTGTGAAAAACACGAAGATACAAGAGGAAGAAGGTGTACAGAACGAAGCTGGAATGGGAGACTAGCCCCAAGTTCACGTTGTACCTACCAAAAACTTTAAACGCATTTTTCTCGAAACTATGTTTTTAGACATGGCCTCAGACAATTTTTAATATGTTTCAACTTTTTTTTTTTTTAAATTTTGATAACTATTTTCTCTATAGTCTGACGAGAGGTTTTTTTAATTTTTTGCTTGGAAATTTTTTTATAAATTATTATTATTATATAGTCTGAGTGTTGTATGTAATTGAAACTTATATCTAATATAAACTTAAACTATTCTACAATATAACTTAATTCTAATAATACTTCATATTATTGTGTGGTTGGGTTTGACGACGCACGCCTTAGACGGAACCAATGTGTATTGCTTCCGGTGTACTTCACTCGAACTTGGCTACCTTTGTTAAAGAATACGGTGTATGCTCGTCGTTTAGATCTTTTTATTTTTCTCCCCGGAATGGAATTGAGCTCACCATACGTGAGATCGAATAATTCTCCCTTTTCTCTCGTTCACTTATATTGGCCGTTAACGAAAGTGTGACGTTCGGTGTCACCATTGGGGATGATGTAAGGATGTCGGGCTCTAGGTTTCGACCCGGAGTGATTGGTAGATCATCGATCCTACCAATGGGTGATGATGGTGGACTGTGAAACACCACCTTGGGCGGTAAATGTTCCAGCAAATCCTCGACACTGCCTATGTTACACCCTGAATCAAAAGGTAACTCTTTAACTTGAGTTATGGTCAATAGGTTGCATACTGTAGAT
The DNA here is from genome assembly GCA_951812415.1 of Beris morrisii. NCBI lineage: Eukaryota > Metazoa > Arthropoda > Insecta > Diptera > Stratiomyidae > Beris > Beris morrisii. The sequence continues at coordinate 80,795,813 of OX638311.1, read as the reverse complement.
TGGTGATCTTGCACTATGTCCTTTGTTGTGGTATTATTAGTGTTGGATGAACCTTGTAGTGATACGTTTGATTCGTGATGCAGTAACATATGATGTCGATCATTGCACTTGTAGCATGATCGGGAACTTATGCATGCATTTCTACTGTGTTTTCCTAAACAGTTGAAACAGATTGCCTTAGAACGAACTAGGTTCCATCATTGTATTTATATATTGTTACGTGTCAGCCTGGCAACCGCGCAACCGTACAACTCGATCGTTACACATAATGAAAACAACAACAACCGAATACCTAGTTGCAAAATAACCCAATTAGAAATAAGGCGAAACGGCACGGTTGTATCTCTCTTCTTATCGAATGCTCTCCAATATACTAGAATCCTCTGCACACACCACTGAACGAAGATCGAAATCGAAGGCTCTGAAGCTTTCGAGAAGATTCCACAACTGAACGAACGTTCAAGTACACCGGTGAACATTCAAGACTGCAACCGCCTAGTATATAAGCAGGTGAAGCGTTCAGCGAAGACACAGTAATTTTGATTACGGCGACTGTGACAGACAGCGGGTACACGCGACCGTGTTGAGAGAGAACGAAAGTGAACGAATCAAGCGATATATGGTATAAGCGGGCGGTATTGCCATACAGTGCGAATTATTGTGCGAATAGAATTAATAGTGCGATTGAATAAATTATCACTTATTTTTATTTTAACCGAATTGCGTTTTACTTGAAATCCCGGCGAACCCCTAGCTCGCAACAATATTATAGTAGTATCACGAAGCTCGCTTCGATGTTTTAACCGGCTTACATTAGAGGCGCTGCATGTGCTTTGCCAATTCCCTCTTATCCTACGCGTTCGTTTCATCAGTTCATTCATTTGCTCTTTCTACTATCCAAGAAGTTAATTGGTTCCCATGCGGCGCATATGGCGATGACGAATTTCAATTTCTTGCTGTGCAGACTGGGCGGGGAGAGGAATGTGGAGGCTCATGTCTCGCTTTTATATTTTTTTCCATCGTTAAGACGAATATTTTTGCCAGACTATCGTTTTCCCAGAAATTTTTGAACTTTAGGAATTTCGGTTTTTCAATCCTGCAAAATTAATTTTTTTGCAATGATATTGTTGCGAGCTAGGGGTTCGCAATTCCTGGTTAATGTCCTTCGACGTCTGGTCTAATTTGTGTACCAGAACACTCCTCACCACTTCCTGCACGAGCTTCTTCGATTGGGAACTCGAAACTATTTGCGTCCTTACCTTCAGCCTCAAGCACTTCGGACTCAAGTTCGGACTTGTTCCCAGTTGTTGATAATTCGCGTCTACCGAGCTCTTCCTTCAGCTCTATTAGTTTTAAGTCTTTTAAATAACGCGGCATTTTCAGTATCTTTTATTTGTCCGTTAAAGATTTTCCGCAATTCAAATTCTCTTCTTTTTTTTGTCCGCATGAGAACTTTCCACTTCACTAATTAAAGTTACCGCTCACTAGAGCACTCGAGAATATTCGATTTCACGAAATTCTCATTGTTCGTTCGAGAATTTTTCACTTCACTTCACGGTTTCAAAACTTTATTCGCGCACAAAATTCTCACTTTGTCCGTGCGAGAATTTTAAACTCACTTTTTCCACTCGCGATTTTAATGCGAATTAATCCTTGAAATCATACTTCTGACACCAATTGTTGTGAGCTAGGGGTTCGCCGAGATTTCAAGTAAAACACAATTCGGTTAAAATAAAAATTAAGTGATTATTTATTCTTCGCACTTTAATTCTATTAGCACAATTATTCGCACTATATGGCAATACCGCCCGCTTATCTATATCGCTTGATTCGATCACTTTCGCTCTCTACCAACACGGTCGCGTATACACGCTGGCTGTCACAGTCAACGTAATAAAAATTACTATATCCCTCGCTGAAAGCTTTATCTGCTTTTATACTACTTGTCTGTAGTCGAGACTGTTCTGGAATCTTCGTTCGTTGGTGTGTGTAGAGGATTCTGGAAAGCTTGAGAGCATTCCATTTGATCTCCAACGCTGTTCTAGTACATTCGAGCACATTCGATTAGAGGGGAGATATAGTCGTGTTGCTCCGCTCCCCTTATACATATACTTCAACTAGGCTTTCGATTGGGTAACTTTACAACTAGGTATTCGGTTGTTGCTGTTTCCCTTATTCGTAATCGATCGAGTTGCGCGGTGGCCAGGCTTACACGTAACAATATTATTTTTTGTATGGTAAATAATAGTTCGACTGGTCCAATGAGAAATATTAATTCTGTTTGCAACACTTCTGTGTAAAATCGTAGTGAGCGAGATCGGGTTAAAATCCCGTTTTCTGAAATACCGACTTCACTCAATTTGTGAAAATGATATCATTTAGCCACGAAGTTGAAATTTTGTACAAATTAGTTTTAAGTGAAAATTAACTTCAAGTTTATTAGTTAGCGAAATTCCTTTACTTTTTCCGAAAACTAACATACAAAAAGTCCTTAAAACACGTGTTCAAAAATATTGGCCGACAAATTCAGAATGCTAAAAGCTAGAAATTTTTTCAGAATTACGCATAATAAACTACCTAAGAATAATAAAGTTGCGCCCAGACTATTGGCAGATTTTTTTATACGATTACCATTTTGTTCGACTTGCAAAGTGTAACAAGATCGGGTCAAAATCTCATTTTATAAAATACCGACTTACGCAACTAAGTTAGAGCAGCGCATCTTAAAGTACGAAAATTTTCAAAGGAATCGGAGAGGATGAAGTCTGAGGCGATTTTTTGTCTTAGGTCATTTTTGGCGATTCTTGATGGTATGACCCTATGGTCACGGTTTTGTTCTGTTCTTCGCATTACACCGCGGAACTACAGTAAATGCTAATTACAGTTAATATTGCAGTGGAGTAAAAAAAATCGGAGAACGGTTGAAGTATGTATGTTTAGAAAATTCTGAATTGCTCTTGCCCCCCCCTGTATCCTCCAATGACCGGGTTCGAGTTTGAAGATGTTGACGAGAAATATACTGAGCAGTATTTAGTCATTGAGGAAGCAGTATTTGGCTATATGGGTGAACTAAGTGAGATCATTACCCTGCAAGAAAGCGCTACCCGAAAGTACGCATACATTCAGAAGATTCAATACAGTGACACCAGAACTTTTCTTGTGTTAGAAATTTCTTCTAGGGGATGTAACTCTCCTTTATATACTCGTGCAACTGGCAAAGCACGTTTGAAATGACCAACGACTGCGACCTGCACCATTCAAATTTGAACCTTCAAGCCTGGGATATGCTTTTTTTTAACTTAGGCGATTATAACATTAGGCCAACCTGCAACTCGGGTAGCGCTTTCTTGCAGCGATGGCGTGTGCTGCTAGTGTTTATTGCATATGTACACATAGGCAATAAACACTAGCAGAACGCACCATCCGACTTACCAAAACTTCTAGTTGTTTTTCTGCGCCGCAAGAATTTCGGTATCGGTTTCCGTATTTTACCCGGTAACCACCGGTTATCGTTAACCAAGAGTAAAGAAGACGGCAATATTAAACGAAAGAGGTAGAGAATCACACGCATGTACACCGATACGAAGTATATAAGTTAATTTTTGTCCCGCGGCCTATACGTTTTAACTGAAATATTACCGGGTAATGCTACGGCGGAGCTCCGGCGGACTTATCCGGTAATTTTCTTGCAGGGTAGTAAACATACCAATACCAATCTCAATAGCCCGAAATTAAACTTCCACTGATCGAAATTCCAAGGTTCAATGGCGAATATGGCAGCTGGAGAAGCTTTTACGATCTGTATAAAAGCGTTATCCATGACAGCAATCAATTACCGAAGGTACAGAAACTTCACTACCTATAGGGTGTTGTCACAGGTGAAGCTTCGAAAGCTTTACAGCAGTTCGATATCACAGACTCTAACTACGATGCAGCCTGGGATTTGTTAGTTCGGCGTTATGACAACAAACGAGCCTTAGTGAATACTAACATAAAAGCTCTATTTAATATGCCCGATATTCGCACGGAATCCGATAAGGAATTCAAACAATTAATCGACAATTCGAACGAAGCACTGCACGAATTAAAGACATTAGGTCTCGACACAAGCAGCTGGGATGCTATAATTTTATACTTGTTGACTAAGAAGCTTCCGTCACAAACTCGTAACATGTGGGAACAACAGGTATCTGATTCAGACACACTACTCACCTATAAACAATTTGAGAGCGTAATAGAATGTCGGTACAGAACGCTTGAGGTGATTGCAGAATCTGAAACGAAACCAAGCACATCGCCAAAAAGTACGACTTATTTCGTTAAATCCAACCATAAAACTGCATTAACGTGCCCATGCTGTAAGGGAAGCCATTCAATTTTCAAATGCATCAAGTTTCGTGGACTTGATGTACAAGCTAGATGGAACCATTGTATTTATATATTATAGTAGTATCACGAATAACTTCACCTCAGCTCAAAAGATGGCGTTGCATATTCCGATTCGAGGGCTTTGTGCTGTTGCTTTCCACACATCACTCTTTTCTCGTCTCGTGTATTTTCAATGCCCTTTGCGGGGTATGGAACGCAGAAACGATTGAGCTATAAATGAATTTCTTGCGTTTTCAATTTTCATTGCGAAGTAGAGAGGGGAGTGAGCCATGACTGATTTACTTGCGTCTTCTATTTTATTCAACGAACCCGCATTAATAGATTGCAAAATGCTTGTCCGTTGACTTCATTACTTTGATTTGGTAGCAACGCGCACGAGAAAATACCGGCGGTGCAGACGCAGAGAGCATAGCATAACAACGGTGGAGCGTTATGTTTCGATTATGTATATTGTATACACACAAAGTATATGTATACATTAATTTATAATACACAATAATATTTATCTACTGTATTATATAGTGGTGACAAGGGGATGTCATAGTGTAACTTTCCGGAAGATCAAATATCATTTTCCTGAAAAGTTCTTGCTTGAGAGCCCGACTTCGTTGCAAAGTTGGAAAAAATGTGTTTCGTGGATCATTTAATTGCCAACTAAGGGGTCGGGTTAAAATCCGTGTTCTAAAATCCCGTTGTCCCAAAATCCCGTCGATCCAAAATCCCGTTGTCTCAAAATCCCGTTTCATAAAAACTCGTTAAGCCAAAAACTCGTTAAGCCAAAATCCCGTTTAATAAAATCTCGTTTTCTTATTAAAATTAAAAATTCCGCTTTTTTGCCCAACTAAAGCTGCGCAGCACATCTTAAGGAATAGGTTGTTTATTTTGGTCATAGATATGTGATCCAAATTTCATGCAATTATTCGGTCAAAATTTGTAAGCAATCATCCAGATTTTGACACTTGAGGTGTCATTCGAGTAATAGAGTCAAAAACACGTGTTCTAAAATACCGCTCTTAAAAAAAACCGTTTCCCAAGATTCTATTTCAAAAATATTGTTTTCTTTTTAAAATTATAAAATTATATCCCTGTTTTTTATTCGACTAAAAATGTGTTTATTATTTATTTATTATTGTTTCACCAAAAGTTTGTATGTTCATTCGTAGTTTGTACGCGACCTGACCGATTTTAACACTTGGGTGTCATTCTACTTGCCTCAAATGTGTGTGTGAATAAGCAACATATTTGTGAAAAATTCAAAACAGTGGTGAAAATGAAAAAGAAATGTAATGTATAAAATTAATGTTTATTGCTCGGGCCCGGGCATTTATATTATCCATAAAAACGGGATTTTGGCAATAGTGATTTTGGGAAACGGGAAAAAATGTTCAAACTAACTATTAAGGGCTGAAAATTTCAAGAAATTGGTTTTTTTTTTTACAGATTTTTTTTTTTATACTTTTAAGAATTAAAAAAAAAAATTAGAATTTAGAAAATGCCACTCCATTACAAGCAATAAATGTCACCAAACATCGGTTTGAAGCGGATTCCTGGCTAATTGCCGCGCCACTCTCAACAGCAGCGCTTAGCATTTATTTTTTCGCAAAAGCTAGGTTTCATAGAAAACTAGGTCATTTATAGGACCCTCTGTGAAAAACACGAAGATACAAGAGGAAGAAGGTGTACAGAAAGATTTTCCGCAATTCAAATTCTCTTCTTTTTTTTGTCCGCATGAGAACTTTCCACTTCACTAATTAAAGTTACCGCTCACTAGAGCACTCGAGAATATTCGATTTCACGAAATTCTCATTGTTCGTTCGAGAATTTTTCACTTCACTTCACGGTTTGAAAACTTTATTCGCGCACAAAATTCTCACTTTGTCCGTTCGAGAATTTTAAACTCACTTTTTCCACTCGCGATTTTAATGCGAATTAATCCTTGAAATCATACTTCTGACACCAATTGTTGTGAGCTAGGGGTTCGCCGGGATTTCAAGTAAAACACAATTCGGTTAAAATAAAAATTAAGTGATTATTTATTCTTCGCACTTTAATTCTATTAGCACAATTATTCGCACTATATGGCAATACCGCCCGCTTATCTATATCGCTTGATTCGATCACTTTCGCTCTCTACCAACACGGTCGCGTATACACGCTGGCTGTCACAGTCAACGTAATAAAAATTACTATATCCCTCGCTGAAAGCTTTATCTGCTTTTATACTACTTGTCTGTAGTCGAGACTGTTCTTGAATCTTCGTTCGTTGGTGTGTGTAGAGGGTTCTGGAAAGCTTGAGAGCATTCCATTTGATCTCCAACGCTGTTCTAGTACATTCGATTAGAGGGGAGATATAGTCGTGTTGCTCCGCTCCCCTTATACATATACTTCAACTAGGCTTTCGATTGGGTAACTTTACAACTAGGTATTCGGTTGTTGCTGTTTCCCTAATTCGTAATCGATCGAGTTGCGCGGTGGCCAGGCTTACACGTAACAATATTATTTTTTGTATGGAAAATAATAGTTCGACTGGTCCAATGAGAAATATTAATTCTGTTTGCAACACTTCTGTGTAAAATCGTAGTGAGCGAGATCGGGTCAAAATCCCGTTTTCTGAAATACCGACTTCACTCAATTTGTGAAAATGATATCATTTAGCCACGAAGTTGAAATTTTGTACAAATTAGTTTTAAGTGAAAATTAACTTCAAGTTTATTAGTTAGCGAAATTCCTTTACTTTTTCCGAAAACAAACATACAAAAAGTCCTTAAAACACGTGTTCAAAAATATTGGCCGACAAATTCAGAATGCTAAAAGCTAGAAATTTTTTCAGAATTACGCATAATAAACTACCTAAGAATAATAAAGTTGCGCCCAGACTATTGGCAGATTTTTTTATACGATTACCATTTTGTTCGACTTGCAAAGTGTAACAAGATCGGGTCAAAATCTCATTTTATAAAATACCGACTTACGCAACTAAGTTAGAGCAGCGCATCTTAAAGTACGAAAATTTTCAAAGGAATCGGAGAGGGTGAAGTCTGAGGCGATTTTTTGTCTTAGGTCATTTTTGGCGACTCTTGATGGTATGACCCTATGGTCACGGTTTTGTTCTGTTCTTCGCATTACACCGCAGAACTACAGTAAATGCTAATTACAGTTAATATTGCAGTGGAGTAAAAAAAATCGGAGAACGGTTGAAGTATGTATGTTTAGAAAATTCTGAATTGCTCTTGCCCCCCCCTGTATCCTCCAATGACCGGGTCCGAGTTTGAAGATGTTGACGAGAAATATACTGAGCAGTATTTAGTCATTGAGGAAGCAGTATTTGGCTATATGGGTGAACTAAGTGAGATCATTACCCTGCAAGAAAGCGCTACCCGAAAGTACGCATACATTCAGAAGATTCAATACAGTGACACCAGAACTTTTCTTGTGTTAGAAATTTCTTCTAGGGGATGTAACTCTCCTTTATATACTCGTGCAACTGGCAAAGCACGTTTGAAATGACCAACGACTGCGACCTGCACCATTCAAATTTGAACCTTCAAGCCTGGGATATGCTTTTTTTTAACTTAGGCGATTATAACATTAGGCCAACCTGCAACTCGGGTAGCGCTTTCTTGCAGCGATGGCGTGTGCTGCTAGTGTTTATTGCATATGTACACATAGGCAATAAACACTAGCAGAACGCGCCATCCGACTTACCAAAACTTCTAGTTGTTTTTCTGCGCCGCAAGAATTTCGGTATCGGTTTCCGTATTTTACCCGGTAACCACCGGTTATCGTTAACCAAGAGTAAAGAAGACGGCAATATTAAACGAAAGAGGTAGAGAATCACACGCATGTACACCGATACGAAGTATATAAGTTAATTTTTGTCCCGCGGCCTATACGTTTTAACTGAAATATTACCGGGTAATGCTACGGCGGAGCTCCGGCGGACTTATCCGGTAATTTTCTTGCAGGGTAGTAAACATACCAATACCAATCTCAATAGCCCGAAATTAAACTTCCACTGATCGAAATTCCAAGGTTCAATGGCGAATATGGCAGCTGGAGAAGCTTTTACGATCTGTATAAAAGCGTTATCCATGACAGCAATCAATTACCGAAGGTACAGAAACTTCACTACCTATAGGGTGTTGTCACAGGTGAAGCTTCGAAAGCTTTACAGCAGTTCGATATCACAGACTCTAACTACGATGCAGCCTGGGATTTGTTAGTTCGGCGTTATGACAACAAACGAGCCTTAGTGAATACTAACATAAAAGCTCTATTTAATATGCCCGATATTCGCACGGAATCCGATAAGGAATTCAAACAATTAATCGACAATTCGAACGAAGCACTGCACGAATTAAAGACATTAGGTCTCGACGCAAGCAGCTGGGATGCTATAATTTTATACTTGTTGACTAAGAAGCTTCCGTCACAAACTCGTAACATGTGGGAACAACAGGTATCTGATTCAGACACACTACTCACCTATAAACAATTTGAGAGCGTAATAGAATGTCGGTACAGAACGCTTGAGGTGATTGCAGAATCTGAAACGAAACCAAGCACATCGCCAAAAAGTACGACTTATTTCGTTAAATCCAACCATAAAACTGCATTAACGTGCCCATGCTGTAAGGGAAGCCATTCAATTTTCAAATGCATCAAGTTTCGTGGACTTGATGTACAAGCTAGATGGAACCATTGTATTTATATATTATAGTAGTATCACGAATAACTTCACCTCAGCTCAAAAGATGGCGTTGCATATTCCGATTCGAGAGCTTTGTGCTGTTGCTTTCCACACATCACTCTTTTCTCGTCTCGTGTATTTTCAATGCCCTTTGCGGGGTATAGAACGCAGAAACGATTGAGCTATAAATGAATTTCTTGCGTTTTCAATTTTCATTGCGAAGTGGAGAGGGGAGTGAGCCATGACTGATTTACTTGCGTCTTCTATCTTATTCAACGAACGCGCATTAAAAGATTGCAAAATGCTTGTCCGTTGACTTCATTACTTTGATTTGGTAGCAACGCGCACGAGAAAATACCGGCGGTGCAGACGCAGAGAGCATAGCATAACAACGGTGGAGCGTTATATTTCGATTATGTATATTGTATACACACAAAGTATATGTATACATTAATTTATAATACACAATAATATTTATCTACTGTATTATATAGTGGTGACAAGGGGATGTCATAGTGTAACTTTCCGGAAGATCAAATATCATTTTCCTGAAAAGTTCTTGCTTGAGAGCCCGACTTCGTTGCAAAGTTGGAAAAAATGTTTTTCGTGGATCATTTAATTGCCAACTAAGGGGTCGGGTTAAACTCCGTGTTCTAAAATCCCGTTGTCCCAAAATCCCGTCGATCCAAAATCCCGTTGTCTCAAAATCCCGTTTCATAAAAACTCGTTCAGTCAAAAACTCGTTAAGCCAAAATCCCGTTTAATAAAATCTCGTTTTCTTATTAAAATTAAAAATTCCGCTTTTTTGCCCAACTAAAGCTGCGCAGCACATCTTAAGGAATAGGTTGTGTATTTTGGTCATAGATATGTGATCCAAATTTCATGCAATTATTCGGTCAAAATTTGTAAGCAATCATTCAGATTTTGACACTTGAGGTGTCATTCGAGTAATAGAGTCAAAATCACGTGTTCCAAAATACCGCTCTTAAAAAAAACCGTTTCCCAAGATTCTATTTCGAAAATATTGTTTTCTTTTTAAAATTATAAAATTATATCCCTGTTTTTTATTCGACTAAAAATGTGTTTTGTAGCCGCTTAATAAAATAAACTTGATATATTTTGTTATTTATTCACAAGTGACTGCGGCTGCCTCGTTGGGACTGTCCGCTTTTATAGGTTTGTTGCACATAATATTCTATGTACATATATAATGTGCTTATAATTAGATCCTGTTGGAAATCCATCGGCGTGCTGCATAAGGGAAAGCCAGTGGCGTGCTACAGTCTCCCCCTCTAGTGTCGCGATCGACTCGATGAGATTCTAGTAGATGAGCGCGTCACTGGATTAGTTTCAGTAGGTTTTCCTTTAGGTCGTCCTCGTCTTCGAATAGGAACAATTGGTGATGGTGTACTTTCAATTCTAGTATATGGTTGTAGTGCTGACGTATGATAGCTTCCAAGAGGGACGGCGGGATTATCAGGTGATGCAATTTCGTACGTAGAAGTGCCTTTTTTGGTTAGCACAATATACGGACCATCCTGCCTAGGTGCGAATTTTGATGAAAATTTACTCGCTGTTCGACTACGAGTGTGAGTTTTCACCCAAACGTTATCTCCGGGTGCGTAACCAGGATCTGGACGTCGTTTTTTGTCTACATACTTTTGATTCCGGGTCTGCATTTTATGCGTGTTGTCCTTTGCTTCGCGAAGAGTGTCCAATAGTCCAAGTAAGTGTGGCGTTATTTGTGGAACGAAATTCTCGGACTCCACTATGGCCCGAATATCCTGGTGAACGTCGTCTGGTGTTCGCAGGTCTCTTCCAAAAGTCAAGTAAGCTGCGGAGTATCCCGTGCTATCACAACGAGCAGTATTCATGGCGAAACGTATGCCTGGGAGCTTGTCCGGCCAGGAAGTGTGGTCGTTTCCCACCAATATTCCAAGTTGCGTCTTTAAATCTCGATTTTTGCGCTCAACAGGGTTTGCCTCAGGATGATAAACCGGTGTTAGATTTTGCTTTATTCCCAAGCAATAAGTCAGATGTTGTGTAATTGCTGCGATGAATTGCGTTCCATTATCGCTGATCATTCGCCTTGGAAGACCATATCGAAGGAAAAATTCGTTTAGATAGCGCAAGCTTCTGCTGTAGCTTCGGCAAGGGCGTAAAGCTCTACCCAGCGACTGGTGTCTTCTGCTATAAGTATCCATCTCATTCCATCAGGGGACTGTGGAAGAGGCCCGAACAAGTCAACAGCAATTATTTCGAACCGGTTTCTACTTGGGGTTGTTTGTATTAGACCTGCTGGTTTCAAATTTTCACTTTTGTATCGCTTGCATTGTACACGTGTATAATACGTGTTTAGCAATATCTTGTCGCATTCCTATCCAGTAATATCTAGATGCTATTCGATGATACGTCCTATCAATGCCGTAGTGTCCTGCAGTTAATGCATCATGATAGGCGCGCAAAATTTCTTGTTTTTCATTTGCTGGTACTACCAGTTGTCCATCTTCGTGGTCAATGTCCGGTTGATAGCGGTAGAGAACCCCGTTATGTAAGAGATAGCCTTGATTTGACCAACGAACATATTTTTCATCAGAATTGGTGTCCTCTAGACAAGTAATGATTTCCTTTAATTGAAGATCCTCCAATTGCTTTTTTCTTATCAGGTCCGGTTTCCTGTGTGGAAGGTCTATGGATGTACTAAATACTTCGCATGATGAATTTGGTGGACGTGATAGACTATCAGCCACTACATTAGTTCGACCGGGCGCATATAGTATCTTCAAGTTGTATGGTTGTAACATAAGTGCCCATCTGGCTAAGCGGCCGGTGGGTGATTTCAATGACATAAGCCATTTCAATGGTTGATGATCTGTTACCACTGATGTTTCCACACCTTCGATGTATCCTCTAAAACGATTGACTGCCCAAACAATTGCGAGGGCCTCGCGTTCAGTAGTGGAATAATTTTGTTCAGCCGGTGTTAACAGCCGACTGGCGTATTCAATAGGGTGTTCGTCGACACCCTCCCCCTGGACTAGAACTGCTCCCAATGCGTAACAACTTGCATCAGTTTTTAAAATATATGGTATTGTCTCGTCGGCTTGCCGTAAGATTGGTGCGGTGGTTAGTAGTTGTTTCAGAATATCAAACGCTGTTTGCTGTTCTTGTTCCCATTTCCATACAGCATTTTTTTTGGTTAGATCCGTAAGAGACTTAGATACTTCGGCGAATCGTGGTATATATCTCCTATACCATGAACAAGTTTGAAAGAACGATATTAATTGTTTAACGTTCTTTGGAGCTTCTCGTTTGATGATGGCATCAATTTTTTCATCATCAACCGCGATGCCTGTGGGAGTTATGACATTGCCTAGATATTTTACTTTAGTACCGCAAAAATGGCATTTTTCGCGGTTTACGTTGAGTTTAAATTCTTGTAATCTTAGGAATACTTTTCTAAGGTCCTCTAAATGTTCCGCGAATGACGTTGAACATATAATAAGATCATCTTGATAAACTAGTATACATGTCAGTTTTAATGTAGATCTGAACCGATCCATCAGTCGTTGAAAGGTTGCAGGTGCATTTCTGAGTCCGAATGGCATTCGTTTGAAACGGACCAAATGGCGTAACAAATGATGTTTTATCCTTATCCTCTTTTTTCATTCTGACTTGCCAGTAACCAGATCGCAGGTCTAGTGTTGACATGAATGGAGTGGCTCTAGATGCATGAAGAAGATCATCCATACGTGGTAACGGATATTTGTCTGGAGTTGTTATTGAGTTAAGTTGCCGGTAGTCGATGCAAACACGTATTCCTCCAGTTTTCTTCGGGACTAGAACAACAGGGGCGGCCCATGCCGACTCACATTCTTCAATAATATCGTCAACTAACATTTTGTCGATTTCCGTTTGAAGTTGAATTTTTTTCAGCGGTGATAGTCGATAGGGCGGAACGGATATTGGATTGGTGTCTTTAATAATAATGCCATGTTTGATATACGGAGTGACTTCGTTTTTATTTTCAAATATCTCTGCATAGTCGTGTAACAGGTTATTTATATTTAGTTTTTCATGTTCCTGAAGGGATGTTGCTTCGTCTGGGCGAAGATCAATATCAATAGCCTTGATTTCGAAGGATGTAAGTGCTGACTGTCTTTTTCTTGGATCTCTTGGTGGCGTAATTACTGACGATGGGACGGAATCCTTGAAGATCGCTGATATTTGTCCTGGTGAGTAAGTATTCTCGGCTGAGGGTGTTGGACGTTTTGGTGGAGTATCTAGTTTTGATAAATACCAAGGTCGCTCTTCCTGTCTTTCGGGCTTCGACGTGATTTCTTGAGTAACGTCTTCAAGACTGAATTCGGGCGACAGATTAATGTCCAGGTACCAGTCCAGAAATGGTGATTGGATATGTTTCTTTTCAGTACACAGCTTTTTTGCAGTAGATTCAACCTGATTGACATCCGGTGCAATGGAGCCAATGTATTGAGGAGTGGATTCCTGTTCATTCAGGCAGTTGAAATGTACATCTGGTGCATCTATAAAGCTCCATGATCTTTGCGGTAAATTAAGAACAATCCCTGATTGTTCCAAAAAGTCGATTCCCAGTAGTGTACGGTTATCGTTTGCCGTAGGTAAGGCCAGGAGATTTATGGGCAACGTCCTATTGCCCATCGTAATATATGTAGTTAAGGCCTGAACATTTCGCTGCTTGCATGAGCCATCCGCAAGTGTAACGTCTGCGATTAAGGACTCGAACTTCTTTCCTTGTTGAACCAAATGTTCATAAAGTGTTGTTCCTGCGATGCTTGTACGAGCTGCTGTGTCGATGTGTGCCTGTCCGTCTAATCCCGATATTTGAACGATAACCGTTGGTGGATTCTGGCCTAGTTTTAAAACTGTATTTACTGAGTAAAAATTTACCTTCGCAGGTGGTTTAGTTGTCATGTTACTGCATGTCGGACAGTTGCTCCGGAAATAACCAGGGTTGCCACATCCGTAACAAGTGATTTTAGACTCTGGTTTGTTCTGCTTCTCTTCTACATGTGGATGGTTGAACTTAGTTGTCGTCAAAGTTTTTCCTTGTTCCAAATTAGACTGGTTCTTATTTTTTCTGCATACCTCTGCCGAATGTCCTCTGTAGCCACACAACTTACATCGGACCTTTTTGGGTACGTCTTTAAAATCCTTGGGTGCTTGAGGTGCACTCTCTATGCGGGACTCGTTCAATAATTCCTCGACTTGACGAGCCTGCTGTAGGAAATCGCTGAAGGAAGTGACTGATGAACGCAAAATCTTCTCTCTTATTTTGAGGTTGAGAAGACCATACACCAAGTCCAACTGTGTTTCTTCATCGTGTCTTTTTTCCGGTAACTGGGATAAAAGTGAACGTTTCTTACAGAGAAATGCATCCGTCGAAACATTTTCACCTTGCTTCTCACTGAAAAGCTCAACATATAGCTGATACGCTTGTCTTGATGGTGCGAATGAAGCTCGTAGTAGAGTAATCACCTCATCCCAGGTGCATACTTCATTACGTACACCGCTCCACCATGTTGATGCTGTACCAGTAAAAAGAAGTGGTAAGCCTTGAATAGCGCTGTTGTCGGGGATTTTTTCAATTTGCTTGTATACATTTATTTTTGCAATAAATGCCTCGACATCTTCAAAACTCCTGTTTCCGCTGTATCGTGCAGAACAATTACTAAAGCTGCCGATATGCCCCGCCACTGCTGTTGAACCACCTGATTGCTGAACCCTTGCGAGAAGCTCTTGAAATTGTTCAGCTGTTAGCTGAAGGGGTGGTGGTGCATCCATCGTGCTTTCTGATTCCGAGTTTTTTTCCCCTTTCTTGGAATCTTGCAGCTTCAAAGTTCAAAGCCTATAGGCGAATGATCCGTCAAAGCACCAGTGATCAGCAAACAAATCAAACAGACAGAGAAACCACCTACAAAGCCAAATATGGCGAATGTACGCAGATTAAATGTCCGAGAGTATGCTTTTTTTTTCACCCACGGGCCGAAAATCACAGGAAGACAATCACGATCCGCGAATGCGAAGCTCGTGTATCGAACCTGAATATTTCCTGCTTGTTAGATGGCCGATTCAGTCAAAGACAAGTGCAAAGCCGAAAGCGAATGCGATTGTCGAATGTCTGGACTCTGGAGTGAGATGACAAATTAAAGCCTTGTGACGAATGATTTGTCCTCTCGTGTTTTATTTTTGGGTTTAATTTTTGCCCCACGTTGGGCGCCAATATGTAGCCGCTTAATAAAATAAACTTGATATATTTTGTTATTTATTCACAAGTGACTGCGGCTGCCTCGTTGGGACTGTCCGCTTTTATAGGTTTGTTGCACATAATATTCTATGTACATATATAATGTGCTTATAATTAGATCCTGTTGGAAATCCATCGGCGTGCTGCATAAGGGAAAGCCAGTGGCGTGCTACAGTTTATTATTTATTTATTATTGTTTCACCAAAAGTTTGTATGTTCATTCGTAGTTTGTACGCGACCTGACCGATTTTAACACTTGGGTATCATTCTACTTGCCTCAAATTCAAAACAGTGGTGAAAATGAAAAAGAAATGTAATGTATAAAATTAATGTTTATTGCTCGGGCCCGGGCATTTATATTATCCATAAAAACGGGATTTTGGATTTTTAGTGATTTTGGGAAACGGGAAAAAATGTTCAACCTAACCATTAAGGGCTGAAAATTTCAAGAAATTGGTTGTTTTTTTTACAGATTTTTTTTTTATACTTTTAAGAATTAAAAAAAAAATTTGAATTTAGAAAATGCCACTCCATTACAAGCAATAAATGTCACCAGACATCGGTTTGGAGCGGATTCCTGGCTAATTGCCGCGCCACTCTCAACAGCAGCGTTTAGCATTTATTTTTTCGCAAAAGCTAGGTTTCATAGAAAACTAGGTCATTTATAGGAAACACGAAGATACAAGAGGAAGAAGGTGTACAACGAAGCTGGAATGGGAGACTAGCCCCAAGTTCACGTTGTACCTACCAACAACTTTAAACGCATTTTTCTCGAAACCATGTTTTTAGACATGGCCTCAGACAATTTTTAATATGTTTCAACTTCTTTTTTTTTCAAATTTTGATAACTATTTTCTCCATAGTCTGACGAGAGGTTTTTTTAATTTTTTGCTTGGAAATTTTTTTATAAATTATTATTATTATATAGTGTGAGTGTTGTATGTAATTGAAACTTATATCTAATATAAACTTAAACTATTCTACAATATAACTTAATTCTAATAATACTTCATATTATTGTGTGGTTGGGTTTGACTATAGTCACTGGATGAAGAAGAAGGCACTTAGGGATAGTCTGGCCATCAAAGACATCCGACGGTTTTTGCATTCGAAGTAAAATTTCGAACTTTAGCCGCTCTCAGTTGTGTGCGTGAGAATGTGTGAACACAGTGCTGATGACAATTCAAAACGTCAAATGTCAATTCTGTTGTTTACTTATGGTGAACTTAAACAAGATCTATTGAAACATAAATTCTGTGTTAAAAGTGAATTAAAGTGTCCAAAACTTGGATTGTGTTGCAGTTCTGTGTATTGAACCGTTGATGTGAATGCTTCCTTTCGTTGTTTAGAAAAATATCAGATGCAATAATAGTTCAACTTTCTTTTCAGAGAAGTGGAACTATAACAAAGCTCAAGAGGAGTGGTGCTAGCCCTAATTCCGCCCTAGTCGGTCCCAAGCCCGATTGCAAAAGGAAGAGGGGGGCTTGCAACCATCCCTTCTTATACGTGGTATTCGTTGTTATTTCTGGCTTGTAACCTTTTGTCATTGCACTTATCGTTCGATAATCCGAAGGGGGTTTTACCTCTTTTCATTCGGTTTGAAATTTGCTACAAGTATGGCACTTCATTTTCTCACTCATGATACCGACGTAGAACGAGCATTAAAGTTTCAACGTAATCTGCAGGTTTGTACCGCTGGGTACCAAGAACTGTATAAGCAACTTGAAAAACCAAAAAAAGGAATCTGATAACAGATTTCTTATTAAAAAGTAAGCTAACATCGGAGGACGTATTCTAGTAAAATTTTCCGTTCGTCTAGGCTGCAATTTTCAGATATGAACTCTACAGTTCCGGTAGTTGTTTCGCTTTAAACTTACCAATTGTTCAGGATGACAGACAATATGTCTCTTCAGTCCTTCACAATCCTTTTCGAGATTACAATAATCGTAGCACCAGGTCATGCGGCAGTTGAACAAAACATAAGAGAAAAGTAGAACCAAAATATTGTTTAACATATTGCTTAAATAATGGAACCCATGCCCATACCCATAACAAAATACACGTGAAAAAATGACGCCCCTGACAACATTCACTAGGACTTCTGCGATTTATTTCGTAGCCTAGATTATACCGGAACAGTGGAAGCTATCCTATCTCTAGTTTTGTTTCATGGATTGACTAAGAACTACGACAAAATTAAATTGAGCTGCTGCGCTAGGCACTAAATGTGCAGCCAGTGATCCGATTGAAGCATCATATTGGCACACGTAAAACAGGATCCGAGTAAGGCCGTTAGACTGAAAGAAACCAAATGATAAGATCAGCTCAAGACTAAACTACAAGTTTTGCATAGAAGAACGGTTTGGTAATTGTGGATTTCGAGACAGTTATACTTATTGAGGGTTGAAAAATAGACTGCGACGTCGAAGCATCAAGAGCCACCTCATACTGGACTGTGATAACGTTTTCCTGAAAAGACTGTCAGACATTAAAGTGTGTCCCGTGTGTTTCATTTGCCTCAGGGTCTGACTACAGCAGATTCGACCGACTTTACCTGTGGATTAATTGCTTGGATTAAAAATTGCTAACAGGTTCTAAAATTGATAATAAATCTTGTATATTTACAAGAATAAAAAAATACACTTTAAAACTTTTAAATGCAATAGCAATAACAATACAAAATTGAACTAAAGTCCCTCAATCTCAAGAAAATGCTGCAATTCCAGTTATAGCACGTCCCAATATTAATGCATGAATATCATGCGTTCCCTCGTACGTATTGACCGCTTCTAAATTCATTACATGCCGGATAACATGATATTCGTCACATCATGATTACATATAACATGATTTGCGTGCTTGGTATTTAGTGTTTCCGGTCTCGCCAGTCGATTTTCGAGGTTTAGTAGGTTTATCACTGTTGTTTCTGGAGTGACAAGAATAATAGTGTGATCAAATTGCTACTTATTGCTCTGGAATAAACTTACCCCTTATTGCTTTCTACGCGTTTCTTGTCATCAAGCTTTATACGTTTCTTGTAGTCTGTTCGATCCTTAATAGGTAGTGCTCGTTTTAATAGTTTTTCCTTACTTATGGCGTCAAATTCATCGACTATTTTATCACCATGGACGATTTTTTCAATTAAGGAAATATCATAATCGGATTTACTTAGATCATCTTCGTCCGATGAAATTAGATAGTCTTAAATTGGCAGCGATAAACTATCAGGCGGTAGTGGCGATAGAACCGGTGGACGTGGCAGTTTCTGATATTGTTGAGGTTTTCCTATGCTAGTACAAGTCGATGTGCATGACTTTTTGGCCGGCACGGTTTTTCGAAGCGAAGGAAGCGCTTCGAAAATCGAAAACTACTAAACTACTTCCGAACTCTTGGTTAGGGCGAAGCCGGCCAAACCTTTTCCGTTTCCGGTTACGGATAGACAGGAAAATCGTCGCCGTCGACCCAAATTTCCTTTCATAATGAAAACGGTCTTCAATTCGAGTACTCTTGTATCGAATCCATCGAAGATTTCATTGCCCACGGGATCCGGTTGTCCGATACTGCGGCCGGGCATTCGACTGCCCGAAAAGCCCCGATCGATCGGATTGATTCGTAAAACGTGAAAGTTGCCCATTGAGTCGCGCAATTTTATGAGTTTCTGTTCGCGTTCGGTGTCCTCGGGAAGTTTTTGTTGCCGAACGAGTTCCTTGCCCCGGATTATGGGAGCGTTGAGACCCGGCCAGAGCGTGTTTTCTTTGCCGACTCCAATGACTTGGCCGCGATTCAAATCTTTGGCGATTTTCCGGCCCACACCTTTGCCACGACCTCGTTTCTTGCCGGCATTACTTACGGACGTGACGCCTTTCCACAGGTGATCCGCCGGAACTGAAATTGGTCGGTTTTTATTGAAAGTTACGCACGAAATATTTCACTACAACTAATATCCGAATCACTATCCGTTCCATTCGAATCTCCACTCGACAGGCTTGCACCACTCGCAGTTGCTGTTTGTTTACTTGTTCCCGGCTTCGGTTCAATTACAGTTGGTGTCGTTGTCGTTTCTGTTGTGTTTGTTGTTTCTGTTGCAACTGCATCATTCATTAATGGAAGAATTTTGATAGGCGGCTCCCATTGCGAAACACAAAAAACTCAATTTGACGCGTACTTCACAATTCGAGAACTGTCACTTGACATTTCGAATTTTCGGAATTAGATCATCGAAAATGTTCGAAAATCAATCTTTAGATGTATGTGTGCGGTTTTTCTCGAATTTATTTATGATTATGAAAAATTGTGAATAGTATTAGGAGAACAACATTTTTTTTCCCCAATTTTAAAACACTATGCACCTATTATACAAACTCTTTAGCTATTTCAGTACCTTATAAAAAAGTCCGACGGTTTTTTAAATGTACCGACATTTGCCGGACATGTTATGGCCAGACTATCCCTAAGTGCCTTCTTCTTCATCCAGTGACTATAGGTTTGACGACGCACGCCTTAGACGGAACCAATGTGTATTGCTTCCGGTGTACTTCACTCGAACTTGGCTACCTTTGTTAAAGAATACGGTGTATGCTCGTCGTTTAGATCTTTTTATTTTTCTCCACGGAATGGAATTGAGCTCACCATACGTGAGATCGAATAATTCTCCCTTTTCCGTGACGAAAGTATACCTTTTCTCTCGTTCACTTATATTGGCCGTTAACGAAAGTGTGACGTTCGGTGTCACCATTGGGGATGATGTAAGGATGTCGGGCTCTAGGTTTCGACCCGGAGTGATTGGTAGATCATCGATCCTACCAATGGGTGATGATGGTGGACTGTGAAACACCACCTTTGGCGGTAAATGTTCCAGCAAATCCTCGACACTGCCTATGTTACACCCTGAATCAAATGGCAACTCTTTAACTTGAGTTATGGTCAATAGGTTGCATACTGTAGATTGGTGATCTCGCACTGTGTCCTTTGTTGTGGTATTATTAGTGTTGGATGAACCTTGTAGTGATACGTTTGATTCGTGATGCAGTAACATATGATGTCGATCATTGCACTTGTAGCATGATCGGGAACTTATGCATGCATTTCTACTGTGTTTTCCTAAACAGTTGAAACAGATTGCCTTAGAACGAACTAGGTTCCATCATTGTATTTATATATTGTTACGTGTCAGCCTGGCAACCGCGCAACCGTACACATCGATCGTTACACATAATGAAAACAACAACAACCGAATACCTAGTTGCAAAATAACCCAATTAGAAATAAGGCGAAACGGCACGGTTGTATCTCTCTTCTTATCGAATGCTCTCCAATATACTAGAATCCTCTGCACACACCACTGAACGAAGATCGAAATCGAAGGCTCTGAAGCTTTCGAGAAGATTCCACAACTGAACGAACGTTCAAGTACACCGGTGAACATTCAAGACTGCAACCGCCTAGTATATAAGCAGGTGAAGCGTTCAGCGAAGACACAGTAATTTTGATTACGGCGACTGTGACAGACAGCGGGTACACGCGACCGTGTTGAGAGAGAACGAAAGTGAACGAATCAAGCGATATATGGTATAAGCGGGCGGTATTGCCATACAGTGCGAATTATTGTGCGAATAGAATTAATAGTGCGATTGAATAAATTATCACTTATTTTTATTTTAACCGAATTGTGTTTTACTTGAAATCCCGGCGAACCCCTAGCTCGCAACAATTGGTGTCAGAAGTGGGATTTCAAGGATTAATTCGGGTTAAAATCGCGAGTGGAAAAAGTGAATTTAAAATTCTCGAACGGACAAAGTGAGAATTTTGTGCGCGAATAAAGTTTTCAAACTGTGGAAATTCTCGAACGGACAGTGAGAATTTTGTGAAACGGAATATTCTCGAGTGCTCTACTGAGCGGTAACTATAATTAGTGAAGTGGAAAGTTCTCGTACGGACAAAAAGAGAACTTGAGTGAATTTGTATCGCGGAAAATCTTTAACGGACAAATAAAAGATAGTGAAAATGCCGCTTTATTTAAAAGACTTAAAACTAATGGAGCTGAAGGAAGAGCTCGGTAGACGCGAAGTATCTACAACAGGGAACAAGTCTGAACTTGTCAGCCGTATGATCGAAGTACTTGAGGCTGAGGGTAAGGACGCAAACAATTTCGAGTTTCCAGTCGAAGAAGCTTGTACAGCAAATAGTGATGAGTGCTCTGAGACATTAGACTCTCTCAGGCAATTAATGCAAATGATGAACCAACAAAGTCAGAAAATAGACCAAAGTTCAACGGACATTAACGAGAAGCTAGACCAGACTTCAAAGGACCTCAACCAAAAATTGGAACAGCAAAGCGAACAGACAAAAGAGCTAAAGGAAGATCTAATTAATAAAATAGACACCATGGGTAAAATAATCGAAGAAAACCTGGAGACGAAACTTCGAACTTTTGAAGAGCAAATAACGGAGAAGACATCAGCGATTGTAGAAGAAGTCGAACGTCTGAAAAGGGACTTTGATAACGTGAAAGCAACTGGAGTAATCAAAACAGAACACGTTACACACAAAGATCTTAAAGCCCCAATCTTCGATGGACAAACACCGTGGGCTACCTACAAGACCCAATTTGAGGCGGCCGCGAGAAATAATCATTGGAATGATTTGGAACGAGGAACGGCTTTGATATTGGCGCTAAGAGGTCCACCAGCAGAAGTTCTCCAAACAATTCCGAAGGAGCAGCAACAAGATTTTTCGACGTTAGTGCAGACATTGGATCTTTATTACGGCAGTGACCACATGCGAGAGATCTACAAGATGCAACTCCACAACCGAAGTCAAAAGGATGGCGAAACATTGCAAGAGCTAGCGCTCGATATAGAACGACTTACGTTGCTTGCATTCCCTAATATGCAAGGCGAACAACGCAGTGATTTGGCTGTCTTCACATTTAATAATGCCGTACAGGATGAAGAACTACAGTTTTCATTAAAATTGGCAGGAAAGAAAACGATTGGCGAAGCCTTAGTATATGGGCTTACGTTCGAAGCTGCCAAGCAAAGCTCGTGGAGTAACTACCGAGTCCGAAAAATAACAGAAAAGTGTGTATGCGAGGGAGCAGAGTACACCAAGCGGAGCGTAGGATCTGGTGGCCCCCGATGCTGGAATTGCGGAAAGGCGGGACACTTAAGTCGGGATTGCAGATCAGCGGATTACACTGGAAGAGCGATACCCCACCATTGCCGTAATGAAAACACAAGTCAATCTTACGTGAGTCGGAGATTGGAACACGCTAGGCTCAGCGTTCTCCGATGTTGGCATTGTGGACAGGATGGCCATTTACGGCGTGATTGTTGGCATCTAAGAAGAAACAGGAATAATTACGATGAGCACACTTCGAAACAACCACTATGCAATAGCTGTAATGATGGGGAAATAACTGTTGACACCGATTGCCGGTGGAAAGGAACCGAAAAACAAGGCAAACGCCGCGGAGCGATGCGATGTTGGAACTGTGGACTAGAAGGACACTTAAGGTTTGATTGTCGGAAGCCGAAGAGAACGCCGAATTATTGTTCGGATTGTACTGCCGAACAAAGGAGTACCAGAGGCGCAAAGCTACAGAGCCAATTAGAAGAGACAGAAATTGGCTGGCGAAATCAACATCAGCGTATTGTCATGCAGAGTAGTCAACAAGACAAAGAGGTCGTGGGGAACTTGCGACGATTAAAAGTTTGTGATCGACAGCAGGCAAAACATTACCAAACTCGGGACAAAATCGGTTCAACAACAAATCACCAGAATGCAGAGCATTGTCAACGAGCGAAATCCTCCAGCTACAGAGATGGCGATCTAGTATTGTTGTACAGCACTCGAAGACAGAGGAAAACATCGTCAAAACATCAGTGCAACGGTAAAGGAAGGCATCGAGTCAGCACGCAACTAAAGGGGGGAGTACCACGGACCAAAATGAAAAATTACGTCACTGACGAGGGCGCTACTCTGTTCGGGACGAACAGAAACTAAGGAGGGAGTAATGTTACGTGTAAGCCTGGCAACCGCGAAACCGTACAACTCGATCGTTACACATAATGAAAACAACAACAACCGAATACCTAGTTGCAAAATAACCCAATTAGAAATAAGGCGAAACGGCACGGTTGTATCTCTCTTCTTATCGAATGCTCTCCAATATACTAGAATCCTCTGCACACACCACTGAACGAAGATCGAAATCGAAGGCTCTGAAGCTTTCGAGAAGATTCCACAACTGAACGAACGTTCAAGTACACCGGTGAACATTCAAGACTGCAACCGCCTAGTATATAAGCAGGTGAAGCGTTCAGCGAAGACACAGTAATTTTGATTACGGCGACTGTGACAGACAGCGGGTACACGCGACCGTGTTGAGAGAGAACGAAAGTGAACGAATCAAGCGATATATGGTATAAGCGGGCGGTATTGCCATACAGTGCGAATTATTGTGCGAATAGAATTAATAGTGCGATTGAATAAATTATCACTTATTTTTATTTTAACCGAATTGTGTTTTACTTGAAATCCCGGCGAACCCCTAGCTCGCAACAATATCATAGTAGTATCACGAAGCTCGCTTCGATGTTTTAACCGGCTTACATTAGAGGCGCTGCATGTGCTTTGCCAATTCCCTCTTATCCTACGCGTTCGTTTCATCAGTTCATTCATTTGCTCTCTCTACTATCCAAGAAGTTAATTGGTTCCCATGCGGCGCATATGGCTTAGGCGATGACGAATTTCAATTTCTTGCTGTGCAGACTGGGCGGGGAGAGGAATGTGGAGGTTCATGTCTCGCTTTTATATTTTTTTCCATCGTTAAGACGAATATTTTTGCCAGACTATCGTTTTCCCCGAAATTTTTGAACTTTAGGAATTTCGGTTTTTCAATCCTGCAAAATTATTTTTTTTGCAATGATATTGTTGCGAGCTAGGGGTTCGCAATTCCTGGTTAATGTCCTTCGACGTCTGGCCTAATTTGTGTACCAGAACACTCCTCACCACTTCCTGCACGAGCTTCTTCGATTGGGAACTCGAAACTATTTGCGTCCTTACCTTCAGCCTCAAGCACTTCGGACTCAAGTTCGGACTTGTTCCCAGTTGTTGATAATTCGCGTCTACCGAGCTCTTCCTTCAGCTCTATTAGTTTTAAGTCTTTTAAATAACGCGGCATTTTCAGTATCTTTTATTTGTCCGTTAAAGATTTTCCGCGATTCAAATTCTCTTCTTTTTTTTTGTCCGCATGAGAACTTTCCACTTCACTAATTAAAGTTACCGATCACTAGAGCACTCGAGAATATTCGATTTCACGAAATTCTCATTGATCGTTCGAGAATTTTTCACTTCACTTCACGGTTTGAAAACTTTATTCGCGCACAAAATTCTCACTTTGTCCCTTCGAGAATTTTAAACTCACTTTTTCCACTCGCGATTTTAATGCGAATTAATCCTTGAAATCATACTTCTGACACCAATTGTTGTGAGCTAGGGGTTCGCCGGGATTTCAAGTGAAATACAATTCGGTTACAATAAAAATTAAGTGATTATTTATTCTTCGCACTTTAATTCTATTAGCACAATTATTCGCACTATATGGCAATACCGCCCGCTTATCTATATCGCTTGATTCGATCACTTTCGCTCTCTATCAACACGGTCGCGTATACACGCTGGCTGTCACAGTCGACGTAATAAAAATTACTATATCCCTCGCTGAAAGCTTTATCTGCTTTTATACTACTTGTCTGTAGTCGAGACTGTTCTTGAATCTTCGTTCGGTGGTGTGTGTAGAGGGTTCTGGAAAGCTTGAGAGCATTCCATTTGATCTCCAACGCTGTTCTAGTACATTCGAGCACATTCGATTAGAGGGGAGATATAGTCGTGTTGCTCCGCTCCCCTTATACATATACTTCAACTAGGCTTTTGATTGGGTAACTTTACAACTAGGTATTCGGTTGTTGCTGTTTCCCTTATTCGTAATCGATCGAGTTGCGCGGTGGCCAGGCTTACACGTAACAATATTATTTTTTGTATGGAAAATAATAGTTCGACTGGTCCAATGAGAAATATTAATTCTGTTTGCAACACTTCTGTGTAAAATCGTAGTGAGCGAGATCGGGTCAAAATCCCGTTTTCTGAAATACCGACTTCACTCAATTTGTGAAAATGATATCATTTAGCCACGAAGTTGAAATTTTGTACAAATTAGTTTTAAGTGAAAATTAACTTCAAGTTTATTAGTTAGCGAAATTCCTTTACTTTTTCCGAAAACTAACATACAAAAAGTCCTTAAAACACGTGTTCAAAAATATTGGCCGACAAATTCAGAATGCTAAAAGCTAGAAATTTTTTCAGAATTACGCATAATAAACTACCTAAGAATAATAAAGTTGCGCCCAGACTATTGGCAGATTTTTTTATACGATTACCATTTTGTTCGACTTGCAAAGTGTAACAAGATCGGGTCAAAATCTCATTTTATAAAATACCGACTTACGCAACTAAGTTAGAGCAGCGCATCTTAAAGTACGAAAATTTTCAAAGGAATCGGAGAGGGTGAAGTCTGAGGCGATTTTTTGTCTTAGGTCATTTTTGGCGATTCTTGATGGTATGACCCTATGGTCACGGTTTTGTTCTGTTCTTCGCATTACACCGCAGAACTACAGTAAATGCTAATTACAGTTAATATTGCAGTGGAGTAAAAAAAATCGGAGAACGGTTGAAGTATGTATGTTTAGAAAATTCTGAATTGCTCTTGCCCCCCCTTGTATCCTCCAATGACCGGGTCCGAGTTTGAAGATGTTGACGAGAAATATACTGAGCAGTATTTAGTCATTGAGGAAGCAGTAT
This sequence comes from Beris morrisii, assembly GCA_951812415.1. Taxonomy (NCBI): domain Eukaryota; kingdom Metazoa; phylum Arthropoda; class Insecta; order Diptera; family Stratiomyidae; genus Beris; species Beris morrisii. The sequence goes on along the minus strand of OX638311.1, from coordinate 80,769,588 downwards.
TTGGCTATATGGGTGAACTAAGTGAGATCATTACCCTGCAAGAAAGCGCTACCCGAAAGTACGCATACATTCAGAAGATTCAATGCAGTGACACCAGAACTTTTCTTGTGTTAGAAATTTCTTCTAGGGGATGTAATTCTCCTTTATATACTTGTGCAACTGGCAAAGCACGTTTGAAATGACCAACGACTGCGACCTGCACCATTCAAATTTGAACCTTCAAGCCTGGGATATGCTTTTTTTTAACTTAGGCGATTATAACATTAGGCCAACCTGCAACTCGGGTAGCGCTTTCTTGCAGCGATGGCGTGTGCTGCTAGTGTTTATTGCATATGTACACATAGGCAATAAACACTAGCAGAACGCGCCATCCGACTTACCAAAACTTCTAGTTGTTTTTCTGCGCCGCAAGAATTTCGGTATCGGTTTCCGTATTTTACCCGGTAACCACCGGTTATCGTTAACCAAGAGTAAAGAAGACGGCAATATTAAACGAAAGAGGTAGAGAATCACACGCATGTACACCGATACGAAGTATATAAGTTAATTTTTGTCCCGCGGCCTATACGTTTTAACTGAAAGATTACCGGGTAATGCTACGGCGGAGCTCCGGCGGACTTATCCGGTAATTTTCTTGCAGCGTAGTAAACATACCAATACCAATCTCAATAGCCCGAAATTAAACTTCCGCTGATCGAAATTCCAAGGTTCAATGGCGAATATGGCAGCTGGAGAAGCTTTTACGATCTGTATAAAAGCGTTATCCATGACAGCAATCAATTACCGAAGGTACAGAAACTTCACTACCTATAGGGTGTTGTCACAGGTGAAGCTTCGAAAGCTTTACAGCAGTTCGATATCACAGACTCTAACTACGATGCAGCCTGGGATTTGTTAGTTCGGCGATATGACAACAAACGAGCCTTAGTGAATACTAACATAAAAGCTCTATTTAATATGCCCGATATTCGCACGGAATCCGATAAGGAATTCAAACAATTAATCGACAATTCGAACGAAGCACTGCACGTATTAAAGACATTAGGTCTCGACACAAGCAGCTGGGATGCTATAATTTTATACTTGTTGACTAAGAAGCTTCCGTCACAAACTCGTAACATGTGGGAACAACAGGTATCTGATTCAGACACACTACTCACCTATAAACAATTTGAGAGCGTAATAGAATGTCGGTACAGAACGCTTGAGGTGATTGCAGAATCTGAAACGAAACCAAGCACATCGCCAAAAAGCACGACTTATTTCGTTAAATCCAACCATAAAACTGCATTAACGTGCCCATGCTGTAAGGGAAGCCATTCAATTTTCAAATGCATCAAGTTTCGTGGACTTGATGTGCAAGCTAGATGGAACCATTGTATTTATATATTATAGTAGTATCACGAATAACTTCACCTCAGCTCAAAAGATGGCGTTGCATATTCCGATTCGAGAGCTTTGTGCTGTTGCTTTCCACACATCACTCTTTTCTCGTCTCGTGTATTTTCAATGCCCTTTGCGGGGTATAGAACGCAGAAACGATTGAGCTATAAATGAATTTCTTGCGTTTTCAATTTTCATTGCGAAGTGGAGAGGGGAGTGAGCCATGACTGATTTACTTGCGTCTTCTATCTTATTCAACGAACCCGCATTAATAGATTGCAAAATGCTTGTCCGTTGACTTCATTACTTTGATTTGGTAGCAACGCGCACGAGAAAATACCGGCGGTGCAGACGCAGAGAGCATAGCATAACAACGGTGGAGCGTTATGTTTCGATTATGTATATTGTATACACACAAAGTATATGTATACATTAATTTATAATACACAATAATATTTATCTACTGTATTATATAGTGGTGACAAGGGGATGTCATAGTGTAACTTTCCGGAAGATCAAATATCATTTTCCTGAAAAGTTCTTGCTTGAGAGCCCGACTTCGTTGCAAATTTGGAAAAAATGTGTTTCGTGGATCATTTAATTGCCAACTAAGGGGTCGGGTTAAAATCCGTGTTCTAAAATCCCGTTGTCCCAAAATCCCGTCGATCCAAAATCCCGTTGTCTCAAAATCCCGTTTCATAAAAACTCGTTAAGCCAAAAACTCGTTAAGCCAAAATCCCGTTTAATAAAATCTCGTTTTCTTATTAAAATTAAAAATTCCGCTTTTTTGCCCAACTAAAGCTGCGCAGCACATCTTAAAAAATAGGTTGTTTATTTTGGTCATAGATATGTGATCAAAATTTCATGCAATTATTCGGTCAAAATTTGTAAGCAATCATCCAGATTTTGACACTTGAGGTGTCATTCGAGTAATAGAGTCAAAATCACGTGTTCCAAAATACCGCTCTTAAAAAAAACCGTTTCCCAAGATTCTATTTCGAAAATATTGTTTTCTTTTTAAAATTATAAAATTATATCCCTGTTTTTTATTCGACTAAAAATGTGTTTATTATTTATTTATTATTGTTTCACCAAAAGTTTGTAGGTTCATTCGTAGTTTGTACGCGACCTGACCGATTTTAACACTTGGGTGTCATTCTACTTGCCTCAAATGTGTGTGTGAATAAACAACATATTTGTGAAAAATTCAAAACAGTGGTGAAAATGAAAAAGAAATGTAATGTATAAAATTAATGTTTATTGCTCGGGCCCGGGCATTTATATTATCCATAAAAACGGGATTTTGGCAATAGTGATTTTGGGAAACGGGAAAAAATGTTCAACCTAACCATTAAGGGCTGAAAATTTCAAGAAATTGGTTTTTTTTTACAGATTTTTTTTTTATACTTTTAAGAATTAAAAAAAAAATTAGAATTTAGAAAATGCCACTCCATTACAAGCAATAAATGTCACCAGACATCGGTTTGAAGCGGATTCCTGGCTAATTGCTAATTTATTTTTTCGCAAAAGCTGGGTTTCATAGAAAACTAGGTCATTTATAGGACCCTCTGTGAAAAACACGAAGATACAAGAGGAAGAAGGTGTACAGAACGAAGCTGGAATGGGAGACTAGTCCCAAGTTCACGTTGTACCTACCAAAAACTTTAAACGCATTTTTCTCGAAACCATGTTTTTAGACATGGCCTCAGACAATTTTTAATATGTTTCAACTTTTTTTTTTTTTAAATTTTGATAACTATTTTCTCTATAGTCTGACGAGAGGTTTTTTTAATTTTTGCTTGGAAATTTTTTTATAAATTATTATTATTATATAGTGTGAGTGTTGTATGTAATTGAAACTTATATCTAATATAAACTTAAACTATTCTACAATATAACTTAATTCTAATAATACTTCATATTATTGTGTGGTTGGGTTTGACGACGCACGCCTTAGACGGAACCAATGTGTATTGCTTCCGGTGTACTTCACTCGAACTTGGCTACCTTTGTTAAAGAATACGGTGTATGCTCGTCGTTTAGATCTTTTTATTTTTCTCCACGGAATGGAATTGAGCTCACCATACGTGAGATCGAATAATTCTCCCTTTTCCGTGACGAAAGTATACCTTTTCTCTCGTTCACTTATATTGGCCGTTAACGAAAGTGTGACGTTCGGTGTCACCATTGGGGATGATGTAAGGATGTCGGGCTCTAGGTTTCGACCCGGAGTGATTGGTAGATCATCGATCCTACCAATGGGTGATGATGGTGGACTGTGAAACACCACCTTGGGCGGTAAATGTTCCAGCAAATCCTCGACACTGCCTATGTTACACCCTGAATCAAATGGCAACTCTTTAACTTGAGTTATGGTCAATAGGTTGCATACTGTAGATTGGTGATCTCACACTGTGTCCTTTGTTGTGGTATTATTAGTGTTGGATGAACCTTGTAGTGATACGTTTGATTCGTGATGCAGTAACATATGATGTCGATCATTGCACTTGTAGCATGATCGGGAACTTATGCATGCATTTCTACCGTGTTTTCCTAAACAGTTGAAACAGATTGCCTTAGAACGAACTAGGTTCCATCATTGTATTTATATATTATAGTAGTATCACGAAGCTCGCTTCGATGTTTTAACCGGCTTACATTAGAGGCGCTGCATGTGCTTTGCCAATTCCCTCTTATCCTACGCGTTCGTTTCATCAGTTCATTCATTTGCTCTTTCTACTATCCAAGAAGTTAATTGGTTCCCATGCGGCGCATATGGCTTAGGCGATGACGAATTTCAATTTCTTGCTGTGCAGACTGGGCGGGGAGAGGAATGTGGAGGCTCATGTCTCGCTTTTATATTTTTTTCCATCGTTAAGACGAATATTTTTGCCAGACTATCGTTTTCCCGGAAATTTTTGAACTTTAGGAATTTCGGTTTTTCAATCCTGCAAAATTATTTTTTTTTGCAATGATATTGTTGCGAGCTAGGGGTTCGCAATTCCTGGTTAATGTCCTTCGACGTCTGGTCTAATTTGTTCATCATTTGCTGCATTAACTGCGTCAGAGAATCTGGTGTACCAGAACACTCCTCACCACTTCCTGCACGAGCTTCTTCGATTGGGAACTCGAAACTATTTGCGTCCTTACCTTCAGCCTCAAGCACTTCGGACTCAAGTTCGGACTTGTTCCCAGTTGTTGATAATTCGCGTCTACCGAGCTCTTCCTTCAGCTCTATTAGTTTTAAGTCTTTTAAATAACGCGGCATTTTCAGTATCTTTTATTTGTCCGTTAAAGATTTTCCGCGATTCAAATTCTCTTCTTTTTTTTGTCCGCATGAGAACTTTCCACTTCACTAATTAAAGTTACCGCTCACTAGAGCACTCGAGAATATTCGATTTCACGAAATTCTCATTGATCGTTCGAGAATTTTTCACTTCACTTCACGGTTTGAAAACTTTATTCGCGCACAAAATTCTCACTTTGTCCGTTCAAGAATTTTAAACTCACTTTTTCCACTCGCGATTTTAATGCGAATTAATCCTTGAAATCATACTTCTGACACCAATTATTGTGAGCTAGGGGTTCGCCGGGATTTCAAGTAAAACACAATTCGGTTAAAATAAAAATTAAGTGATTATTTATTCTTCGCACTTTAATTCTATTAGCACAATTATTCGCACTATATGGCAATACCGCCCGCTTATCTATATCGCTTGATTCGATCACTTTCGCTCTCTACCAACACGGTCGCGTATACACGCTGGCTGTCACAGTCGACGTAATAAAAATTACTATATCCCTCGCTGAAAGCTTTATCTGCTTTTATACTATTTGTCTGTAGTCGAGACTGTTCTTGAATCTTCGTTCGGTGGTGTGTGTAGAGGGTTCTGGAAAGCTTGAGAGCATTCCATTTGATCTCCAACGCTGTTCTAGTACATTCGAGCACATTCGATTAGAGGGGAGATATAGTCGTGTTGCTAAGCTCCCCTTATACATATACTTCAACTAGGCTTTTGATTGGGTAACTTTACAACTAGGTATTCGGTTGTTGCTGTTTCCCTTATTCGTAATCGATCGAGTTGCGCGGTGGCCAGGCTTACACGTAACAATATTATTTTTTGTATGGAAAATAATAGTTCGACTGGTCCAATGAGAAATATTAATTCTGTTTGCAACACTTCTGTGTAAAATCGTAGTGAGCGAGATCGGGTCAAAATCCCGTTTTCTGAAATACCGACTTCACTCAATTTGTGAAAATGATATCATTTAGCCACGAAGTTGAAATTTTGTACAAATTAGTTTTAAGTGAAAATTAACTTCAAGTTTATTAGTTAGCGAAATTCCTTTACTTTTTCCGAAAACTAACATACAAAAAGTCCTTAAAACACGTGTTCAAAAATATTGGCCGACAAATTCAGAATGCTAAAAGCTAGAAATTTTTTTAGAATTACGCATAATAAACTACCTAAGAATAATAAAGTTGCGCCCAGACTATTGGCAGATTTTTTTATACGATTACCATTTTGTTCGACTTGCAAAGTGTAACAAGATCGGGTCAAAATCTCATTTTATAAAATACCGACTTACGCAACTAAGTTAGAGCAGCGCATCTTAAAGTACGAAAATTTTCAAAGGAATCGGAGAGGGTGAAGTCTGAGGCGATTTTTTGTCTTAGGTCATTTTTGGCGATTCTTGATGGTATGACCCTATGGTCACGGTTTTGTTCTGTTCTTCGCATTACACCGCAGAACTACAGTAAATGCTAATTACAGTTAATATTGCAGTGGAGTAAAAAAAATCGGAGAACGGTTGAAGTATGTATGTTTAGAAAATTCTGAATTGCTCTTGCCCCCCCTGTATCCTCCAATGACCGGGTTCGAGTTTGAAGATGTTGACGAGACATATACTGAGCAGTATTTAGTCATTGAGGAAGCAGTATTTGGCTATATGGGTGAACTAAGTGAGATCATTACCCTGCAAGAAAGCGCTACCCGAAAGTACGCATACATTCAGAAGATTCAATACAGTGACACCAGAACTTTTCTTGTGTTAGAAATTTCTTCTAGGGGATGTAACTCTCCTTTATATACTTGTGCAACTGGCAAAGCACGTTTGAAATGACCAACGACTGCGACCTGCACCATTCAAATTTGAACCTTCAAGCCTGGGATATGCTTTTTTTTAACTTAGGCGATTATAACATTAGGCCAACCTGCAACTCGGGTAGCGCTTTCTTGCAGCGATGGCGTGTGCTGCTAGTGTTTATTGCATATGTACACATAGGCAATAAACACTAGCAGAACGCGCCATCCGACTTACCAAAACTTCTAGTTGTTTTTCTGCGCCGCAAGAATTTCGGTATCGGTTTCCGTATTTTACCCGGTAACCACCGGTTATCGTTAACCAAGAGTAAAGAAGACGGCAATATTAAACGAAAGAGGTAGAGAATCACACGCATGTACACCGATACGAAGTATATAAGTTAATTTTTGTCCCGCGGCCTATACGTTTTAACTGAAAGATTACCGGGTAATGCTACGGCGGAGCTCCGGCGGACTTATCCGGTAATTTTCTTGCAGCGTAGTAAACATACCAATACCAATCTCAATAGCCCGAAATTAAACTTCCGCTGATCGAAATTCCAAGGTTCAATGGCGAATATGGCAGCTGGAGAAGCTTTTACGATCTGTATAAAAGCGTTATCCATGACAGCAATCAATTACCGAAGGTACAGAAACTTCACTACCTATAGGGTGTTGTCACAGGTGAAGCTTCGAAAGCTTTACAGCAGTTCGATATCACAGACTCTAACTACGATGCAGCCTGGGATTTGTTAGTTCGGCGATATGACAACAAACGAGCCTTAGTGAATACTAACATAAAAGCTCTATTTAATATGCCCGATATTCGCACGGAATCCGATAAGGAATTCAAACAATTAATCGACAATTCGAACGAAGCACTGCACGAATTAAAGACATTAGGTCTCGACACAAGCAGCTGGGATGCTATAATTTTATACTTGTTGACTAAGAAGCTTCCGTCACAAACTCGTAACATGTGGGAACAACAGGTATCTGATTCAGACACACTACTCACCTATAAACAATTTGAGAGCGTAATAGAATGTCGGTACAGAACGCTTGAGGTGGTTGCAGAATCTGAAACGAAACCAAGCACATCGCCAAAAAGCACGACTTATTTCGTTAAATCCAACCATAAAACTGCATTAACGTGCCCATGCTGTAAGGGAAGCCATTCAATTTTCAAATGCATCAAGTTTCGTGGACTTGATGTGCAAGCTAGATGGAACCATTGTATTTATATATTATAGTAGTATCACGAATAACTTCACCTCAGCTCAAAAGATGGCGTTGCATATTCCGATTCGAGAGCTTTGTGCTGTTGCTTTCCACACATCACTCTTTTCTCGTCTCGTGTATTTTCAATGCCCTTTGCGGGGTATAGAACGCAGAAACGATTGAGCTATAAATGAATTTCTTGCGTTTTCAATTTTCATTGCGAAGTGGAGAGGGGAGTGAGCCATGACTGATTTACTTGCGTCTTCTATTTTATTCAACGAACCCGCATTAATAGATTGCAAAATGCTTGTCCGTTGACTTCATTACTTTGATTTGGTAGCAACGCGCACGAGAAAATACCGGCGGTGCAGACGCAGAGAGCATAGCATAACAACGGTGGAGCGTTATGTTTCGATTATGTATATTGTATACACACAAAGTATATGTATACATTAATTTATAATACACAATAATATTTATCTACTCTATTATATAGTGGTGACAAGAGGATGTCATAGTGTAACTTTCCGGAAGATCAAATATCATTTTCCTGAAAAGTTCTTGCTTGAGAGCCCGACTTCGTTGCAAAGTTGGAAAAAATGTGTTTCGTGGATCATTTAATTGCCAACTAAGGGGTCGGGTTAAAATCCGTGTTCTAAGATCCCGTTGTCCCAAAATCCCGTCGATCCAAAATCCCGTTGTCTCAAAATCCCGTTTCATAAAAACTCGTTAAGCCAAAAACTCGTTAAGCCAAAATCCCGTTTAATAAAATCTCGTTTTCTTATTAAAATTAAAAATTCCGCTTTTTTGCCCAACTAAAGCTGCGCAGCACATCTTAAGGAATAGGTTGTTTATTTTGGTATCTATGACATGTGATGATATGTGATCCAAATTTCATGCAATTATTCGGTCAAAATTTGTAAGCAATCATCCAGATTTTGACACTTGAGATGTCATTCGAGTAATAGAGTCAAAATCACGTGTTCCAAAATACAGCTCTTAAAAAAAACCGTTTCCCAAGATTCTATTTCGAAAATATTGTTTTCTTTTTAAAATTATAAAATTATATCCCTGTTTTTTATTCGACTAAAAATGTGTTTATTATTTATTTATTATTGTTTCACCAAAAGTTTGTATGTTCGTTCGTAGTTTGTACGCGACCTGACCGATTTTAACACTTGGGTGTCATTCTACTTGCTTCAAATGTGTGTGTGAATAAGCAACATATTTGTGAAAAATTCAAAACAGTGGTGAAAATGAAAAAGAAATGTAATGTATAAAATTAATGTTTATTGCTCGGGCCCGGGCATTTATATTATCCATAAAAACGGGATTTTGGCAATAGTGATTTTGGGAAACGGGAAAAAATGTTCAACCTAACCATTAAGGGCTGAAAATTTCAAGAAATTGGTTTTTTTTTTTTATACTTTTAAGAATTAAAAAAAAATTAGAATTTAGAAAAGAGCTCCATTACAAGCAATAAATGTCACCAGACACCGGTTTGGAGCGGATTCCTGGCTAATTGCCGCGCCACTCTCAACAGCAGCGTTTAGCATTTATTTTTTCGCAAAAGCTGGGTTTCATAGAAAACTAGGTCATTTATAGGACCCTCTGTGAAAAACACGAAGATACAAGAGGAAGAAGGTGTACAGAACGAAGCTGGAATGGGAGACTAGTCCCAAGTTCACGTTGTACCTACCAAAAACTTTAAACGCATTTTTCTCGAAACCATGTTTTTAGACATGGCCTCAGACAATTTTTAATATGTTTCAACTTTTTTTTTTTTTAAATTTTGATAACTATTTTCTCTATAGTCTGACGAGAGGTTTTTTTAATTTTTTGCTTGGAAATTTTTTTATAAATTATTATTATTATATAGTGTGAGTGTTGTATGTAATTGAAACTTATATCTAATATAAACTTAAACTATTCTACAATATAACTTAATTCTAATAATACTTCATATTATTGTGTGGTTGGGTTTGACGACGCACGCCTTAGACGGAACCAATGTGTATTGCTTCCGGTGTACTTCACTCGAACTTGGCTACCTTTGTTAAAGAATACGGTGTATGCTCGTCGTTTAGATCTTTTTATTTTTCTCCACGGAATGGAATTGAGCTCACCATACGTGAGATGGAATTATTCTCCCTTTTCCGTGACGAAGGTATACCTTTTCTCTCGTTCACTTATATTGGCCGTTAACGAAAGTGTGACGTTCGGTGTCACCATTGGGGATGATGTAAGGATGTCGGGCTCTAGGTTTCGACCCGGAGTGATTAGTAGATCATCGATCCTACCAATGGGTGATGATGGTGGACTGTGAAACACCACCTTGGGCGGTAAATGTTCCAGCAAATCCTCGACACTGCCTATGTTACACCCTGAATCAAATGGCAACTCTTTAACTTGAGTTAAGGTCAATAGGTTGCATACTGTAGATTGGTGATCTCACACTGTGTCCTTTGTTGTGGTATTATTAGTGTTGGATGAACCTTGTAGTGATACGTTTGATTCGTGATGCAGTAACATATGATGTCGATCATTGCACTTGTAGCATGATCGGGAACTTATGCATGCATTTCTACTGTGTTTTCCTAAACAGTTGAAACAGATTGCCTTAGAACGAACTAGGTTCCATCATTGTATTTATATATTGTTACGTGTAAGCCTGGCAACCGCGCAACCGTACAACTCGATCGTTACACATAATGAAAACAACAACAACCGAATACCTAGTTGCAAAATAACCCAATTAGAAATAAGGCGAAACGGCACGGTTGTATCTCTCTTCTTATCGAATGCTCTCCAATATACTAGAATCCTCTGCACACACCACTGAACGAAGATCGAAATCGAAGGCTCTGAAGCTTTCGAGAAGATTCCACAACTGAACGAACGTTCAAGTACACCGGTGAACATTCAAGACTGCAACCGCCTAGTAGCGGGTACACGCGACCGTGTTGAGAGAGAACGAAAGTGAACGAATCAAGCGATATGTGGTATAAGCGGGCGGTATTGCCATACATAGAACGAATAGAATTAATAGTGCGATAGAATAAATTATCACTTATTTTTATTTTAACCGAATTGTGTTTTACTTGAAATCCCGGCGAACCCCTAGCTCGCAACAATATTATAGTGGTATCACGAAGCTCGCTTCGATGTTTTAACCGGCTTACATTAGAGGCGCTGCATGTGCTTTGCCAATTCCCTCTTATCCTACGCGTTCGTTTCATCAGTTCATTCATTTGCTCTTTCTACTATCCAAGAAGTTAATTGGTTCCCATGCGGCGCATATGGCTTAGGCGATGACGAATTTCAATTTCTTGCTGTGCAGACTGGGCGGGGAGAGGAATGTGGAGGCTCATGTCTCGCTTTTATATTTTTTTCCATCGTTAAGACGAATATTTTTGCCAGACTATCGTTTTCCCGGAAATTTTTGAACTTTAGGAATTTCGGTTTTTCAATCCTGCAAAATTATTTTTTTTTGCAATGATATTGTTGCGAGCTAGGGGTTCGCAATTCCTGGTTAATGTCCTTCGACGTCTGGTCTAATTTGTTCATCATTTGCTGCTGTTCATATTTCACCTTTAGAAATTATGTACTCGCATAATTTAAGTATCATCAGTAGCACAAAAAATGTAAAATTCACATCAGGTGAAATATGTTGGACGTGTGATTTGCTGACGTTGTGTCTAGACACAAAGGTAGCAAATTACCTGTGCATATTTCAGGTGATGGGAATTGCAACTTTGGATACCTGAACCAATTCCATTTTTATAAACGTTGCATACTGCTAAATAAGTATTCTTTAGTTTAGGAAATTTTGTATATATAGGCTAAGTTAATTACTAATAAAGTTTAGTGTGTGTATAATATCAATACCAATCGTTTCAGTTCGTTTCAGTCAATTTCAGTTCATTTCAGTCATTTTCAGTCAAGTTACCAGTTAAAGATAATTTCAAGTGATTAGTTTTGGTGACAACATTTTGATTACAAGTTCGAAATTAGTTTCAAGTGATTAGTTTTGAACATTTTGGTGACCCCGAACACGTAACTATCAACTTCGTTAAAGAGATGGAGGGCATCATTCAAGAACAGCTCCACCTGGGGAAGGAGATAGAAACCATCATCATCAACTACAAGAAGGACTCGGCAACACGGAAGACTCCACAATATCTTGCCAGCAGATTAGATGCCTTGGAAGCGAAGTGGAGAATATTTGAGCACCTTCTGGAAAGCAAACCTACGGATTCGGAGTATTTCACCAGTGAATACTTCGGAAAAGTCGGCGATGGATACAACAAGTTGAAGGCCGATATGCAATATCGACTTCAAAAACCTGATGATGCCTCTTCTGGTGACCAACACGACATCAGAATAGGATCAGAGATGGGAGAAAGCAGCCAGCAACTTGTGAATCCGACAATTGCAGCAGATCAACAAGATCTGGAGGTAATCAGACCCCTCTTCAGAAAACAACGGGCCTTGATCAATGTTTTAACGCGACTTGTTAATGACATTGAAGAAAGGATGAAGGGACCTCAATCAAAAACATACTATCGAGTGAAGATTGACGCTATCAACAAGTATTGGGGGGAGATTGCCGACATAAACCAAACCATCTGGTCAACCTGCGAGAATCCTGAGCGTTTCGACTACAAAATAGATACGATATGCAAGTTGGAAAACTGGACCCAAGATGTCGTGATTAAGCTCATGGACTTAGCACAGCAGGGTCAGTCAACCGATCGGACCATCAGTTCTCCAAACGTGAAGCTTCCCAAAATTAACCTACCAATTTTTGATGGGAACTATTTAAATTGGAAGTCATTCTCGGATCTATATCGGCGGATGATTCATGACCAACAAATAAGCAATACAGAAAAAATGTATTATTTGTTGTCGAACCTAGCAGGAGAGCCGAAGCGATTGATCCAACACTTACCAGTAGCCGAAGAAAACTACATCTCCGCCTGGAACATTTTAGTTACCCGATACAACAATAATCGGCTAGTAGTAGTAAGGGTACAACTTTCATATCTTACGCTTAACGTGCGACTAGGACATCCGCACTAAACTCCTCCTATTTTGGCATGGAATTCAAGGAATTCACGTCTTTGAAAGTGTTACCTTTTGATCGTGAAACCTGTTCTCGTATGGGCCCCAAAGTTGTATCTTTTGCGTGGGTGGAGTAGTGTATGCAAAAGTCTTTGATGTGAGGGGTTCGGTAGTAGCGATAATTTTCTCGCAATTTTCTGATGAAATGTATTGACTTGGATGAAAATCTGCAACTTGGGTGAACTGAAGTAACCTTTGAAGAGAGTAAGTAATATTGGTTGATGATGCTGCTATATTCATGCGTGCATCACGTGGGGATTAAGCCAGGGCCAATTGTGGTGGAGATAAGCCGTAATGGAGTTGGCTTGTAGAGATTTTGATCGGGCTCAGTGTGTTGGGGGGTAACTGGGAGTCTTGTTAATTGGAGCCTCGGTTCCAATTGGTTGGTTGCAAGATGCATTTTGATTCTTCTTTACGCCATGTTTTCTAGAAACTAGAGCCTCGGTTGCATGTAGATAATTTGCGGGAAGCCGGTTCTTGGGTTGGTTGATTTTTACCTTTTGTTGGTAGAATGTAGGTTACAAGTGCACATGTTGGCCGATTGATTCGTGTTTACATTTTTGTTGGTAGAATGCATGTCGGTTCGGCATGTTTGCATTTTGTTGGTAGAATGTAGGTTACAAGTGCACATGTTGGCCGATTGATTCGTGTTTACATTTTTGTTGGTAGAATGCATGTCGGTTCTTGTGCATGGTGTGAATGTAGGTTGCAATTGTACATGTTACTTGGTGTCTGGAGCCTCGGTTCCGAATAGGCAGGCTTGTACATGTTATGTAGGTAATTATTACTTTCATGATATTGATGGGTGGATTATCAAGAATCTTTTTGCACGTTTGTGGGGGGACTAGTTTTTCTTTACGACGATCTCATGTGTTTCGTACTTGTTTTGGCGGGAAGATATGTTCATGATTACATGTGCTTCGAATTGGTGTTTTCTTTGCGACGATCTCATGTGTTTCGTACTTGTTCTTATTGTAGTTAACCGGCGATGGATATTTTCTGCAGTACATTCTACTGCTGTAGTCGCGGATGGGAAAGACACTTTCGATTGTGTGAAGAGTTTGCGAGAAAACAGCTGACGTTCGTTGTCGGGTTGATTTTTGTATCTGCCTGAGACATGCGTAAGTTTTGTTTTCGTATTCTTTTTTGGGCTCGGAGGTGCATTAAGTTCAATGTTATGCACCAGATTTCGCGTCGTTTTGTTGTTATTGTATGGTAATGTCTTTTGGACGATGCATGATGTGTGTATGTTTTGATTATCTCGTATTCTTCTTCTCAAGTTCGAGGTGATTTTTATATGGTTGAATTGCCGTGGGAATTTCAAAAACAAGCGATCGTTTTGTTGTTGTGATTATGATAGGTGTTGGGTGATAATGATGGGAATTAAAGTACAAATCATAATCGTACACAATCGATGGGTTTTTTGCTTTTTTGTGCATATACTTTCGGACTATGGATGCGGGATCACTTTTGCTTTTATGATTTGTGACCGATACCAGATATAGTTGTCAACCAACATGTAGATGTAGTAATGGATGTGTTTTTTGTTTTTTTGGTTTAGCTCAATGACCTGCTTAAGTAATTTGAAAGGATTGTGAAATATTATTACATGTATTGTATGTAAATTTATATTTGTATGTAAGAAAAGTAGTTCTGAAAAATATAAATATTCAAAGTAAACTCATTCGCTTCTCTTTTATTCAAGACGGTCTGAGAGTGAACATGAGCGAGATAATAATTGATATTCAATTTGTGTGTGGAAATAACCGTCAATACTTTATTAAGGAACTTGCTATCTTACCTTTCGGATCAGTCTGCCCATTGCTTTATCACTTCGCCCCTCCGTACCCATATCAGGAGATGATGCCGAGGGCTTGCAGACAAAATCAATTCGATGTGGAGAATATAAACGGTTTAAAGTGGGATGATGGTGACTCCAGTTACAACACTCTTCCGGAGATATTGAGGAATTATGCAGACTTCAAAATATATATTAAGGGTGATACGAAAGAAAAGTTTCTCAGGAAATACATACCAACCGCTGAGATAAAACAACTTCAAATACCGAGATTAAGTGATCTAAAAAAATTTCAAACATTCTGTAAAGTACACGGCGGAGCATTAACCGACAGATGTGCTGTACAAAACTGTATCAACATGTACCTACATATGCTAATAAATGGATTCATTAAATAAAAAGATGATGTGTTTTTCTTTTTTCTTATTTTTATTACGAAACTGTTACACTGATAATAATATTAATGTTACAAAAGATAGGAAGCTCGTGAAAAAGTCGAGAGTAATTTACGTGAACGTAAGAGCTGCGGACTGGTATGAAAAAGTCGTCGGCTGATAACTTGAACACATCCTTCTGCTTACATCTGTCTACATATTGCTTGTAGTATTCCTTTACACTTTCCGAAGCGCTGTTATTGTGAAACATTATGATGTTCAAAAATTCCATCATTTCAAACAAACGGAATAGCTCGGGATGTTTCAATTTGATACTGCTTTCTCCTACAGGTATTTTGTATTCCTTCAGCAATCCAAGTTGGTTACCTGGTATTTCCTCAACTTCATTCTTTAACTGGGTGAGGTAATTGAAGACTGAAATCCACCCGGTATATCCCGTTGACACAGGAAACCGTCCAGGATAACTGAATATTATTTTCACCTCAAACGTGAACGGGTCAAATCCAAGAACAACTTTACGATTTTGAGCGTCATCCAGATAATAGGTGTAATTCAGTAGTGCGTCTTCACCGCGAATCATAGACTTTTTTTGCTTCTTATTAGTATTTTCACGGAGACTGTTCGTGCTCCGATCGCAGTAAGCTTAATTCAACCACACCAGTTGAATAAGCCTATCGCTGTTGTCGCTCGAATGTGATGCTGCAGTCCCAAACTCCTATGAATGGGAGTGCAGGTTATAGTTAAGGTTTATTATTTATAGTTACGGCCACACCAGCCGTAAATATAATTGGGAAGGGAATTATTCGTTCCTAATGGTTGTAAGGAACGGATAATTATAATGGTTTATGGGAGACTTAGGAGTGCCAAAGAAAATACGTTCCTTCGTGCGTATAAAATGAGGAATGCTTTATTTGATATTCTTAAAGACTATTTATAATAAAAAAATGCTTAATCTAAGTAAATATTAATTAGGCTTAAGTTTAATGATCGCACAATGCATACGGAAAATTTTAGCATACGTATGACGAAATGCATACGTATGAAAAAATGCATTGTGCGATCATTTTACATGTTTGAAACTGCAATATGGGTCAATTGGTTGAATGATAGCACATAAAAGTTGTTTACCTTTGATGGGTAATTATGTGCGATCATTCACCCAATTGTGTCATCAAAACGATGCAAATTATGTCGAGTCGTACATAGACCTTTTAATTTGCAGCGTTTTGATGACTTTATGTTTCACTATGTTCTGCTATTGAACAGGTTGGGGCCCGGGCGGCATGAACCTTGTTGAACCTTTCCTGAAGTGTCAATTCTGCATCTGGCCGGATATCATTGGATTCTTCGTTTTTCTTTGGGGTCCAAGTATTTCTACATCTTCTACATTGCAGTATTATCAAAACGATGATAACGGTGATGAGAATAGTAGTTGCGGTCGGTGCGGCATGCCTCTTGATAGTTGCAAGTATAGTCGTAGGCCCCGTTGTGTGATAGGATGCTTCGTTGAATAATTGTTCCGAAACCTTAGAAATGATTTCATGACTTCTCTCAGTTGCTGAACTAGGCTCTAAAACATGAGGAGGTATTTCACGTGAGAAGCTGCTGATTACCCTTCGACGTTCTTCCACGGATGACCGAAGTGTAATCTCGTCGGTCTGGATGATGCAATTGTCCTTGAGTTGGATTATACCGATGCTTTGCAGGAGGATTTCTTCTCTGGAGTCCTTGCATACCACGGATGCTGCCGCTGGAATGTCTGTTACGAAGAGCCAGGTGTTAGTCATCATCAGCTCCTTCCACAGAGTTTGTGTTGTTTCAATCTCGATCGTTGGACATGGTTTCCTTTTGTGCCTATTGTATAGTTCGTCTAAAACACAGTTCGGGTTGGTGTTCATGTTCTTGACCATATCAGGAATACATAAGTGTAAGTCTTCTTCAATCATGCACGCCTTAAGTTGTTCTTCATCCAGATTGAAATACAATTGATGATTGAAGCTGACTGCTATCGTTGATGATTTGATGATAGGTACCAAATATTTATGTTCTTGCTTTTTGTGAGGTATTGCTGTTACATGGATCAAATCATACTTGATTGCCTCGACAATGTAAAAATATCCGTAAACGTTTATTTCATCTTCATGTTTTTTCATCGATGTTCGCTTTTGTGGGGTGCGTATTATTCTGAAGTGACTACCCAATTTCATAGAGACATCCTTCAAGGTATTATTTATGCTGTCTACGGTGAGGAAGTCGAGAATATTTCCATGGCCGAGAAGCATTGTTGTTAATTTTGAATATTTGGCTTCGATTTCATCGTAGTAATCAACCGCTGTGAGATAGGTCGAAATCACTTGTATGCTGATTCTGTTGTGGTCAACTTTTACGTACCATTTATTCATTTCGTTTATTGAGCTTATTACTTGATTAACTTTGTTTCCGAATTGTACAAGTTTATTCTCCATTCGAAGATTAGACTGCGTTATTCGGTTGTTAAGTAACATTGCTTGTTGAGTGGTTGTTTGTAGAATGTTGTGCTGGTTTCGTTCTAGGGTGTCGATATTCTGATAGACTTCATCGTTGACGCCAAAAACAGTTGTAAGTAGTTTTCCCAAAAGACCCCTACGTCGTCTCGAAGTTGTAGTCGGTTTTGAGACTATTTCCTGAATTTGTGCAAGAATATGATGTCGTTTGTTATTCAGATGCATTAGTAAGGTCTCACAATGTGTAAGATCGGATAACTCTTTCGTTTTTTGGCACATATTTTCTGCTTGGTTCCAAGTGCTCGTAACATCTTTCTCATCTTGTAGGATATCCTTTATGGGATAATTCACTTCTAGTCGTAAATTGCCTCTTACTATTTGAGTGGGTCCCAATTTTTCGATGTAGAGACCACTAGCTGGCGTAACTATATTGAAGTGTTGAGGTTCAGAGTGATTGAATGTTTTATCGGCTCCCACTGATAGGATTGAAAATAGTAGTATTGCTATGTTTAGCAAGTTTTTTGCCCAGGTACAAGGAGTGATTCGCAATTTCTTCGGAGGATTTGAGGCTGGTGGAGATTTTTTTCTTTTATTTTCTTGTTTTTTCCTTGTTACCACCGTTTTGTGTATACATCTTGTAAAATTTGCAACTGTGTTGGTTTTTGGAACGCTTGGAGTGTTTTCTGGAATATCTATCGGAAGCTTGCAAATGTTTGCAACTGTGTTGGTTTTCGGAGCGCTTGGAGTTTCTGCAGGAATATCTATCGGAAGCTCGCAAATGTTTGCAATAGACGTCTGTTTGAGCTGATTTCCATGATACCTTACGGTTACTACTCGAGTCTTACCGTCTTTCCCGGGATGAACTTCGTGGATTCGTCCAAGTGGCCACTTCGTCGGCGGGGTATCTGATTCTCTTATTAGGACCATTGCACCTACAGTTGGAGTTGACGTTTCTTTTGTCCATTTCGAGCGACGTTGAAGAGTGTGAAGGTACTCTGTAGACCATCGCCTCCAAAATTCTTGATGTATTGCTATGAGAATCTTCCAACGATCGTGTAGAGTTCTGCAGGATTTATCTGGCTCAGGATGTGCCAGAAGAGGTCGACCAATTAGCAGGTGTCCGGGTGTTAAGGCTTCCAAATCATTTGGGTCGCTGGAGATAGGAGTGATTGGTCTTGAATTTAGGCAAGCTTCAATCTGGCATAAGATAGTTGCGAACTCCTCAAATGTTGGAATGATGGGCGTTTCATCAAGAATTCGCTTGAGGTGTCCCTTGGCTGACTTTACTCCAGCTTCCCATAGCCCACCCATGTGAGGGCTGGCTACAGGTATAAATTTCCAAGTAACGCCGTCCTTAGCGGAGATTTTGGCGATTTCATTAGTGGAGTTTCTTATTGCTTCTTGGATATCTTTGTCGAGCTTGTTATTTGCTCCCACAAAGTTCGTTCCGTTGTCGCTGTATATTTCTAGACAAAGTCCTCTTCGACTAGTAAACCGTTTGAATGCTGCCAAGAATGCTTCGGTCGTCATGTCGCTGACGAGTTCTAGGTGTATTGCCTTGGTAACCATACATACAAAGAGAGCGATGTAACCTTTCAACGTGATAGATCCTCGGCCTTTAGACATTCGTGTTTTGAATGGTCCTGCATAGTCAACGCCACAATAAGTGAAAGCGTTTGCTGGCGTTATTCGAACAGCAGGTAGATTTCCCATCAGTTGATTGTTGACTGTGTTTGCAAATTTGCAACATGTTAAGCAGCGGTGAATTTCATAGCGAATGACCTTCTGATCGTTAATTATCCAGTATCTGGTACGTAGATAGTTCCGTACAAGTTGAAGTCCTCCATGCAAGGTCCTTTCGTGTGCGTCTCTAACGATCAGATACGTGATGTTGTGTCGTTGCGGTAATAACATGGGGTGTTTTATATCTTCCGAGATGTTCGCATTTCGGAGCCTGCCGCCAACTCTCAGGATGCCATTACTGTCTATGAAAGGATTTAACGCTCTGAGTCTGTTGTTCGATCCCTTGGATTTCAGATCTTTTATCTCTTCGCGAAATTCGGATTGTTGAGTTAGAAGAATGATTCTGTTGTGTGCCTGTTCAAGTTCTATTGCTGTTACTCTTCCGAATTTCTTTTGCTTGTTCCTGTTTTTCAGATTATTTATAAATCTTAGGCAAAGCGCGACAATTTTAGTAAGCTTCGAGAAGTCCGAATATCGTTCAAAAAATATTTTTTCGTCATATATTGTGACCATAGACGTTACGTTGATATGACTATCGGAGGCAGTTGTAGACTTTAACCAGTCTGGACCATTCCACCACAAATTGTGTTCTTTTAGCTGCATTGGACTGATGCCTCGTGAAGCGCAGTCTGCTGGATTTTCTTCCGATCGAACGTGATTCCATATCCAATTGCCTCCATCTAATTTTTGTATTTTTGTCACTCTGTTCGCGACGTAAGTCTCCAGTGTTGTTGGGTTCTTTTTTAGCCATGCAAGAGCAATCGTTGAGTCGGACCACGCATATGTCTCAACATGTGGAACGTTTAAAGAATCTATTGTTTGTTTAATCAGGTTCGCCAAGAGTAACGCTCCGTTTAATTCTAATTTTGGAAGAGTTATCTTAGCTTTGATTGGAGTGACCTTTGTTTTGGCACATAATAGCTGGACTTGTATTGTTCCGGTTGTAGTAGTGGTTTTGCTGTACACGGCTGCGGCGTATGCTAGTTCTGACGCATCACAAAATCCATGAAGTTCAATTTTAGGCTCACCTTGGTAAATTATCCATCTAGGGATTTTTATTTCTTCCAATAGATGCAATTGAGAATCGAGGTTATTCCACTCAAGTTGGATGTCATCAGACGGAACATCATCCCAACCTATGCCAGACTTCCAGATTTTCTGCATCAACAGTTTGGCTTTGACTGTTACTGGTGCAAGCCATTGAAGTGGATCGTATATAGTTGCAATATTCGATAGCAATTGCCTTTTCGTTAATTTTTTTGTTTTATCAAATTTCATGATTTTGAATTGAAATTCATCTTTTTTAGGATTCCAATTCAATCCTAAAGTCTTGATGGATGAATCCTCAATTATTTCCAACAATCCCTGTTCTCTATCTGTCTCCGGGATCATTGCCAGTAGCTCTGGAGTATTGGAAGTCCATTTCCTTAGATTGAAACTACCTTTCTTCATTAAATTGCGAATCTCAGCTTGTAATTGCATTGCTCCGGTTAAGGTATGGGCACCAGTCATCATGTCATCGACATAAAAATCGTTTCGAAGCGTTGCAGCTGCGATTGGGTGGTTATTTCTTTCATCATGTGCTAACTGTAGAAGGGATCTTACTGATAGGAATGTTGCAGCAGCTGTGCCATACGTCACCGTATTTAAACGATATTCTTCAATGCAGCTATTCTCACTGCATCTCCATAGGATTCTCTGATAGTCACGGTCAGCTTCTGCTACTTCAATCTGTCGAAACATTTTTTCAATGTCCGCGGTGTACACATATTTATACTTTCGCCAACGAAGTAGGATGTTTGCTAAGTCTTGTTGTAGTTTCGCGCCAGTAAGCAAAAGTTCGTTCAGGCTGCTTCCTCCCATGGTTTTGGCGGAAGCATCGAATACAACTCGTAGTTTCGTCGTCGTACTTTCTTCTTTAAACACGGGATGATGTGGTAGATAGTATACGTTGCGTTCATCACCAATATAAGGCAGGACCTTCTCCATATGTCCAAGCTCTACATATTCTTTTAAAAAATCGTTGTACCGTTTTTCTAATTCTGGATCCTTTCTTAGTCTTTTCTCAACCTGCCGGTATCTGAGCACTGCCAAGTTTCTGGATTCGCCGATCGGCTGTAAACCGAGTTCATCCTTGAAAGGTAGACGAACAATGTATCTGCCATTGGTATCTCTGGAGTGAGTAGTCTGGAAGATTTCTTCACACCTTATATCTGAATCCGATGGTTCTCTTTGACCATCTTCACTGTCTATTTCAAAGAATCTTTCAATTTTTTTGTGAAAGTCAGTCATGGAGATCATGGATGTAACTTTATGACTTTGTATGTTGGACTCCATAATCTTACCAGACAGTAGCCATCCAAGTTTGCTCTTTTGACACAATAATGGGTTTCCTTTCATTAATCCGTCCTCCATTATGTCTTCGTATACGTCTGCTCCTAGGATAAGATCGATGGCTCCAGATATGTTGAACCCGGGATCTGCTAGTTTTAATGACCAGATCTGACTCGATTTGTGTATTGTTACCGTTTGTTCTGGCAATACTGCTGTTAACCTTGGCATGACAAGTGTCTCAGCTAGGATAGTGAAGTTCGAAGGAAATCTCGGAGCTATTGTTATTGATACCTTCTTTCGAATGGTTTTGGTTTCTATACATCCGATTCCAGTGACACTTGCCATAACATCTTCCTGTTTGGCGCCGATTTTCTTGACGGCCTTGGATGTAATGAAGGAGGACTGGGAGCCTGGATCAATTAGTGCTCGAAGTTGAATCTTTTGTCCGGACTTGGCAAAAACGTTGACGATCGCTGTTGCTAATAGGACTGTGCCACTGTGTCCGAGAGTGATTTTTCTTGCGGGCCTACCATTTGTTGCTATATTAGCAGCTACAGGTGTTGGCGCTGCTTTAAAGTAGTGCAGCAACGTGTGATGGGGCTTACTGCATTCGTAGCATTTGTATTTGCTATTACATGGCGTGGCTTTGTCGTGTGAAATGCAGTTTGTACATAACTGCTTAGATTTGACGTATTTTTGTCTCTCATCAACTGATAATTTTTTGAAGTCTTCACAGCGAGAGATAGCGTGATTCGTGTCCTTGCAGTAGATGCAACTGATTTTTGGGTCGTTGGTGGGCCGTCTCATTGCTGACACAAACGAACCTTTTTTGTTGGTCTGCTTTTGCGTGTCATATCGACTCGAACCGTTTGAATTTTCGGGTATTTTAATTGACGTTAACGTTTGATGTCGTTTCAACAGGAGTTTATAGAGTTGGGCTAAAGTTGGCATCTCCTTGATGTTTTCAATTCCCTCTTCAAACAAACGCGCACTTTCATTGTCTAGTTTCCTCATAGCGATTCGTACAACAAGCGGGTCCCATTCATCGGTGTTATATTGCAAGTTCTTTAGCGCTGCCAAGCAGTTTATTAGGGTATCATAAAGTTTTATCAATCCCGTTTGGCTTCGATGACCAACTTTTTCTACATCGAGTAGTGTATCGATGTACGTGGTAACCATTTTTCGGTTGTTGCAAAATCGTTCTTGCAGGATCGTTAGTGCAGCTTCGTAATTGCATCCATCTAATGTGAGATGGGCGATAGAGTCTCGCGCGTCACCATCCAGATAGCTAAGGAGATACTGCATTTTCTGGATGGGACCTATAACTGGGTTTGCGTGGATAATGTTCTTGAACATGTCGATGAAACATTTCCAGTTCCTGTAGTCCCCGTTGAACTTTGGGATTTCCAAGCGCGGTAATCTTGGGAGATTGTTGGGGATGAAGTTTACAGGATTTATGTTGTTGATCGGGTCATGAAGTACTGGCCCAGCAGTAGGAGGTTGCCATGTAGTCATCTCGGGCATCTTCAATTCACTTGTTGTCGTTGTAAAAGTAGATGGCCATGTCCAGGATATCGTATTTGGCGATCTGATTGAAGAGGTGGATGGGATTGTTCCAACAGATGATATTTGAGTTCTGGTACTTGGCTCTGGTTGCTTCATAATAGCAATTTGTCCCTCTTTGTATGTAGCCTTCGTTTGGCTATACAGAAGCTCTACTTCCTCCAATATCTTAGTCGAGATATATGGATGGTCTTCTGCTACTTGTTTCACGATTCTTTCGTGGTTTAGGAGAAATGATTCCCAGAGACAATCTATGTCTCTTAGTTTTTTGGAAAAGTAATCCTCAGTTTTTCGGGAACTACCATCCTTTCGGTAATTTATTCCCAAATTTTTTAAGGACTCAGCAATCTTTTCCTGATCCTCAATGATTTTATGGACCTCTGATTCCATTATGTTTGGAAGGGTTATGTTGCGTCTCAGCGTTGAATCTGAAGAACCTGGCGTTTGGGCTCGTTGAACGTGTGAAATCGCTGCTATATCGACGGCTCAGTGTCCAGAATAAATCCGGCTCGACGGACCAATGTTCGTGCTCCGATCGCAGTAAGCTTAATTCAACCACACCAGTTGAATAAGCCTATCGCTGTTGTCGCTCGAATGTGATGCTGCAGTCCCAAACTCCTATGAATGGGAGTGCAGGTTATAGTTAAGGTTTATTATTTATAGTTACGGCCACACCAGCCGTAAATATAATTGGGAAGGGAATTATTCGTTCCTAATGGTTGTAAGGAACGGATAATTATAATGGTTTATGGGAGACTTAGGAGTGCCAAAGAAAATACGTTCCTTCGTGCGTATAAAATGAGGAATGCTTTATTTGATATTCTTAAAGACTATTTATAATAAAAAAACGCTTAATCTAAGTAAATATTAATTAGGCTTAAGTTTAATGATCGCACAATGCATACGGAAAATTTTAGCATACGTATGACGAAATGCATACGTATGAAAAAATGCATTGTGCGATCATTTTACATGTTTGAAACTGCAATATGGGTCAATTGGTTGAATGATAGCACATAAAAGTTGTTTACCTTTGATGGGTAATTATGTGCGATCATTCACCCAATTGTGTCATCAAAACGATGCAAATTATGTCGAGTCGTACATAGACCTTTTAATTTGCAGCGTTTTGATGACTTTATGTTTCACTATGTTCTGCTATTGAACAGAGACCGTCTGACTTTTTTCTTTTGCTAGACTTATTACACTCTGCTTTTACATTAGCTGACAACATATTCGTTAGAAGGTCTTAAAATGAAAACTGAAACGTGCTTGTTTTAGACTGGTGCTTTTATACCTTCAAGTTCTGATCTACAACTTTGGTTGGAATAAACCCCACCATCCTGTGTTGCACCCGATGAAAATATATGGTGGTATAAATTAACCACCTTGTCGTCATTATCTGGAAAATCTTTTGACGAAAACTGCTTAAGAAATAGCTTTAGATCCTTCCCCTTGCAGCGGGAATATATGTACACACAGCAGTAGTTTCCGCATGTTGAAGAGTATACACTCTGTAATCGTTTTTTGTTATTTATAAAAACCTTAGAGTTGTTATGCAAAAATCTTTTAAAATATTTATTGTTGGGGTATCTGCCAAAGGAGTCAAAAAATTCAGCAGGGCCCGTCCTCGGGAAATAAAATGCTACCCAATGAACGCCTTTTTTGTCGGCGGGGTCGGTATTTGCAATAACACATGCTGGCTTTTTAATTTTATAAGGTAAACGATCGCATGGGAATACGCCTTTGAAAAATCTCCTTGTGGTTGTGTTTTTCCTTAATGTTTTAACAAGTTCGATCGTGTTCATATCTGCTCTTTCGAAGTTATAGTATCAATGTCAATGATCTTGGTGTGACTGGTGGTGTAACTTTCTAAGAATTCCTTTGTTGTAGCGCTATAAACAAAAACTGTTGCAAATTTTGCTAGCGTCATAATAAGATTTTCATCCAAACGCTTAAGTTCCAAATTCCCAAATGCCCCTGTCTGATCTGTTGTGGTAGCCGATGATGTGGGATATTTATACGTTATTTCCTTCGAGAATAATTTATTTTGTGATGAGAAACCGGCAAATGAAACCTTTTTAAAGAAGGTTAGATTACCTTCATTAAAATATTCGACATTTACAACACAATAGGCCATGTTTGTTCTTCTCCGTCTGCTGAGTAATATGAAGAGTGTGAGATTAAAAGGCTATATTTATACTTTTAAAAATCAGTATGAACTCCACGAAGTTTGTCTATTTCAAGACTTCCATCATACTCGGCATATACTATACAAGTTACACTTTTTTCCAGCGCTTTCTTAAACCTTCCCTCGATCCTCACTGTTCCTTGATTTAATAAACTGCCACAAGATGACCCGTATGAATTGTCTGCAGTTAAATCGAAAGCCATTAAAAAGCATCCATTATCGAAGAATTCCTTTGAGATTTGATTGCCTTTGTCGAAGTAATGAATGCCTGTTCCCTTAAATAGTGAAAGGTATCCCCGTGTACTTATAGGTTTTTCCTGAGAGTAATCAAACTCTAAAGCCTGGTTTGGAACTTGGACTCCATTGACGGATAAATTGAATCGTGTGATATTATTGTGTTTAAAGTTGAATGGATTCTTCGTCTGTTTACCGCTGTAGGCATCATTATCTACCATGCCGAAAATTAACAAGTTCGGTAGCTGTCCGATTATGACATTATCTAAAGATAGTGTTGAACTGTTAGCTGGTAATGTATAACTTTTTACTTCGACACGCTTGTACGGGTATATCACGTTGGAGCGCTGAAGAATAGTTTCATGTGCCATTAAAATATTGGGATTAACAGTTACATGATTCATATACATTGTTGCATCTATAATTTTAATTTGCGGTGAGTGCCCGTCTTCTTTTGAGTATAGATAAAATTCGGGTTTTTCCAGGGATAGTGAGAGTCTAAAATCTACCCCATTCAGAAGTAACTTATCCTGATTCTTCTCCAAGAAGCTGAGCCTCATTCGAAGGCCCAACGTCTATAGGACGCATTTTTATGGTGCGATGCTTTGTCCTATTGTACTTGTTTATTAACCCTTTTAGTAACCCAGTCCACTTATAGCTGCCGTTCATACTAAATTCTTTCCACATCATGTTTTTTAGTGTTCGGTTGAAACGTTCTACAATTGAGGCTTTAAATTGGCTAAAAGTAGAATAGTGGTTGATTTCAAATTTTTTCATCAAATTACGAAATGCCTTATTAAAAAACTCTTTTCCATCATCTGTTTGCAAATTTTTTGGGAAACGTCGTTCATTAAAAATTGACTGTATTGCCTTGATAATCTCCCCAGCACTTTTATTTTTAAGGGGCAAGGCCCACGCATATTTGGAGAATGTGTCTATTACTGTTAGAAGGAAATTAAAGCCCTTATTCTTAGTTGAATAAGAGCTCATATCCACTAAATCCGCCTGCCATAAGTCATCTATTCCACGAATGGTCACACGACGACGGCTAAAGTTTCTACGAGCTGTCTTATGCAGTTCATTAATAACCTGTCTTCTACTCATTTCATCATGTGTATAAATAGCGGACTTGTTTGCACATGTTTTATATAGAAAACAGTATAGAAAATGATGCAGTTTGATCATCCGTTTACAATGATGGTTGCGGGACCGTCGGGAAGTGGTAAGACGACATTTATTGAATCATTCCTGAAAAATACGTCGCTAGTTAACACTCAGATAAAAAAGATTATCTGGTGTAATGGTGAGCAGCGAGCGATACCGTCACAACTAGCATTTAAAAATATTGAATATTTAGGCTCTATACCCGAAGAATTTATAAACGAAACGAAAGAACCTACATTAATCGTACTAGACGATTTGATGCTAAATGCATTTTCAAAGCAGGTTTGTGAACTTTTTACAAAAGGGTCACACCATAGGAATTTTTCAGTAATACTTGTAACACAGAACGTCTTCCATCAGGGTAAGTTTTGTCGAGATATTTCGCTTAACTGTAAATATATGGTGGTTTTCAAAAACCCCCGCGATAAAAGCCAGTTCCTTCATTTAGCCAAACAGATTTACCCTGAAAATAGTGCAGAGCTGGTGAGAATATATAAAGATATTACTCAGGCTCCACACGGGTATTTGTTAATAGATCTGACTCAGTCTACTAACAATTTATTTAGATTCAGAACAGATATCTTTAATAAAAGATTTGGAACGTGCTATTGTTCAGCGACTGATTTACACAGTAAAAATGGTGTCACGAATGAAACGATTGAAGGACAACAGACATATGCTATATGTTCTCAAAAATGCTAGTCCATGTTTAAGCAAAGCTATCATGAAAAAGGCAGATCCTGAAGTGGTCAAGACTATTTGTGAAATCACATTAAACACGTTGAAGGGGAATCATGTGCCAGGTCGTAAAATCTTGAACGGTCTATGTAAGTATAAAAAGAGCATGCGAAGGTTAGTTGAAGCAAGACGATCTGTTCCTAGACAGCGTAAAATCTTAGTACAGCAAGGTGGTTTTCTACCAATCCTGATAGGAAGTGTACTTTCAGGTGTTATTGGGTCGTTGATTGAAAATATGCATAGAAGGAGCGCTCTTAATAAAATGCTACTTCTTTCACCAGAAGTGTATGAACAGTTAAAGGGTCAGATAGAAGGTGGAGATGGCCTGTCTATATTCGATAAGACGATACACACCATTTTGAGGAATAAAAAGCTGTCTGACGACGACAAATGGTATAATTATAGGAACACGCTGATAAAGTTTCTTAATGCTAAGCGTAAAGGGAGACAGTCTCGTGAAGAAAAATCTCTCGCATTTATGCCACAAGTAAAGTTAGGAAGTCAGAAAAATTTACGAGACAATGCGACACAGACAAGGATTGCATTCAAAGAGGAGATGTCAACGCAAACCTCCCCGATGAAGAAGCCCGACCCATTTTACAGTACGGCGGAAGATGTATTTGAGACAGGCGACGTGACTCTACCAAAGTATCATAGTTCTAGTGCAGAGGAGATAACGCCGCCAAGACGATCGCTAACGCCTCGGTTCAAAAGACGATTATCTGTAAGCGGTATAGCAAAAACATTGAAACCGGCTGCAAAGTTTCGCAAAACTACGCCCGAAGTCAAGAACATGGAAAAAGAATATCGGATTATAACGGCTGATGACGGTATAACTCAGTATACTATACCGAATGAGATGGATGTTGATGAAGCGGCACAGCTTATAGAAGAACTAGAGCAGGGAGAAGGGGGGGATAAAACCGAACAGAGAACCCCTACCAAACAAACTATATTAAAGCCTTCACGACTAGAATATCCTTCAGTAAGTACACAGGATCGGTACCCGATACCTGGACGTTTAAAAAGAAGAACGGAACGGGCCGGAAGTGCACCAAATATTTTCTGGGAAAGAGTTTAAAAATGCCTATAGATATAAGAGAAAACGATTTTTACATATGCCTTCTAAGCAACAATTCCATGCGCATATACAATGAAAATACACTGTCAGCCTTCACGAATATGCTTCCTAGTGCCTGTAAGTTGGACGGCGGGTGGAGTGTCGGAATGACTGAAATTGCATTACCAAATCGAAAAACGAAATCAGTTGGGAAAAAAGATGGAAAACGTGAGAAGGAAGATGAAAAAGTGGAAGGTACTACTAAAAAGGTGAAGAGAGCTGCGACAGATGTACTAAAGATTAAAGCTTATGTAAAAAAAGTACATGGTATTTCCATTTATCTTAAATGGAGTTACCAACAGTTATTAAAATTATGTTACAATAAACATGATATGAACTTTTCTACTTTCTTGTCTTCGTTCAACGACGCAATTGATCCCTATTGGTATGTTGATGCTCATCCAGATTTTAAAGAGATGTTATACGCCATCTTAGAATCTGATGAAATTCGTAAAGATATCCCTGACACGAGTAAAGACGAACGAGTTACAAGAGCAGAAGATTTCTATTTACACATTTATCAGGATAGCGAAGTTGCGGATATTGTAACTTTAGGAGTTTTCGTACATGACTCTATATATTATTTTTTCAGTAGTATAATTGGGCAGATTGCTAGAGAAAAACGTAATTATAAAGCACTAAAACGCATGATAGACTATTACATACCTCCAGCGCTCAGTATAAGTGAAAAGCTCGGGGAAAGTGCCCCGAAGAAGCTTGACTCTTTAGATTTAGAGATAAAAGACTTGAAGATTAAAATAAAGATAAAGTACCCGCTGCCAACACCAATTGATATTAATGATTTAGTCGGGCTTTTTGTCGCGAATATACAGTTTGATGACGAAACTGAATCTGTTGCAGCTCGGAGGAAAAAATCAAGTCAAATTAGGCAAAAAATTATTCAAACTCTAACTGATTTGGATGCAGAGGCCTCTACCTTTGAGATACCAAACAGGCGTATAATTACGGATAAAAGTATAAAGTTGAAAGTTCCCTATGAGAAACGACCCGATGGTACCCTATTAACTAGAGAAGTGCCTATAGATTTGAAAAAGAAAGACTTATCGGGATTCATTATCGATATATTCTTTCAAACGCCTGTGAAGGAGCGTAATGCTAAACTCCTTACCGTGGAGGTGGACAAGTCGTTTGATAAGATTTCAGTAGAAGCGAAGAAGGATACTTTAGACAGAATAGCCGTATTAGAAGAATCTGTTCTCGAAATAAAGAGCAGATTTCCGCGAGAACTAACAGCTGTAGTTGCAGAGGAATGTAAGGCTATAGGGATAATACACGTTTACACTGATATCATTCGCCCCCAAATAGTAGGAAACAAATTAGTGAGGAATCTGCGTATGATTCCATTGAAAGAATGCGATAATATATTCAGGTTTGAGCATGTAGAATACTACCCTCTGGAAAAGACCTACATTGAAAGTATCTCCATAAAGATAACCGATGATCAAGGCGAATTAATCGACTTCATTCCAGGCTATACCCCAACATTTGTGATGCTTCACTTTAAAAGACAATAAAGTATAAATATTCAGACGCGTATAAGGGATCTTCATAACTAGTGTACATTCAAATCGAAATGAATTCATATTACACAAGGTATTATTTAATCCAAAGCGGTGCTGGTTTGTCGGATATAGGGGATCTTTATCGATCTCCACTTATATATCAGCGTGGAAGAGGTATTGGCAGCTTCTTCAGTGGATTACTGCGTTATTTACGGCCTTTAGTCTCCTCAGGAGTAAAAACTATAAAGGAGCAAGCTATAAAGACTGGAAAAACAATATTATCAGAGGCGGGGAGTAAACCTCTCAAAAACATTTTAAAAGGGCAAGGACAAGCTGCTACTCAAGAGCTGATGCGAAAAGGCGTGAAAAAACTCTTTGACAGTATGGGTGGTGAGGGTATGAAAAGGCGCATGGCTATAAAAAGGGCAAATCCGTTTTCAACAGCACAGTTAAAAACGGTTCCTAAACGTGGAAAACGTACCAGATCAAAGAGAAAATCTATTAAGAAAAGACCAGCAACCAGTAAAAATAAAAGAGTTAAGAACAATAAGCGTAAGCGTGTATTGGATATATTCGATAAGTAAGGAGAATGGCCTCTTACAGAGAATGTATGAAATCTGAATTAGATTTATTTAAAGCACCACCGATACAGGCCAATATTTTAAAAACAGAAGAAGTATCATACAAACCAATAGCTTCTCTTGATAACTCTTCAGTTCTGGAATTCGTCTCGCTAGGACATGGGACACGTACCGTGATTTATCCAGTATCTACCTTCGCTTAAAAGTTCAGCTAATTAAGGCAAAAGGTGGGAAAGAAGAATTCTACACCGGAAAAGAAAAAACCCGAGTTAAAGCTGGTGACCCTGAAGAGGAAAGTGATCCAATCGGCGTAGTTAACAACCTGATGCATTCACTTTTTAGACAATGCACAATACAATTAAATGGCAGACCGATTGCTCAAACTGACAACAATTACCATTACAGAGCTTACATTGAAAACTTATTGAATTACGGTAGAGATGCGTCAACAACACATTTAGAATCTGTAGGATGGTACCTCGACCAAGATGGTGTGGAAATGATTGAAGATGGAAGCAAAAGCGGGGGTCCTAGTAAATTTAATGCAGGATATCTCAAACGATCTGAATTGCTTTCGAAAAGTAATGTGGTAGAGCTTATGGGAAAGATTCATGGTGATTTACTTAATCAGGATAAGTTACTTCTGAATGGGGTAGATTTTAGACTCTCACTATCCCTGGAAAAACCCGAATTTTATCTATACTCAAAAGAAGACGGGCACTCACCGCAAATTAAAATTATAGATGCAACAATGTATATGAATCATGTAACTGTTAATCCCAATATTTTAATGGCACATGAAACTATTCTTCAGCGCTCCAACGTGATATACCCGTACAAGCGTGTCGAAGTAAAAAGTTATACATTACCAGCTAACAGTTCAACACTATCTTTAGATAATGTCATAATCGGACAGCTACCGAACTTGTTAATTTTCGGCATGGTAGATAATGATGCCTACAGCGGTAAACAGACGAAGAATCCATTCAACTTTAAACACAATAATATCACACGATTCAATTTATCCGTCAATGGAGTCCAAGTTCCAAACCAGGCTTTAGAGTTTGATTACTCTCAGGAAAAACCTATAAGTACACGGGGATACCTTTCACTATTTAAGGGAACAGGCATTCATTACTTCGACAAAGGCAATCAAATCTCAAAGGAATTCTTCGATAATGGATGCTTTTTAATGGCTTTCGATTTAACTGCAGACAATTCATACGGGTCATCTTGTGGCAGTTTATTAAATCAAGGAACAGTAAGGATCGAGGGAAGGTTTAAGAAAGCGCTGGAAAAAAGTGTAACTTGTATAGTATATGCCGAGTATGATGGAAGTCTTGAAATAGACAAACTTCGTGGAGTTCATACTGATTTTTAAAAGTATAAATATAGCCTTTTAATCTCACACTCTTCATATTACTCAGCAGACGGAGAAGAACAAACATGGCCTATTGTGTTGTAAATGTCGAATATTTTAATGAAGGTAATCTAACCTTCTTTAAAAAGGTTTCATTTGCCGGTTTCTCATCACAAAATAAATTATTCTCGAAGGAAATAACGTATAAATATCCCACATCATCGGCTACCACAACAGATCAGACAGGGGCATTTGGGAATTTGGAACTTAAGCGTTTGGATGAAAATCTTATTATGACGCTAGCAAAATTTGCAACAGTTTTTGTTTATAGCGCTACAACAAAGGAATTCTTAGAAAGTTACACCACCAGTCACACCAAGATCATTGACATTGATACTATAACTTCGAAAGAGCAGATATGAACACGATCGAACTTGTTAAAACATTAAGGAAAAACACAACCACAAGGAGATTTTTCAAAGGCGTATTCCCATGCGATCGTTTACCTTATAAAATTAAAAAGCCAGCATGTGTTATTGCAAATACCGACCCCGCCGACAAAAAAGGCGTTCATTGGGTAGCATTTTATTTCCCGAGGACGGGCCCTGCTGAATTTTTTGACTCCTTTGGCAGATACCCCAACAATAAATATTTTAAAAGATTTTTGCATAACAACTCTAAGGTTTTTATAAATAACAAAAAACGATTACAGAGTGTATACTCTTCAACATGCGGAAACTACTGCTGTGTATACATATATTCCCGCTGCAAGGGGAAGGATCTAAAGCTATTTCTTAAGCAGTTTTCGTCAAAAGATTTTCCAGATAATGACGACAAGGTGGTTAATTTATACCACCATATATTTTCATCGGGTGCAACACAGGATGGTGGGGTTTATTCCAACCAAAGTTGTAGATCAGAACTTGAAGGTATAAAAGCACCAGTCTAAAACAAGCACGTTTCAGTTTTCATTTTAAGACCTTCTAACGAATATGTTGTCAGCTAATGTAAAAGCAGAGTGTAATAAGTCTAGCAAAAGAAAAAAGTCAGACGGTCTCCGTGAAAATACTAATAAGAAGCAAAAAAAGTCTATGATTCGCGGTGAAGACGCACTACTGAATTACACCTATTATCTGGATGACGCTCAAAATCGTAAAGTTGTTCTTGGATTTGACCCGTTCACGTTTGAGGTGAAAATAATATTCAGTTATCCTGGACGGTTTCCTGTGTCAACGGGATATACCGGGTGGATTTCAGTCTTCAATTACCTCACCCAGTTAAAGAATGAAGTTGAGGAAATACCAGGTAACCAACTTGGATTGCTGAAGGAATACAAAATACCTGTAGGAGAAAGCAGTATCAAATTGAAACATCCCGAGCTATTCCGTTTGTTTGAAATGATGGAATTTTTGAACATCATAATGTTTCACAATAACAGCGCTTCGGAAAGTGTAAAGGAATACTACAAGCAATATGTAGACAGATGTAAGCAGAAGGATGTGTTCAAGTTATCAGCCGACGACTTTTTCATACCAGTCCGCAGCTCTTACGTTCACGTAAATTACTCTCGACTTTTTCACGAGCTTCCTATCTTTTGTAACATTAATATTATTATCAGTGTAACAGTTTCGTAATAAAAATAAGAAAAAAGAAAAACACATCATCTTTTTATTTAATGAATCCATTTATTAGCATATGTAGGTACATGTTGATACAGTTTTGTACAGCACATCTGTCGGTTAATGCTCCGCCGTGTACTTTACAGAATGTTTGAAATTTTTTTAGATCACTTAATCTCGGTATTTGAAGTTGTTTTATCTCAGCGGTTGGTATGTATTTCCTGAGAAACTTTTCTTTCGTATCACCCTTAATATATATTTTGAAGTCTGCATAATTCCTCAATATCTCCGGAAGAGTGTTGTAACTGGAGTCACCATCATCCCACTTTAAACCGTTTATATTCTCCACATCGAATTGATTTTGTCTGCAAGCCCTCGGCATCATCTCCTGATATGGGTACGGAGGGGCGAAGTGATAAAGCAATGGGCAGACTGATCCGAAAGGTAAGATAGCCAGTTCCTTAATAAAGTATTGACGGTTATTTCCACACACAAATTGAATATCAATTATTATCTCGCTCATGTTCACTCTCAGACCGTCTTGAATAAAAGAGAAGCGAATGAGTTTACTTTGAATATTTATATATTTTTCAGAACTGCTTTTCTTACATACAAATATAAATTTACATACAATACATGTAATAATATTTCACAATCCTTTCAAATTACTTAAGCAGGTCATTGAGCTAAACCAAAAAAACAAAAAACACATCCATTACTACATCTACATGTTGGTTGACAACTATATCTGGTATCGGTCACAAATCATAAAAGCAAAAGTGATCCCGCATCCATAGTCCGAAAGTATATGCACAAAAAAGCAAAAAACCCATCGATTGTGTACGATTATGATTTGTACTTTAATTCCCATCATTATCACCCAACACCTATCATAATCACAACAACAAAACGATCGCTTGTTTTTGAAATTCCCACGGCAATTCAACCATATAAAAATCACCTCGAACTTGAGAAGAAGAATACGAGATAATCAAAACATACACACATCATGCATCGTCCAAAAGACATTACCATACAATAACAACAAAACGACGCGAAATCTGGTGCATAACATTGAACTTAATGCACCTCCGAGCCCAAAAAAGAATACGAAAACAAAACTTACGCATGTCTCAGGCAGATACAAAAATCAACCCGACAACGAACGTCAGCTGTTTTCTCGCAAACTCTTCACACAATCGAAAGTGTCTTTCCCATCCGCGACTACAGCAGTAGAATGTACTGCAGAAAATATCCATCGCCGGTTAACTACAATAAGAACAAGTACGAAACACATGAGATCGTCGCAAAGAAAACACCAATTCGAAGCACATGTAATCATGAACATATCTTCCCGCCAAAACAAGTACGAAACACATGAGATCGTCGTAAAGAAAAACTAGTCCCCCCACAAACGTGCAAAAAGATTCTTGATAATCCACCCATCAATATCATGAAAGTAATAATTACCTACATAACATGTACAAGCCTGCCTATTCGGAACCGAGGCTCCAGACACCTAGTAACATGTACAATTGCAACCTACATTCACACCATGCACAAGAACCGACATGCATTCTACCAACAAAAATGTAAACACGAATCAATCGGCCAACATGTGCACTTGTAACAAAATGCAAACATGCCGTACCGACATGCATTCTACCAACAAAAATGTAAACACGAATCAATCGGCCAACATGTGCACTTGTAACCTACATTCTACCAACAAAAGGTAAAAATCAACCAACCCAAGAACCGGCTTCCCGCAAATTATCTACATGCAACCGAGGCTCTAGTTTCTAGAAAACATGGCGTAAAGAAGAATCAAAATGCATCTTGCAACCAACCAATTGGAACCGAGGCTCCAATTAACAAGACTCCCAGTTACCCCCCAACACACTGAGCCCGATCAAAATCTCTACAAGCCAACTCCATTACGGCTTATCTCCACCACAATTGGCCCTGGCTTAATCCCCACGTGATGCACGCATGAATATAGCAGCATCATCAACCAATATTACTTACTCTCTTCAAAGGTTACTTCAGTTCACCCAAGTTGCAGATTTTCATCCAAGTCAATACATTTCATCAGAAAATTGCGAGAAAATTATCGCTACTACCGAACCCCTCACATCAAAGACTTTTGCATACACTACTCCACCCACGCAAAAGATACAACTTTGGGGCCCATACGAGAACAGGTTTCACGATCAAAAGGTAACACTTTCAAAGACGTGAATTCCTTGAATTCCATGCCAAAATAGGAGGAGTTTAGTGCGGATGTCCTAGTCGCACGTTAAGCGTAAGATATGAAAGTTGTACCCTTACTACTGTGACCACAATACTTAACCGGTTATTAACTCAACCTACAGCGCAGCAAGAATCATCAAGTTGCGTTAAGTCACTACACGATATCACTAGAGAATGTATATTAGGACTTGAAAACCTAGGAATTTCAACTAAATCATGGGATCCGATTTTAACGCATTTGATCACAAGGAAAATGGACAAATCGACCCACAGTTTATACGAACAATCACTGAAGAAACCCAAGGAAATACAAAGTACCAAGGAACTGTTGAATTTCCTCGAAGCGCGTTTTCATTCACTTCAAGCATTGGGAAGAAACTGCGTTCTACGATCACAAGCAGAACACCGGACCAGACCATCAACTTTGATAACAGCTGACACGACAAATTGTCCAGCTTGTCAAGGTACACACGCCATATATTCATGTCCAAAGTTCTTGAAAATGGATACTAAAGAACGTTTTCAAGTAATAAAAAAACAACAACTGTGTATTAATTGTCTGAAGAGCGGTCACTTTGCACCCGAATGTATTTCGAGTAACTGCCGCAAATGTGATAAAAAACACAATACGCTTTTACATGAAGAAGCTAAATGAAGTAATCCAAAGCCAAGTAAACCGACTAAGCCAAAGGTTCAGGTATTATCGACTTCAGATGCAGAAACACAATCTACCGTTCTCACATCAGGGATTGGAAAGGGGAATCATTCCGGATACGTATTTCTTGCAACTGCAGTGATTCATATTCTGGACAACAACAACGAACTGGTCGAATGTCGAGCGATACTTGACTCTGGATCGCAAGTCAATTTTATATCTGCGGAACTAGCTAAACGACTTCGCTTACAACAGAAGAATTGCCATACTGCGATAGAGGGTATTGGAAACCGTCAATACAAAACCCAACGACGCTTATACGCCAAACTTCTATCCAGGACAAACAAATTTTCGGTTGGAATTGAAGCAATAATACTACCGAAGATTACAGCTGATCAACCAAGCCGCGGTATAGATGTTCGTGGGTGGGAAATTCCAACAAATATCCAGCTCGCCGATCCAAACTTCAACAAGATCGGAAAAATTGATGTACTGATTGGAGCCGAATATTACTCTTCCCTCATGTTAAACGGGAAGATAGCACTTGGCAAACATATGCCGACTTTACAAAATACTAATTTCGGATGGGTAGTATTGGGAAAAACCCAAGACGCATCAATTTCAAAGGCGTTCTGCGGAATAACGACACAAGATGACATCGAACTTAACATCCAAAGACTGTGGGAGATGGATGAAATCGACACCTCACAAATTTCACCATTAACAGAAGCGGAGCGCTATTGCGAAACATTCTTTGAGGAGACTACTACTCGTGATGCATCAGGTCGGTTCATCGTCAGACTCCCATTTCGGAAGGAACCATCAACTTTAGGAAAGTCGAGGGATATCGCAGTTCGTAGATTCATCAACATCGAGAAACGCATCAATAAAGATGAAGACCTGAAAATTCAATATGCAGCCTTCATGAAAGAATACTTGATTTTAAACCATATGGAGAGGATCAACAAGGCAGAGATAAGCTTATCGCATTACTTCATTCCTCATCATAGTGTGATGAAACCCTCTAGTACCACAACTAAACTACGAGTGGTATATGACGCGTCATGTAAGACTTCTACGAACGTATCTCTCAATGAAATATTATTCAAGGGACCTGTGGTTCAAGATGATTTATTCAGTATCTTAATTCGCTTCCGGCTTCATAAATATGTCTTTACGGCAGACATCGAAAAGATGTACCGTCAGATATGGGTGGACCCGAGAGATCAACAATACTAATTAATCGTCTGGCGAGATGACTCGAACGAAGAACTTGAATTCTACAAACTCAAAACGGTAACATATGGCACAACCTCAGCTCCATTTCTAGCTACGAAATGTCTACAAGCATTAGCTAAAGAGAGTCAGTCAACACACATCTTAGGATCAAGAATAGCTGAAACCGATTTCTACATGGACGACGTCATGACAGGTAGTAACGACCTAAAAGAAGCTCTTCAAATGCAAGCGGAGTTAAAGGGACTTCTTCGAAACGCTGGTTTCAATCTACGGAAATGGTGTTCGAACAATTCTATGTTATTAGCAAGGATACCAGATGCAGACATCAAATTAAATTTGGATCTGGAGGACAAGGCGGATGAGGAAATCAAGACGCTAGGTATAACATGGATGCCTAAGATCGACTACTTTACCGTCAGGACTAACTGGTCCGAAATGAAAAGAGTTACGAAACGGACAATATTGGCAGATATCGCCCATATATTCGATCCACTTGGTTTTGTGAATCCAGTCATCGTACAAGCAAAATTATTCTTGCGAAAGTTATGGATATTGAAAGTAGACTGGGACACGGAACTCCCAGACACACTACAAACACAGTGGTTAATATTCCGAAAGGAACTACAACAGCTGAACGAATTACAGATACCAAGACAAGTCTGTCTTACCACCTCGAGATCACTACTACAAATTCATGGCTTCTCAGACGCATGCAAGAAGCGTATGGAATACCAGTTTATCTGCGATCAACTAATACCCAAGGAAAGGTTGCAGTCAGATTATTATGTGCAAAATCCAAGGTAGCACCGACCAAAGCTGAGACAATACCAAGACTTGAGTTATGTGCTGCACAAATGCTAGCTCAAATGACCCATCGCCTTAAACAAATTTTACAACTAGCCGATGATCAACTATTCTATTGGTGCGATTCCCAAGTAGTCTTGAGCTGGATTAAAGCAGAATCTTCATCTTACAAGACCTTCGTAGCTAATCGAATAGCCACGATTCAAAATTTGAGCAAGATTCGAAATTGGAGGTACGTGAACACCAAGGAAAACGCAGCGGATTTGGTATCAAAGGGACTGACACCGAAGCAATTAATAAATTCCTCTTTATGGACCCGACTTCTTGAAGAAATCATCACAGGAGTGGCCTGCATCCAACGAATTAACAGAGCCCTGTTTGTTAGAGAAAAAAGGAGAAAGTGTTTTAATTGCAGCATGTCAGCAGCCCCACGTTATAGACATGATAAATCACCATAACTCATTCAAATATTTGACCCGCATAGTAGCATATATCCAACGATTTACGAGGAACCTGCGAACTTCACATCAACGCAAACTAGGACAGCTCACCGCTGAAGAATTAAACGACGCACAAATGAAAATCATACAACATATGCAAAATAGAGAATTTAAAGACGAAATCAAACAACTAAGAAGAAATGGTCAAGTGGAACAACACAGCCGTCTAGCCAGTCTCACACCGTTTATCGACCATAATCAGATTCTTCGAGTAGGAGGAAGAATAGAAGCAGCACATATACCATTCGACGCAAAACATCCAATGCTATTGCCACAGCATCACCCTTTTACGCGTATATTAGCACTGGACACACACAAGGACAACTTGCATGCAGGACCTCAAACAATGCTGGGAATAATTCGTCAACGTTTCTGGCCATTGAAAGGAAAATTTCTCACTCGATTAGTCGTACAACAATGCGTTCGCTGCGTCAGAGCAAAACCAGTGCTATGCACACAACTAATGGGAAACCTTCCCGCAACTAGAATACAACAAAATCGACCGTTCTACAATGCTGGAGTGGATTTCTGCGGACCCATCTGGATACACTTCAAAATCCGCGGTAAGAGACCACAAAAATCTTGTATAGCGGTATTTTGCTGTTTTGCTACAAAAGCAGTCCATCTGGAGGTTGTATCAGATCTGACAACAGAAGGTTTCCTGCGCTAAAACGATTCTTCGGTCGAAGAGGCAATTCACGGAATATCTATTGCGATAACGCCATCAACTTTCTCGGAGCGTACAATAAACTAGAGAAGGTAAAAAAGATGATGGAGACAAACGAGTCTAAAGAAAAAATTACATCCCTATGTCTAGCGAAGGGTATCGATTTCCATTTTATTCCACCGCGGGCTCCTCATTTCGGCGGTCTTTGGGAAGCAGCCGTAAAATCAGGAAAGCTATTATTATTCAAAACAATAAGTCCAGCTTCGTTAACATATGAAGAGCTAGAGACAGTTGCTATTGAAATCGAGGCAATACTAAACTCTAGACCCTTAACGCCTTTATCATCAAATCCGAATGATTTAACAGCACTAACTCCTGGTCATTTTCTCATTGGAGAAGCATTGACTAGCATTCCAGAGTCAACGTTACCAGCACAGAACTCGTTTTTAATCACACGTTGGAAACTAGTTCAATATGTGAAATCAGAATTTTTGAAACGGTGGACCAAGGAATATTTAAGCGAACTACAGCATAGACGCAAATGGAACCGAACTTCAGCAAATATTGCGCCTGGGACTATCGTAATAATAAAAGAAGACAACATGCCACCTCTCAAATGGCATATGGGACGAGTTATCCAAACTATTAGAGGCGAAGACAACCTGGTACGAGTTGCAGTCATTAAAACATCGTCAGGTGTGCTAAGAAGACCAATACATCGTCTCTGCGCTCTACCAACCGAACAAAAGATGGCAGTACTACCGTAACCTCAAGGCCGCCATCGGATTTTGACAACACCAGTGATACTTTAGATCCACCGCCATCCAAGAAGAGTCGTCAAATAAATGGTGGTTTAAGCGCAATCACTTTAGTATTATTGGCATTGTTTGTCCCAACATTTGGGGAACAAACATCGGTTGAAATAAAACCCTTTATTTCACCGCCTGGTTTATATTTCGATAGCATGGGCTCAACCAACCTAATAACTGACGAATGGAAACTGATCGTATATTACAACATGACAACATACTGGCAGGAAGCAAAGGCATTGGACGAGGAATTATACAAGTTAGGTCAACTGTGTAACATATCTGAAAGTGGAAGATATTGCACTGCGATCTTCACTCAATTACAACATCAGCTGGACCAGATCCATGAAGTTAACAGAGTATTGGTGCACAACAAAGCAGAAAATAGACCAAAAAGAGCACCACTTGAGATAATTGGTAACATAGCCAATTCACTCTTCGGACTCTTGGATGAAGAATATGCTAAGAAATTGGCAAAGCAAATTGAACAAATAAAAGTAAACGAAATGCATATGAGGGATATGCTCAGAGCACAGACATCAATAATCGAGTCAACTACAAATATACTTAAGAAAAATAGCATAGATATAAAAAATCAATTCCTACACATGGAGAAGGAAATGCATGAATACTACTTGTTAAAAAAGGATGTTCAAACTCAACGAACTCAACAAATAGCAATGTCAGTAGCTGTTCACCTTTCACTAGTACTTCGAAATTACCAGAAAACACAAACGGCATTATTAGATGTGATTACAAATGTGCACCAAGGACAAATCAGCCCTCTACTAATAACACCGCCACAATTAGAAAGGGAAATAAATAATATCCAGCAACATCTACCATCAAATCGAAAACTACCCAAGGCAGAAGATCACACAGATTTACTTCAACTCTTCCATCTGATGTAGGTACAAGGACGTGCTACTACAGAATATGTTATTGCAGAGATTAAGCTTCCGTTGCTCATAAACGAAGGATTTGAAGCTTTCAGAATATTTCCTGTGCCAATGATAGTAAATGGCAGCAATGCAGTTATTGAGCAAACAACTGACGTATTAATCATCAACTTGCACCGAGATCGTTACCTTCCGATTACAGTGACAGAGTGGAATACATGTAAACTACTAGTCAACGACGAAAACTACTGCAAACAAACACATCCGATCTACCACAAGGGAGCCGATAGTAACCAGTGTGAAATCAACATGTTAAATCACGAGCATTCATCAAACAAGTGTAAAACAATCATCACAGATGGTCTTCAAAAATGGACTCAATTAAATAATCCCAACAACTGGATATATGCTGTGGATAAGAATACTATCATTAACGTTGTTTGTGGGGAACAACTCACGCAGATGACACTTGTCAACACGGGCCTACTATCGTTTAAGGGAAGTTGCATGATAAAGGATGGACTAATGACGATATCCTCGCGGTCTACATTCCCAACTCAAATCAGATCTTCATTTATACCATCGTTTTATCCGACCTACAACTTTACAGCAGAAGTGTCTGAGAATGTATCTTACACATTCCCACCATTCCAACTGGATATAAAGGACATAGATATTCTTCAGAATGAGATAAAGAGACTAAAGGCTAACCAAGATGGTTCAAATGAAGTATCTTCTCGAGAAATCCATCAATTTTCCGTCGGCTACATGTCCATCGTACTAATTTTAGTAATACTGGTATATATTCATTGGAGCAGATACAAAGCAAGACCCAGCCCACCTAAAGCAGCACCTAGGAAAAGGACACATACCGATTTTACATTCGAAGCCTAAGTTGAAGTCGGTCTTCAACGGCGGGGAGAATGTTCATATTTCACCTTTAGAAATTATGTACTCGCATAATTTAAGTATCATCAGTAGCACAAAAAATGTAAAATTCACATCAGGTGAAATATGTTGGACGTGTGATTTGCTGACGTTGTGTCTAGACACAAAGGTAGCAAATTACCTGTGCATATTTCAGGTGATGGGAATTGCAACTTTGGATACCTGAACCAATTCCATTTTTATAAACGTTGCATACTGCTAAATAAGCATTTTTTAGTTTAGGAAATTTTGTATATATAGGCTAAGTTAATTACTAATAAAGTTTAGTGTGTGTATAATATCAATACCAATCGTTTCAGTTCGTTTCAGTCAATTTCAGTTCATTTCAGTCAATTTCAGTCAAGTTACCAGTTAAAGATAATTTCAAGTGATTAGTTTTGGTGACAACATTTTGATTACAAGTTCGAAATTAAAATACCGAGCTCTTCCTTCAGCTCTATTAGTTTTAAGTCTTTTAAATAACGCGGCATTTTCAGTATCTTTTATTTGTCCATTAAAGATTTTCCGCGATTCAAATTCTCTTCTTTTTTTTGTCCGCATGAGAACTTTCCACTTCACTAATTAAAGTTACCGCTCACTAGAGCACTCG
The DNA here is from genome assembly GCA_951812415.1 of Beris morrisii. Lineage (NCBI taxonomy): Eukaryota > Metazoa > Arthropoda > Insecta > Diptera > Stratiomyidae > Beris > Beris morrisii. Next base: position 80,726,567 of record OX638311.1, on the reverse strand, counting down.
AAAATATTCGATTTCACGAAATTCTCATTGTTCGTTCGAGAATTTTTCACTTCACTTCACGGTTTGAATGAAAACTTTATTCGCGCACAAAATTCTCACTTTGTCCGTTCGAGAATTTTAAACTCACTTTTTCCACTCGCGATTTTAATGCGAATTAATCCTTGAAATCATACTTCTGACACCAATTGTTGTGAGCTAGGGGTTCGCCGGGATTTCAAGTAAAACACAATTTGGTTAAACTAAAAATTAAGTGATTATTTATTCTTCGCACTTTAATTCTATTAGCACAATTATTCGCACTATATGGCAATACCGCCCGCTTATCTATATCGCTTGATTCGATCACTTTCGCTCTCTATCAACACGGTCGCGTATACACGCTGGCTGTCACAGTCGACGTAATAAAAATTACTATATCCCTCGCTGAAAGCTTTATCTGCTTTTATACTACTTGTCTGTAGTCGAAACTGTTCTTGAATCTTCGTTCGGTGGTGTGTGTAGAGGGTTCTGGAAAGCTTGAGAGCATTCCATTTGATCTCCAACGCTGTTCTAGTACATTCGAGCACATTCGATTAGAGGGGAGATATAGTCGTGTTGCTCCGCTCCCCTTATACATATACTTCAACTAGGCTTTTGATTGGGTAACTTTACAACTAGGTATTCGGTTGTTGCTGTTTCCCTTATTCGTAATCGATCGAGTTGCGCGGTGGCAAGGCTTACACGTAACAATATTATTTTTTGTATGGAAAATAATAGTTCGACTGGTCCAATGAGAAATATTAATTCTGTTTGCAACACTTCTGTGTAAAATCGTAGTGAGCGAGATCGGGTCAAAATCCCGTTTTCTGAAATACCGACTTCACTCAATTTGTGAAAATGATATCATTTAGCCACGAAGTTGAAATTTTGTACAAATTAGTTTTAAGTGAAAATTAACTTCAAGTTTATTAGTTAGCGAAATTCCTTTACTTTTTCCGAAAACTAACATACAAAAAGTCCTTAAAACACGTGTTCAAAAATATTGGCCGACAAATTCAGAATGCTAAAAGCTAGAAATTTTTTCAGAATTACGCATAATAAACTACCTAAGAATAATAAAGTTGCGCCCAGACTATTGGCAGATTTTTTTATACGATTACCATTTTGTTCGACTTGCAAAGTGTAACAAGATCGGGTCAAAATCTCATTTTATAAAATACCGACTTACGCAACTAAGTTAGAGCAGCGCATCTTAAAGTACGAAAATTTTCAAAGGAATCGGAGAGGGTGAAGTCTGAGGCGATTTTTTGTCTTAGGTCATTTTTGGCGATTCTTGATGGTATGACCCTATGGTCACGGTTTTGTTCTGTTCTTCGCATTACACCGCAGAACTACAGTAAATGCTAATTACAGTTAATATTGCAGTGGAGTAAAAAAAATCGGAGAACGGTTGAAGTATGTATGTTTAGAAAATTCTGAATTGCTCTTGCCCCCCCTTGTATCCTCCAATGACCGGGTCCGAGTTTGAAGATGTTGACGAGAAATATACCGAGCAGTATTTACTCATTGAGGAAGCAGTATTTGGCTATATGGGTGAACTAAGTGAGATCACTACCCTGCAAGAAAGCGCTACCCGAAAGTACGCATACATTCAGAAGATTCAATACAGTGACACCAGAACTTTTCTTGTGTTAGAAATTTCTTCTAGGGAATGTAACTCTCCTTTATATACTCGTGCAACTGGCAAAGCACGTTTGAAATGACCAACGACTGCGACCTGCACCATTCAAATTTGAACCTTCAAGCCTGGGATATGCTTTTTTTTAACTTAGGCGATTATAACATTAGGCCAACCTGCAACTCGGGTAGCGCTTTCTTGCAGCGATGGCGTGTGCTGCTAGTGTTTATTGCATATGTACACATATGCAATAAACACTAGCAGAACGCGCCATCCGACTTACCAAAACTTCTAGTTGTTTTTCTGCGCCGCAAGAATTTCGGTATCGGTTTCCGTATTTGACCCGGTAACCACCGGTTATCGTTAACCAAGAGTAAAGAAGACGGCAATATTAAACGAAAGAGGTAGAGAATCACACGCATGTACACCGATACGAAGTATATAAGTTAATTTTTGTCCCGCGGCCTATACGTTTTGACTGAAAGATTACCGGGTAATGCTACGGCGGAGCTCCGGCGGACTTATCCGGTAATTTTCTTGCAGGGTAGTAAACATACCAATACCAATCTCAATAGCCCGAAATTAAACTTCCACTGATCGAAATTCCAAGGTTCAATGGCGAATATGGCAGCTGGAGAAGCTTTTACGATCTGCATAAAAGTGTTATCCATGACAACAACCAATTACGAAGGTACAGAAACTTCACTACCTATAGGGTGTTGTCACAGGTGAAGCTTCGAAAGCTTTACAGCAGTTCGATATCACAGACTCTAACTACGATGCAGCCTGGGATTTGTTAGTTCGGCGTTATGACAACAAACGAGCCTTAGTGAATACTAACATAAAAGCTCTATTTAATATGCCCGATATTCGCACGGAATCCGATAAGGAATTCAAACAATTATTCGACAATTCGAACGAAGCACTGCACGAATTAAAGACATTTGGTCTCGACACAAGCAGCTGGGATGCTATAATTTTATACTTGTTGACTAAGAAGCTTCCGTCACAAATTCGTAACATGTGGGAAAAACAGGTATCTGATTCAGACACACTACTCACCTATTAACAATTTGAGAGCGTAATAGAATGTCGGTACAGAACGCTTGAGGTGATTGCAGAATCTGAAACGAAACCAAGCACATCGCCAAAAAGCACGACTTATTTCGTTAAATCCAACCATAAAACTGCATTAACGTGCCCATGCTGTAAGGGAAGCCATTCAATTTTCAAATGCATCAAGTTTCGTGGACTTGATGTACAAGCTAGATGGAACCATTGCATTGTATTTATATATTATAGTAGTATCACGAATAACTTCACCTCAGCTCAAAAGATGGCGTTGCATATTCCGATTCGAGAGCTTTGTGCTGTTGCTTTCCACACATCACTCTTTTCTCGTCTCGTGTATTTTCAATGCCCTTTGCGGGGTATAGAACGCAGAAACGATTGAGCTATAAATGAATTTCTTGCGTTTTCAATTTTCATTGCGAAGTGGAGAGGGGAGTGAGCCATGACTGATTTACTTGCGTCTTCTATCTTATTCAACGAACCCGCATTAATAGATTGCAAAATGCTTGTCCGTTGACTTCATTACTTTGATTTGGTAGCAACGCGCACGAGAAAATACCGGCGGTGCAGACGCAGAGAGCATAGCATAACAACGGTGGAGCGTTATGTTTCGATTATGTATATTGTATACACACAAAGAATATGTATACATTAATTTATAATACACAATAATATTTATCTACTGTATTATATAGTGGTGACAAGGGGATGTCATAGTGTAACTTTCCGGAAGATCAAATATCATTTTCCTGAAAAGTTCTTGCTTGAGAGCCCGACTTCGTTGCAAAGTTGGAAAAAATGTGTTTCGTGGATCATTTAATTGCCAACTAAGGAGTCGGGTTAAAATCCGTGTTCTAAAATCCCGTTGTCCCAAAATCCCGTCGATCCAAAATCCCGTTGTCTCAAAATCCCGTTTCATAAAAACTCGTTAAGCCAAAAACTCGTTAAGCCAAAATCCCGTTTAATAAAATCTCGTTTTCTTATTAAAATTAAAAATTCCGCTTTTTTGCCCAACTAAAGCTGCGCAGCACATCTTAAGGAATAGGTTGTTTATTTTGGTCATAGATATGTGATCCAAATTTCATGCAATTATTCGGTCGAAATTTATAAGCAATCATCCAGATTTTGACACTTGAGGTGTCATTCGAGTAATAGAGTCAAAATCACGTGTTCCAAAATACCGCTCTTAAAAAAAACCGTTTCCCAAGATTCTATTTCGAAAATATTGTTTTCTTTTTAAAATTATAAAATTATATCCCTGTTTTTTATTCGACTAAAAATGTGTTTATTATTTATTTATTATTGTTTCACCAAAAGTTTGTATGTTCATTCGTAGTTTGTACGCGACCTGACCGATTTTAACACTTGGGTGTCATTCTACTTGCCTCAAATATGTGTGTGAATAAACAACATATTTGTGAAAAATTCAAAACGGTGGTGAAAATGAAAAAGAAATGTAATGTATAAAATTAATGTTTATTGCTCGGGCCCGGGCATTTATATTAATTATCCATAAAAACGGGATTTTGGCAATAGTGATTTTGGGAAACGGGAAAAAATGTTCAACCTAACCATTAAGGGCTGAAAATTTCAAGAAATTGGTTTTTTTTTACAGATTTTTTTTTTATACTTTTAAGAATTAAAAAAAAAATTAGAATTTAGAAAATGCCACTCCATTACAAGCAATAAATGTCACCAGACATCGGTTTGAAGCGGATTCCTGGCTAATTGCCGCGCCACTCTCAACAGCAGCGTTTAGCATTTATTTTTTCGCAAAAGCTAGGTTTCATAGAAAACTAGGTCATTTATAGGACCCTCTGAGAAAAACACGAAGATACAAGAGGAAGAAGGTGTACAGAACGAAGCTGGAATGGGAGACTAGTCCCAAGTTCACGTTGTACCTACCAAAAACTTTAAACGCATTTTTCTCGAAACCATGTTTTTAGACATGGCCTCAGACAATTTTTAATATGTTTCAACTTTTTTTTTTTTAAATTTTGATAACTATTTTCTCTATAGTCTGACGAGAGGTTTTTTTAATTTTTTGCTTGGAAATTTTTTTATAAATTATTATTATTATATAGTGTGAGTGTTGTATGTAATTGAAACTTATATCTAATATAAACTTAAACTATTCTACAATATAACTTAATTCTAATAATACTTCATATTATTGTGTGGTTGGGTTTGACGACGCACGCCTTAGACGGAACCAATGTGTATTGCTTCCGGTGTACTTCACTCGAACTTGGCTACCTTTGTTAAAGAATACGGTGTATGCTCGTCGTTTAGATCTTTTTATTTTTCTCCACGGAATGGAATTGAGCTCACCATACGTGAGATCGAATAATTCTCCCTTTTCCGTGACGAAGGTATACCTTTTCTCTCGTTCACTTATATTGGCCGTTAACGAAAGTGTGACGTTCGGTGTCACCATTGGGGATGATGTAAGGATGTCGGGCTCTAGGTTTCGACCCGGAGTGATTGGTAGATCATCGATCCTACCAATGGGTGATGATGGTGGACTGTGAAACACCACCTTGGGCGGTAAATGTTCGGCACTGCCTATGTTACACCCTGAATCAAATGGCAACTCTTTAACTTGAGTTATGGTCAATAGGTTGCATACTGTAGATTGGTGATCTCACACTGTGTCCTTTGTTGTGGTATTATTAGTGTTGGATGAACCTTGTAGTGATACGTTTGATTCGTGATGCAGTAACATATGATGTCGATCATTGTACTTGTAGCATGATCGGGAACTTATGCATGCATTTCTACTGTGTTTTCCTAAACAGTTGAAACAGATTGCCTTAGAACGAACTAGGTTCCATCATTGTATTTATATATTATAGTAGTATCACGAAGCTCGCTTCGATGTTTTAACCGGCTTACATTAGAGACGCTGCATGTGCTTTGCCAATTCCCTCTTATCCTACGCGTTCGTTTCATCAGTTCATTCATTTGCTCTTTCTACTATCCAAGAAGTTAATTGGTTCCCATGCGGCGCATATGGCTTAGGCGATGACGAATTTCAATTTCTTGCTGTGCAGACTGGGCGGGGAGAGGAATGTGGAGGCTCATGTCTCGCTTTTATATTTTTTTCTATCGTTACGACGAATATTTTTGCCAGACTATCGTTTTCCCGGAAATTTTTGAACTTTAGGAATTTCGGTTTTTCAATCCTGCAAAATTATTTTTTTTTGCAATGATATTGTTGCGAGCTAGGGGTTCGCAATTCCTGGTTAATGTCCTTCGACGTCTGGTCTAATTTGTTCATCATTTGCTGCATTAACTGCGTCAGAGAATCTGGTGTACCAGAACACTCCTCACCACTTCCTGCACGAGCTTCTTCGATTGGGAACTCGAAACTATTTGCGTCCTTACCTTCAGCCTCAAGCACTTCGGACTCAAGTTCGGACTTGTTCCCAGTTGTTGATAATTCGCGTCTACCGAGCTCTTCCTTCAGCTTTATTAGTTTTAAGTCTTTTAAATAACGCGGCGTTTTCAGTATCTTTTATTTGTCCGTTAAAGATTTTCCGCGATTCAAATTCTCTTCTTTTTTTTTGTCCGCATGAGAACTTTCCACTTCACTAATTAAAGTTACCGCTCACTAGAGCACTCGAGAATATTCGATTTCACGAAATTCTCATTGATCGTTCGACAATTTTTCACTTCACTTCACGGTTTGAAAACTTTATTCGCGCACAAAATTCTCACTTTGTCCGTTCGAGAATTTTAAACTCACTTTTTCCACTCGCGATTTTAATGCGAATTAATCCTTGAAATCATACTTCTGACACCAATTGTTGTGAGCTAGGGGTTCGCCGGGATTTCAAGTAAAACACAATTCGGTTAAAATAAAAATTAAGTGATTATTTATTCTTCGCACTTTAATTCTATTAGCACAATTATTCGCACTATATGGCAATACCGCCCGCTTATCTATATCGCTTGATTCGATCACTTTCGCTCTCTACCAACACGGTCGCGTATACACGATTACCATTTTGTTCGACTTGCAAAGTGTAACAAGATCGGGTCAAAATCTCATTTTATAAAATACCGACTTACGCAACTAAGTTAGAGCAGCGCATCTTAAAGTACGAAAGTTTTCAAAGGAATCGGAGAGGGTGAAGTCTGAGGCGAATTTTTGTCTTAGGTCATTTTTGGCGATTCTTGATGGTGATGATGATCCTATGGTCACGGTTTTGTTCTGTTCTTCGCATTACACCGCAGAACTACAGTAAATGCTAATTACAGTTAATATTGCAGTGGAGTAAAAAAAATCGGAGAACGGTTGAAGTATGTATGTTTAGAAAATTCTGAATTGCTCTTGCCCCCCCTTGTATCCTCCAATGACCGGGTCCGAGTTTGAAGATGTTGACGAGAAATATACTGAGCAGTATTTACTCATTGAGGAAGCAGTATTTGGCTATATGGGTGAACTAAGTGAGATCATTACCCTGCAAGAAAGCGCTACCCGAAAGTACGCATACATTCAGAAGATTCAATACAGTGACACCAGAACTTTTCTTCTGTTAGAAATTTCTTCTAGGGGATGTAACTCTCCTTTACATACTCGTGCAACTGGCAAAGCACGTTTGAAATGACCAACGACTGCACCATTCAAATTTGAACCTTCAAGCCTGGGATATGCTTTTTTTTAACTTAGGCGATTATAACATTAGGCCAACCTGCAACTCGGGTAGCGCTTTCTTGCAGCGATGGCGTGTGCTGCTAGTGTTTATTACATATGTACACATATGCAATAAACACTAGCAGAAAGCGCCATCCGACTTACCAAAACTTCTAGTTGTTTTTCTGCGCCGCAAGAATTTCTGTATCGGTTTCCGTATTTTACCCGGTAACCACCGGTTATCGTTAACCAAGAGTAAAGAAGACGGCAATATTAAACGAAAGAGGTAGAGAATCACACGCATGTACACCGATATGAAGTATATAAGTTAATTTTTGTCCCGTGGCCTATACGTTTTAACTGAAAGATTACCGGGTAATGCTACGGCGGAGCTCCGGCGGACTTATCCGGTAATTTTATTGCAGGGTAGTAAACATACCAATACCAATCTCAATAGCCCGAAATTAAACTTCCACTGATCGAAATTCCAAGGTTCAATGGCGAATATGGCAGCTGGAGAAGCTTTTACGATCTGTATAAAAGCGTTATCCATGACATCAATCAATTACCGAAGGTACAGAAACTTCACTACCTATAGGGTGTTGTCACAGGTGAAGCTTCGAAAGCTTTACAGCAGTTCGATATCACAGACTCTAACTACGATGCAGCCTGGGATTTGTTAGTTCGGCGTTATGACAACAAACGAGCCTTAGTGAATACTAACATAAAAGCTCTATTTAATATGCCCGATATTCGCACGGAATCCGATAAGGAATTCAAACAATTATTCGACAATTCGAACGAAGCACTGCACGAATTAAAGACATTTGGTCTCGACACAAGCAGCTGGGATGCTATAATTTTATACTTGTTGACTAAGAAGCTTCCGTCACAAACTCGTAACATGTGGGAACAACAGGTATCTGATTCAGACACACTACTCACCTATTAACAATTTGAGAGCGTAATAGAATGTCGGTACAGAACGCTTGAGGTGATTGCAGAATCTGAAACGAAACCAAGCACATCGCCAAAAAGCACGACTTATTTCGTTAAATCCAACCATAAAACTGCATTAACGTGCCCATGCTGTAAGGGAAGCCATTCAATTTTCAAATGCATCAAGTTTCGTGGACTTGATGTACAAGCTAGATGGAACCATTGTATTTATATCTTATAGTAGTACCACGAATAACTTCACCTCAGCTCAAAAGATGGCGTTGCATATTCCGATTTGTAGCAGCACCATCGCATAGCAGAACTTTTACATGGCAGTACCACAGGACTGCCGCACTGAATACCTTCAGCTTCTGTTTATGAAGGAATGATTCATTCCGTCGTTGAATTTCCATCCGCAAGGAAGTACTTTAAACTGTGTAACTTTTTAAATAAATTAAATATTAAAATATAGTGCTTTTATTATACGCTATATTTGGTGACCCCGACGTGATTTGCGTGTCTTAAATTCTAACTGTGTTTTGTGTTGACTATCGAAATAAACAATCGCCGTAACGCATTTGTGATAATTTCCGTGTTTGTGAAAGTTTCGGGAATCAAAAATGTCGGAAAACGAAGAAAGCAATCCGACTCAAGCTGAAAATGTCGATACTCCAAAATCGGCGCCAGTGGAACAAAATCAACCGCGTCGTTTTCTTGATCCCGGCACGATACCTCGCGTCGACGCAGTACAAAATGTTAAGCTTCCGCCATTTTGGCAACGGCGTCCGTCTTTGTGGTTCGCACAGGTAGAAGCACAATTTACTACCAACAGAGTATATTTGGATTCAACGAAATTCAATATTCTTGTTGGATCAATCGACGTCAGCGTGCTAGAACAAGTAGCCGACATCGTGGAACATCCACCGGCAACTAATAAGTACGAGGAACTTAAACGGCAATTGATAGCGCGATTCTCGGAAACACCCGGAAGTCAACTGACAAAAGTATTGACGGAAATGGAGCTCGGTGACAAGAAACCGTTCCAACTTTTTAGAGAAATGAAATCTACGGCCGGAGATCAATTACCACTCGATGCTGTAAGATCGTTATGGCTGCGACGAATTCCAGTACGGGTAAGAGCAATTTTATCCGTTACCTCCCATATAGATATATCAGCTTTAACCGAGGTAGCCGATAAGATATTGGAAGAAAGCCGCGAATTTCCTTCCGTTTCGGCTGTAGCAGTCGAACCAACCATTGCATCTCAAGAAGCTGTAATTGCGGCTCTAACAAAAAGGCTCGAAGATCTGGAGGCGAGAGACAAAAGAAAATTTCCGGCACGAAGATCTCGCTCCCGCTCACGTTCGAAGTCAGTCACAAGGAACACTGGCCTTTGTTTCTTTCACCAACGCTTCGGAGAGTCCGCACGTAAGTGTACGAAGCCGTGCACTTTCCAAAGGCCGTCGGAAAACTAAACGCTATTACGAGGTTAACTCGTAATGAGCATCCTTCTGGAAGACAAGAGAGAACAATCGTTAGTTGCGTTATTAAACAATTGATGAATTAGGTTACCTTTTGTAATAAGCCCGATGCGCTGGGGACGTTTCATGGGCACGGCTCCGCAGTCGACAGTAGCACCTAAAAGTAAGCCAATGATGAAATATTAATACAAGTTGCAGCTGACACGGAGAAGAGGCGGGAAGATGAATTACTTAGGTTTAGGGAATATTAATGTAAGTTAAGGTTAGGTTATGTAAGGATTTAGGAATAGGAAAAGGAAGAAATAGGGTAAGGAAATAGAGAAAGGAAGTAGGAAATTAAAAGATGAATTACTTAGGTTTAGGGAATATTAATGTAAGTTAAGGTTAGGTTATGTAAGGATTTAGGAATAGGAAAAGGAAGAAATAGGATAAGGAAATAGGAAAAGGAAGTAGGAAATTAAAAACAAATTAATACGGAGGAGCACGGTAACAACAAACGATGAACCCGAACGACACCCAGAAGACATTTAACATTTAACACAACACTGAAAACAATTGACACCGGCAATACAGCACAACACCGCACAAATGTCACAACAACGAGAAACGTCATCCGACGACAATATCGACGAGCACGAACCGCGAGAAAGTGAAGTCGATAAAACAGATCATGAGGTTCAGGTCCATGCTAAAAAGTCGGATGGTGAATATTAAGTGGACAGGAGAAAGTAAATCGGCACCTGAGAGAAATGGGAAGTTTTGGGAGAAAAACGAACGTTGACCTACAAAAGCGGAATTTGGTCAGTGGAAAATAACTGACTGTTGGGGGCCGTTGGAAGTTTTCGCGGCAAGTGCGGACGATTTTTGCGGGCCTTGAGTCAAGGAAGTTCGTTACGTGAACGTCGGAGATCGAGGAGTACGGTCGGAGAAATAGCATAAGTATAAGAAAATATACGGAAGGCTTGTATCGGAAGTCGGCGAATTACGAACGAGGTCTTCGTCATCAGAATAAGGAGAGTCGTGCAGCAGGCGAGGAAAGAATTCTCATCGTGGGACACCGCACCAGAGGCGCCCTAAGTAAGGTTAGCTAGACTAGTTAGTGAGTTATAATCAGGTGAAAGCGTAGGAAGAAAAAGTAACGAACAAAGGATTTTTGAGTTGATTTCTGAAGAGTATTAAATTTCATTTTATTTCCTTTAATTGATGCCAATTGTATTATTTTTCCGTGTTGTGACGTGTTTCAGCCTCTTCTCCGGGTGAATAGTGTTTGTTTCCTTTAGAATTAGTTTATCATTCATTTTCCCCGAACTCGTGGTTCGGTCGGGGAAGATCTTGGAGGACGGGTTCCTAAAGTAAGAACCACTGGCGCCCACGACCCATCTCTGGGTTGGCCGGAAAGGACCCGTTCGTCCCCTTTCGGTGCAAGGGGTTTTGATTGCGGTATTAGGACCGCTAACGCGAATTTTAAACCGTAATAACGCACCGTCGTCAACTTTAGCGGTCAGCGACGGTGATTGCAAGCTGAACCGCCTACTATTACGGGATCGTCAAAACGGTACTATATTTCTGATTGATACCGGTGCCGATGTTTCGGTTGTACCTCGGATTAAAAGAGACCAACCGATATCATCAATTAAATTATACGCAGCGAATGGTTCAACCATTAACACGTATGGCGAGCGTCTTCTCCTGCTAGATTTTGGACTTCGTCGCCGCTTCAACTGGGTTTTCTGCATTGCAACTCTATCCGATGGACGAGCGATTACTTCATACGGTCCACTGTAGGGCTGCTGAAGTGGTTTCTTTACTGCATCCACTCGAAGAAACACATGAGAGCAGGTATACAAATCTTTATGTACAAACATGCTCTTGGTATTATGATGAGCGACGGGTGTTGGTCGGAGAGATTCCATGTCACGTCGAAACTTTTCGACGAAGATGTGCGGATCACTTTCCATTTCTTGATCAAGAAAAAATTTACCGGGTAAGCGAAGAGTTGTTCCGTAAAGGAGTTCTGCTGCGGAACACTTCAAATCATCCTTATACGCAGTTCTTAATCCCAGTAGAACAGTTGGTAGAGTTTCGTTCCAGCGTTGATTGTCATGGCACATAAGAGCGGCTTTAAGGGAGCGATGCCATCGCTCTATCATACCACTTGCGGCGGGATGATAAGCTGTAGTTCTTGTGCGTTTACATCCTGTAAGTTGCAATAGTTTCGATGCGAGATAAGGCGTCATCAACAATGTTGTGTTTCCCGGAAACGTGCACAATTTCTGTTGTAAATTGCGACACAAATTCCAGCTGTCTCGCTTGTCGTGGTGATGCCTTTGACGATTTCTGCTGAAACGCAAAACATAACGGCTTGTGATCCGTTCTTACGATGAATCTCTTGCCTTCCACCATATCACGTAAATGCTTGATGGCCGTGTATACTGAAAGTAACTCGCGGACGTAAGCAGAGTAATTGGTTTGTGCAGTACTTAGTTTTTTCGAAAAAAAACCAAGTGGTTTCCACTCGTTCTCGTGTAGCTTCTCCAGAACTGCTCCCATGGCGATATTTGATGCATTTGTCGAAATTGAAAGCAGTGCGTCATCTTTGGGATGTTCCGGTAGTGATGCATTGGCCAGAAGCTTCTTACTTTTCTGGAATGCGTTATTACTTTCAGGTGTCCATTGAATTTGTCGCTTATCATTCCTTTTGCTGTCAGTCAAATACGCATTTAGTGGCTGCAAAATATTTGCTGCATCCTTCAGAAATTTTCGATAAAAATTCAGAACACCTAGATAGCGACGTAACTTCAAGATTGTTTGTGGTTTTTTGTAATCTTGAATGGCCTGAACTCTTGCTGGCAGCGGACTAGTACTTTCGCTATTAACTAAATAGCCGAGATACTGCACTTCTTTTTGACCGAAATGACACTTTGCGACGTTTATTTTTATGCCATAATCTTTTAATCTCCTGAACAATTGTTGTAAGTGGTTGAGATGTTCTTCCATTGTTGTTGAAGCTACCAAAATGTCATCGAGGTATCCGAAGGTAAAGTTGAGTCTACGAAGAACGATGTCAATAAACCGCTGGAAGGTTTGCGCGGCATTTCGCAAACCGAACGGCATGACGACAAATTCGTATAGACCGAAAGGTGTGATGCCGCAACAGTTCCGGATCGATATCCAGTAGCCAACATCAGCGATTTCGCCCATCAGCTCCACGGAAAAAAGTTGTTTAGCACCATTGATTTAGTGCGAGCTTATTATCATGCACCCATCGTTGAGGAGGATATTCCCAAGACCGCGGTGATCACACCTTTCGGTCTATACGAATTTGTCGTCATGCCGTTCGGTTTGCGAAATGCCGCGCAAACCTTCCAGCGGTTTATTGACATCGTTCTTCGTGGACTCAACTTTACCTTCGGATACCTCGATGACATTTTGGTAGCTTCAACAACAATGGAAGAACATCTCAACCACTTACAACAATTGTTCAGGAGATTAAAAGATTATGGCATAAAAATAAACGTCGCAAAGTGTCATTTCGGTCAAAAAGAAGTGCAGTATCTCGGCTATTTAGTTAATAGCGAAGGTACTAGCCCGCTGCCAGCAAGAGTTCAGGCCATTCAAGATTACAAAAAACCCCAAACAATCTTGGAGTTACGTCGCTATCTAGCTGTTCTGAATTTTTATCGAAAATTTCTGAAGGATGCAGCGAATATTTTGCAGCCACTAAATGCGTATTTGACTGACAGCAAAAGGAATGATAAGCGACAAATTCAATGGACACCTGAAAGTAATAACGCATTCCAGAAAAGTAAGGAGCTTCTGGCCAATGCATCACTACTGGACAAGGCCGTAGCCAGGGGGGGGGGTCCGACAGGGTCCGGACTAGAGATGGGAAATTCGGATCTTTTCACTGAACCGGTTCACCGGATCTCGTTCTTTTCATTGAGCCGGCTCTTTGAGCCGGTTCAAAAGATCCAGGTGGATCTTTTGCACTGCCGTACAAGGGGACTGCAGATTAATATTGAAAAACCGAAAACTAATTTAAAAAAAAAAATTGTGAATAAATTATGAGCTTTAATGAAAATACTCAAAGTTGATTATTTTAAGGCAGTGCTGGGTATGGCGGGAAATAATAGGAACCTAGTTTTAAAAAATATTGGCTCTAGTCCTGGATTTGACGGCATAACAATTGAATGTCTAAAAATATTAAAAGATTTTATCTCAAAGCCTCTTACATACTTAATTATTTTTAACTTTTCGAAGAATGTATTTCCTAAAATTTAGTAAACACTCAACAATTATTGACTTATTTCCTTAATATACAGGGTGTTTGGTACTCCGTGCACGACCTTGTAAGGGGTTATTCCTTGATATATTTGGAGAAAAAAATTGTTCCACAGGGTGGGTCAATTTTCAATAACAGTGGAGATACAGGGTGGTTAAGAAAAGTGTTTTTGACCGGTACCCTTACTCACTTAAAACGTTATATCTTGAAAACGAATAATCACAAGGCAACGTGTTATAACTCGTTTTTTAGGCAATCGAATTATCTTTCATTTGATGTAACAGTCTAAATTGTAACTGCACCCAATCTTGAGATATTTACTCGAAAACACCAATTTTTGCTACGTGAACCCTTAAAATTCAGTGATCAATGTAGTTTTTCTCAGAAAACCCCATTATAAACATGTCATTTTAATTTTATTTTTTTATGTGCCGTATTATTACCTACAAAAGCTGCATACATATGTATGAGTTACGATTAACATTTTGGAAGTAATAGGTAAAAATACATATCGCATAAAAATTAAATATTCCAAAAGTCAGTGCATGTGCATGTTGATCTACACTACTTGTTTGAACTAAAAGAATTTAATAATGGTTTTTATGTTTTACTTAAAAAAATTTTGTTATAATAAATGTTCAAAATGGCCACCTTCATTTTGAATGCACGCTAAAGCTCGTTTGGCGAGTGTTCTCTTGGTATTCATATTCCTCAACTGCTGCCTTACTTCTATTGCTGCCGCATCGATCCTGATATTTAGATCTTCCAATGTTTCTACTGGCGTTGTGTAGACTAGGTCCTTCATCCTTCCCCATACAAAGAAATCCATAATAGTAAGATCAGGAGATCTTGCAGGCCAGTGTATCGGTCCATTTCTACCGATCCAGCGATTGCTATAATTGGAATTTAACCAATCTGTGATCTGTCGGCCGTAATGAGCTGGAGCACCATCGTGTTGGTAAAACATGGAAGCCAATCGTACCAGTGGAATATCATCCAATAAGTCCTGTAGATCATTTGATAAAAACTGTAAGTAATTGGAGCTATTTAGAGTACGCGGAAGCCTAATAGGTCCAAGTAAATCGTCACCAATCACGCCTGCCCATAAATTGACGCTGAATCTGTGCTGAAATGATGCCGCTCTTCTTGTGTGTGGATTGCTCTCAGCCCACGTATGTAGGTTGTGGAAGTTTGTGATACTGTCTCTGGTAAATTGGGACTCATCCGTCCACAGAATATTGTTGAAAAAATTGTCGTTCAAGGAGCCAATTGCAAAACTCCATCCGTTCGGGGAAATCAATGGGTAGCAGCTCCTGTACTGGTGTGTGATGGTAGGCATGGAAGCGTTCTACTTTTAAAATACTCCAAACCTTCCAAATAGATATGTTAAACTGCAATGCCAAGCGTCGGATACAGATCGATGGATCATTTTGCACTGCTTGCAGTATTCTTTCATCAATCTGAACAGCGATTATAGGCGCAGGATTTGCATTTACTCTCCTTGTTCTAACGCTGCCAGTTTCCCTAGTTCTCCTGTAAACGTCCTGAAATACTCTCCTGTCAGGGGTCCGTCGATGGGGATGTCTCTGATGGTAAAGCCTTCGCGCGGCTTGTCCATTTTCGCGACACTCTCCATAAATTAACACAATGTCAGCATATTCTTCATTGGAGTACTCAGACATTTCGAAATTATTTTTTTTATTCTACTGACACCTTCTTCTCTTAGCAACGTAACTAAAACTGATAAAAATATGAAGGTAGTTTTGCTTTTATAGGCTTTTTATTTTGTAAGGCACCCTATTAAAAAAGGCATAGTACCGCACCCAGTATTACCTACCACATCCAGGTAAAAGCATCAATTATGTTGAAACTCAGTTACATTTCATTGTTTTCCTACATACTTTAAATAGTAATAAATGGGCAATAAAAATACTTCAGTACTACCGACAAATTAAACGAGGTCCACTTTATGGCACTGACTTTTGAAATATTTAATTTTTATGCGATATGCATTTTTACCTATTACTTCCAAAATGTTAATCGTAACTCATACATATGTATGCAGCTTTTGTAGGTAATAATACGGCACATAAAAAAATAAAATTAAAATGACATGTTTATAATGGGGTTTTCTGAGAAAAACTACATTGATCACTGAATTTTAAGGGTTCACGTAGCAAAAATTGGTGTTTTCGAGTAAATATCTCAAGATTGGGTGCAGTTACAATTTAGACTGTTACATCAAATGAAAGATAATTCGATTGCCTAAAAAACGAGTTATAACACTTTGCCTTGTGATTATTCGTTTTCAAGATATAACGTTTTAAGTGAGTAAGGGTACCGGTCAAAAACACTTTTCTTAACCATCCTGTATCTCCACTGTTATTGAAAATTGACCCACCCTGTGGAACAATTTTTTTCTCCAAATATATCAAGGAATAACCCCTTACAAGGTCGTGCACGGAGTACCAAACACCCTGTATATCGTTGGAAAAATAATTGAAAAGGTTGCAAAGTTGAAATTAATGAGTTTCTTTAAAAGACATAAAATATTAAACGAAAGTGAAAATATGTCTATGGCAAGAGCGAAGCGCACGTCAGCCTAACATGAACGCGAAAAGAGAGTTTTAATCCTTTTAGCCACGCAGGGCTGCGCAAAAGGTAGTTGGAGCGTAGCGCGCGTCAGCCAAACATGAACGCGAAAACAGAGTTTTAATCCCTTTAGCCCTGCAAATTTTGAGATAGTGATATCTTTTCATTTCAAGTCGAGCGGGGAGTGAAACAAATTGAAATTGACTTAAAAGTGGAAATACCATTAATGAAAAATGTAAATATTCATTTTGGAGTTTTGGTGTCCAGTAATACTTTTTCCTAAATATATCTTCCATCTCCTCTTTTCAATTTATAATCTTTAATATTCCATCTTTAATCTTCAATTTTCAATCTTCAATTTTCAATATTCAATCTTCAATCTTCAATCTTCAATTTTCAATCATCAAACTTCAATCTTCAATTTTCAATCCTCAATCTTCAATCATCAAACTTCAATCATCAAACTTCAATCATCAATCATCAATCATCAATCATCAATCATAAATCATCAATCATCAATCATCAATCATCAATCATCAATCATCAATCATCAATCATCAATCATCAATCATCAATCATCAATCATCAATCATCAATCATCAATCATCAATCATCAATCATCAATCATCAATCATCAATCATCAATCATCAATCATCAATCATCAATCATCAATCATCAATCATCAATCATCAATCATCAATCATCAATCATCAATCATCAATCATCAATCATCAATCATCAATCATCAATCATCAATCATCAATCATCAATCATCAATCATCAATCATCAATCATCAATCATCAATCATCAATCATCAATCATCAATCATCAATCATCAATCATCAATCATCAATCATCAATCATCAATCATCAATCATCAATCATCAATCATCAATCATCAATCATCAATCATCAATCATCAATCATCAATCATCAATCATCAATCATCAATCATCAATCATCAATCATCAATCATCAATCATCAATCATCAATCATCAATCATCAATCATCAATCATCAATCATCAATCATCAATCATCAATCATCAATCATCAATCATCAATCATCAATCATCAATCATCAATCATCAATCATCAATCCTCCATCCTCCATCCTCCATCCTCCATCATCCATCCTCAATCCTCAATCCTCAATCCTCAATCCTCAATCCTCCATCCTCCATCCTCCATCCTCCATCCTCCATCCTCCATCCTCCATCCTCTATCCTCCATCCTCCATCCTCCATCCTCCATCCTCCATCCTACATCCTCAATCCTCAATCCTCCATCCTCCATCCTCCATCATCCATCCTTCATCCTCCATCATCCATCCTCCATCATCCATCCTCAATCCTCAATCCTCAATCCTCAATCCTCCATCCTCCATCCTCCATCCTCCATCATCCATCATCCATCCTCCATCCTCCATCATCCATCCTCCATCCTCAATCCTCAATCCTCAATCCTCAATCCTCCATCCTCCATCCTCCATCCTCCATCCTCCATCCTCCATCCTCCATCCTCCATCCTCCATCCTCCATCCTCCATCCTCCATCCTCCATCCTCTATCCTCCATCCTCCATCCTCCATCCTCCATCCTCCATCCTACATCCTCAATCCTCTATCCTCCATCCTCCATCCTCCATCCTCCATCCTCCATCCTCCATCCTCCATCCTCTATCCTCCATCCTCCATCCTCCATCCTCCATCTTCCATCCTACATCCTCAATCCTCAATCCTCCATCCTCCATCATCCATCCTTCATCCTCCATCATCCATCCTCCATCATCCATCCTCAATCCTCAATCCTCAATCCTCAATCCTCCATCCTCCATCCTCCATCATCCATCATCCATCCTCCATCCTCCATCATCCATCCTCCATCCTCAATCCTCAATCCTCAATCCTCAATCCTCCATCCTCCATCCTCCATCCTCCATCCTCCATCCTCCATCCTCCATCCTCCATCCTCCATCCTCCATCCTCCATCCTCCATCCTCCATCCTACATCCTCAATCCTCAATCCTCCATCCTCCATCATCCATCCTTCATCCTCCATCATCCATCCTCCATCATCCATCCTCAATCCTCAATCCTCAATCCTCAATCCTCCATCCTCCATGCTCCATCCTCCATCCTCCATCCTCCATCCTCCATCCTCCATCCTCCATCCTCTATCCTCCATCCTCCATCCTCCATCCTCCATCCTCAATCCTACATCCTCAATCCTCTATCCTCCATCCTCCATCCTCCATCCTCAATCCTCAATCCTCCATCCTCCATCAACCATCCTCCATCCTCCATCATCCATCCTCCATCATCCATCCTCAATCCTCAATCCCCAATCCTCAATCCTCAATCCTCCATCCTCCATCATCCACCCTCCATCCACCATCATCCATCCTCCATCATCCATCCTCCATCATCCATCCTCCATCCACCATCATCCATTCTCCATCATCATCATCTCAAAGATCCGCGAACCTTAAAGATCCATGAGCCGTGATGATCCGCGAACCGCAAAGATCCGTCAAGATCTGTTGAGCCGTCGAGATCCGCGAACCGCAAAGATCCGTCAAGATCTGTTGAGCCGTCGAGATCCGCGAACCGCAAAGATCCGTAAAGATCTGCTGAGCCGTGCAGATCTGTTGAACCGTCGAGATCTGTTGAACCGTTGAACCGTAAAGATCCGTGGAGAAGATCTGACTCAGTTGGATCTTTTGCTTGAGCCGGTTCATTGAGCCGGCTCAGATCTGAGTTACCCATCTCTAGTCCGGACCCCCCCCCCCCGAAATTCTCAAAGAATTCAAAGTACTGAAAATCAAGCTTATTTTTTTGTCAATTGTATTGAGAAACACCCTATATAATAATAAGAAATATATAATTTATCATTCATTATCTATGTACATTTACATTTCCTACAATTGCGATTTGAAGTCGGTCGAGTTCGATGGGAAGGCGGGCCAAGAGTGAATTAATTCTTAATTCGTTGTTTTTATAATTGTCAAAAAAGACAAATGTTTTGGTTTAAACTGCTAAACTAAAACAATAAATTAAGTAATAAATAGTATTTCATAAAATACTGGTATCCACATATGTACTTATTCGTTGTGTAGTTTGCTTGTTTTAGGGTTCCGTAGATAAAAAAACCTGATATGTATCTACTTACACGGTTTTTTAATTTATATATATACTGGCTATAGTGGCAATATTTTAAGGAGTGATTCCTTGTTGTATTTTGAGAAAAAACATGTTCTTCAAAATGGGTCAGTTTTCAATATCCGAGGAGATAAGGATGGTAAAGAAAAGTCTTTTGGACATGTACTCTCCCCATAAAAACTCTTATATCTAGTAATCACAAGTTAACATGTTATAGCTTGTTTTTTTAGGGAATCGAATTATGTGGGGAAAAAAATGTTCGAAACGCTCGGAAGCCGAGATTAGACATTCTTCAATCCAGTGGCGGCTCGTGCCTTTCTAAGCAGGTGAGGCTGAATTGGAATATTAAAGCACGACTTTGTCGGACTAAAACTATATGAGTAAAGACGTGGGCTTACTGCGGAAAGTCATTAAATTACATTTTCAAAACAAAAAATCACTAGTAACTTGATGACTTTTTCCTCTGTAAAATGGTGAGGCTCAGCCTCACTAGCCTTATGTGGCGAGCCGCCACTGCTTCAATCCAAATCTCCTACACGGTTAATGTCATGAAATTGAAACTTAAAGACGGACTGTAGATATACTAGGAGACTAGAAATAAAATTTTGAGTGAAAAGAGCGGCGTCCAGGGGTGGGGAGTAAGAAACTTTAGATTACGATATCTCATGAACCAATTACGCTAGAAAAATAAAATTTGGTATGTCATTAAATGGAGTTTGATAAAATTAAAATTTTTAAAGGGGGTGATGGGGCACAGAAGTAGGGGGATAAGAATTTTTCTTAAGAATCTCGTATCTTATCTCAAGAACCTTCCAAGATAGTTGTTTAAAATGTTTATGGGAAGTAGGCCTAATAGACCCGTAATAGGGTAAACAAAAAAATTGGAGGTGTGAGTGTAAGGGGAGAGGGTGGGGGAGGGCGAAAAAGAAATATTTCCCCTTTTTATATCTCGAGAACCCAAAATTTTTTTTTAGGGTACGAGGGTGGGAGGTGTTTTTCCTATCTATAGAATGACTTATGCTAGAAAGTTGAAACTTGGTGGGTGTATGTAGAACTAATAGTTAAGCAATTAAGTTAAAAAAAATCAAATATCCATTGGGGTACAAGTGTGGTAACAGAAATGATAAAAGAAAATGGAATGCATATATTTTCACGAATTTCATCATATCTCTTAGGTATTCTTAAATATTAAATTAATATTTATTCTACGGATTCCTCACATAAATGCCTAGAAAGCATTTTCAAGATTTTTGATATTCGACCTCTAGGGGGTGTAATGGGGTTGTATACATTTCCACGAATTCTGCTATATCCCTTAGGTCTGATTAGACATTGAATATCTTTTCACTTCCACAGGCCTGCGTAATAATCGCCTAAAACATGTTATTAAGTTCTTTCCTTTTACAACCCCTGAGAGCGCAAAAATCTTAAGAAATTGAATTGGTTATACTCCGACTTTGCCCGCTCCCGAATTTTGACCCGAAAAATAATAAGGTTTTGCCCAGACCATTGGCAGATTTTTAACTATTACATTTATTTCATACAGATATATAATAGTTTGCATTTTCATTATTTTATTATAATACATACCCATAATTTTTATTTTGCTGGTTGCTGCTCACGAATATTTTACTCTCATAAGCCTCTCACACACGTAAGGGTTTGTATCGCTTATAGCGCTTACTAGATACCTCAGTTTTTCATTTAAAAAATCTGAGGGGATAATATATTTTTTCACGGACCCCCCCCGAAATTTTTTTCTGGCTACGGCCTTGCTACTGGAACATCCCAAAGATGACGCACTGCTTTCAATTTCGACAGATGCATCAAATATCGCCATGGGAGCAGTTCTGGAGAAGCTACACGAGAACGAGTGGAAACCACTTGGTTTTTTTTCGAAAAAACTAAGTACTGCACAAACCAATTACTCTGCTTACGACCGCGAGTTACTTTCAGTATACACGGCCATCAAGCATTTACGTGATATGGTGGAAGGCAAGAGATTCATCGTAAGAACGGATCACAAGCCGTTATGTTTTGCGTTTCAGCAGAAATCGTCAAAGGCATCACCACGACAAGCGAGACAGCTGGAATTCGTGTCGCAATTTACAACAGAAATTGTGCACGTTTCCGGGAAACACAACATTGTTGCTGACGCCTTATCTCGCATCGAAACTATTGCAATGCCCGTCCAAATAGATACATCGGAGATCGCTGATGCGCAGTTAAATGATGCTGAACTTAAACAGATTCTGTCTGCAAAGAACTCTCTTCAGCAGTTACATTTGAACAACAACAAAATTCTTTTCTGCGATACTACAACAAGAGAAATTCGACCGTACATTCCACAGTCATTACGTCAACGTGCGTTTGAACTGGTATACCGTCTCTCTCATCCAAGTGGGCGAGTTACTAGCAGACTCCTGCGGAAGAGATTCATCTGGCCCAAGATTCGTCGAGACGCTGCCAGATGGTCAAAAGCTTGTATGAACTACCAACGAGCGAAAATTAATCGACATGTATCGAATATTCCTCTACAATTCGCAGCCCCAGATAAACGATTTGACCACGTGCATATCGATATTGTAGGACCGTTACCGACTACTCAAAGTAATCGCTACGTTCTAACAATGATCGATCGTTTCTCGCGGTGGCCGGAAGTAGTACCTATTCCGGATATATCGGCAGACACCGTAGCCACAAGTTACTACACGCACTGGATTTCCAGATTCGGTTCTCCCAAAACGATCACAACCGACCAAGGCAGCCAATTCGAAGCAACAATGTTCCGTGCCTTATTGCAACTTACAGGATGTAAACGCACAAGAACTACAGCTTATCATTCCGCCGCAAATGGTATAATAGAGCGATGGCATCGCTCCCTTAAAGCCGCTCTTATGTGCCATGACAATCAACGCTGGAACGAAACTCTACCAACTGTTCTTCTGGGATTAAGAACTGCGTATAAGGATGATTTGAAGTGTTCCGCAGCAGAACTCCTTTACGGAACAACTCTTCGCTTACCCGGTGAATTTTTTCTTGATCAAGAAATGGAAAGTGATCCGCACATCTTCGTCGAAAAGTTTCGACGTGACATGGAATCTCTCCGACCAACACCCGTCGCTCATCATAATACCAAGAGCATGTTTTTTTATTATTATTATTATTATTTATTAATTAGGTAGGCAGCATGTTTGCTGATATGCCTAATATCTTATGTACAAATTTATATATAATGCAACATAAAGAGCAAAAGAAAAAAAAAATTCTCCAAAAGAAAGGTAAATAAAGTAAATTATTAATTAATAATATAATCCAGTGAAATTTTAGCAAGTTGTCAATTGGAATTAATAAAAAAAAAAAAAAAAAAAATTAAAAATAAAGAAATTGAAGATTAAGTTAAGTAAAAGAAACTAGTAAAAGCACTGAAGGAATACAGAAATAAGTAAAAACAAATCTCTTTTTTTAAATAAGCAATAAGTAATTATAGTAATTATACATTAGTCATGCAGGTGTCCAGTCTATTCTTAAATGCATTTACGGATGTAGCGTTTATGAGTTCACTCGGTAAGCTGTTCCAAATGTCCACTATCCTGTTAGGCAGAAAGTTTATCAGTGGATTGGTACTGGAACCTGTAGTTGATTTGGCAAGTTTGTCCTTATGTCCACGAAGAGTAGTATTTCTGCTCCTTAAAAACATTTGAGATGCAACTGGACAGGTGCAGAATCCGTTTAAAATTTTGAACGTCTCGATTAAGTCACCTCTAGTGCGCCGTTGTTCCAAAGTAGTTAGACCAAGAGCCTGCAGTCTCTCTGAGTATGTTAAGCTTCGTAGGCAATGAGGAAGTTTAGTGGCACGTCTTTGAACTTTCTCAATGAGCTCAATATCCTTTTTAAAGTAGGGATTCCAGATTTGAAAACAGTACTCCAAAATCGGTCGAACGTATGTCTTGTAAATCTTTAAGAATAAGGCAGGTGTAATATAATTAAAGGCTTTTCGTATTAGGTAGATTAGTGAGTTTGCTTTTTTAGTAATAACAATGATGTGCGCATTCCATTTTAAGTTGTTAGTTATTACCACACCAAGGTCACGTTGTTGCTGCACCGATTCCAGTAGCACGCCATTCATGTAATACGCGGTATTTGGATTGTTATTACCAATGTGGAGAACTGTGCACTTTGAATAATTAATGTTAATTAGCCACTGTTTAGACCATTCTGTAATTTTAATTAAGTCACTTTGTAGAGTATTTATTTGAGTTAGTGGGTTACCGAAAAATTTGGTATCGTCCGCAAATATACACGAATGAGATGTAATTGTGATGCTTAAATCTGCAGTAAAAAGTATAAAAAGCAGAGGGCCTAGTACCGATCCTTGAGGGACTCCACTCAATACAGCATGTTGATTTGATAAAGCATCACCATTCCTAACACGAAAGTCGCGATCCGAAATAAAACACTTAACCCACTCAAGTAATTGACCACGTATTCCGAAATGGTCCAATTTTTTTAAAAGTCTATTAAACGGCACTCGATCGAAAGCTTTCTCAAAATCTAGGTATATGACATCAGTTGGTTCCTTGCGATCAAAGTTCCGCACACACGTATCGAGACAGCTTAGTAGATTTGAGGACGCAGATCTTCCAGTAGTAAACCCATGTTGACTTGCAGGAATAATTTTTTGGCCTTGGAGAAATTCTCGGATGTTATTGGAGATTATTTTTTCCATACATTTGCTTATTACTGAAGTAATGGATATAGGTCTATAGTTTTCCGCTGAGAATTTGTCACCTTTCTTGTAAATAGGAGTTACGTATGCAATCTTCCAATCGCTCGGAATCTGGCCAACTTGGAGAGAGTGATTCATTAAGAAGGTTAGGGGTTTAGTTAACGTTGTTGCGCACTGTTTCAAAATGATAGGAGGAATATTATCAGGTCCTGGCGATGAAACTTCTTTTAAATTTATTAGTGTGTTGTATACCATTTGTTCTGTTATGTCTATAGATTCTATTGCATTCTGATTCCTCATTATTCCATGCACTGCAGGAAGAACATCATCGGGTTCCTGAAGAAATGTTGTTCGAAAGTACTCAGCGAATATATTCGCGATATCTTCAGGTTTATGGGTTAGTTGTCCTGTTGCCGGCTCTTTCAAAGATAGTGGGACTGATACCCTGGATGCTACTTGCTTCCTCAAATAACTGTAAAAGGGTTTATCTCCGCTACTAACAAGGTGCTCTTCAAAATTCATCCTAGCCTTACGTTTATCCGAAGTAATTTTATTGTTAAGTTTCATATACATTTTGTAGTCTTCATCACAACGAGTTAATTTATATTTTTTCCACAGTTTCGCCTTAATTTTAATATCCTTCATAATATTGCCGTTAATCCATGGCTCATGCCTGTTCTTAATATTTCGTTTTTCTGGTGTAAAAAGATTAGCTGTGTCCAAAATAGTAGATTTAATAAAGGTCCATTGCTCATTTATTGATTTTAGTGAATAATCGTTAGTAAAAGTACTAGCAAGTTTTTCACTTATAGCAGCAAAGTCAGCTCTGTAATAGTCTTTTCTTCGTACATGGTTTGATACTGGACCGGTTGATATTTGATATTGTAAAGTACTCACTAAAACTACATGGTCGCTCTTTCCTATGGGTGGCTGATACTCAACGTCGGTTATAAGATGTGGGTCGTTGCATAGTATTAAGTCCAGCAGTGATGGCTCATTATGGAGTCGATACCTTGTGGGTTCCATGACACATTGGTGAAGGTTGCTATTTAAGTACATATCCACAAAGTCACTGTGCTGATTATTTGCATTTGAAAAATCCTGTATCGGCCACTTAATTTCTGGATAGTTGAAGTCTCCTACCAATATTACTGTTTTATTCGAAGAAGCCATAGTTTCAATCCATTCCAAAAACATTTCATTATCTTCGCGATTAATAGAATTTGGTCTATAAACACATCCTAGAGTAAAGGCGAAATTCCCTATACTCACATCAAAACACAGACCCTCAATGCTATGTGGCAGTCGTATGTTGACTGATTTAAAAGAAATAGGCAAATTGTTGACAACGTTGCTAAAGTAAATGGCCACTCCACCACCTTGCCTTCCTACTCGGTCCATTCTACATAAAGAGTACCCACTGATGTTAAATAAACTGTCACTCATATTTTCATTTAGCCAAGTTTCAGTAAGAGCAATTATTGTTGGACGATGCATATTTATTTGTATTTCCAAAAGATCAAATTTTGAGCAAATAGAAGCTAAGTTTGTATAAAGAATAGTGACGTTTTCGATTGTGTTTTTAGTCAGATGATATGCAATTAGTTTTTTTGAGTTGTGACTGTGTTTATTATAGTAGGAATGCCTCGCACATACTTAATTGTAAGGTTAGGTTCGCCGTTTTTTGTACGGTCGTCCAATTCTGCTCGTAAATTACGCAAATGCTCGCGTTGCATAGGCGTGAGGTCATTTTTAATCGATATTGGTTTACGAACATTACTCCTTCGTTTCAAAATGTTTCGTGCCATCTCAGGAGAACTAAGGACTAGTTTAAGCGGACGCGGTTTATCGACATCACCTGTCGGCTTACCCAAACGGTAGACATTGCATTCTCCAATGGACTGAATGTTCATTGAATTCACTACTTTCAAGCATTCGTCGATATCATATTTTTGTCGCGAAGGAACGTCTGCATTAGTTGACTCATGTAAGTTGTAAATAATAACATTCCTTTCCCTATACTTCCTTTCATTAATTTCGCTGATGATCGCCTCCGTTGCTTCTATCATGTGCCTCCTCTTAAGAGCCTTTACTTCTTCTTGGAGCTCAGAGACAATTTTTTCCAGCTTGGGGACTCTACGCAGAGCACTATCGCAATCCTCACAAAGAAACTTTAGCATACGACCAGATTTCAATTCGATGCACCTTATTTCTGTAGCTGACAAGCCCGCACATTTAACGCATAAAATCCGCTTGCAGCCGTCACAAGAAACACTTGATCCGGATTTGGAGTCTTCAACGCTACACTTGGTGCATTTGGGGCTCATTGTTTACGTTTGAAATGTCAAATCGCACTAAAGAATTATAGTCTTAACTAAGTTTTTAATCACGACGTGATGCTAATAAATTATTATTTAATTATTTGTCTAGGATATCACTCTTTTACTTTATTGAAAATTCAGAAAATAATTTAGTTTTGAAATATCTTAAAAATATGTATTTCTTAGGATAAAATTTGTACACAGTTTCGCTATTGAAATTACGAATACGCTAGTCTTACACTGTCTTACACCAGGAAGATGTTTGTACATAAAGATTTGTATACCTGCTCTCATGTGTTTCTTCGAGTGGATGCAGTAAAGAAACCACTTCAGCAGCCCTACAGTGGACCGTATGAAGTAATCGCTCATCCATCGGATAGAGTTTTTACTATCAGGCTCATAGACGTATATACTGGACATGACAAGCAGCGAAATGGCTTGAAGGCGGAAAAGATAATTTGTTACATGTAGTGGTAAAATTTTCCAGTGGCGGAGGAAAAAAATTATTTTAATGGGAAAATGTTGAACACTGAAATGATAGTATGATGTACACGTATTGTTTTAATACATAATTTATTACACATTATAAAGAATTATAATTTCTAAAGATTTATTAAGTAGGTACATAGACATATAGTTGGTCATCAACTGGCTGCAAAACATGTGGTTCCCGGCTGAGACATTCGCACGGCTAATTTAATATAACATTTAATTCGAAATCTCAATATGTATAATATATAATAATGCATTTACCATATCAATACGAAGAGAAGGTACTGCTTTAATTTTCAGTAGTTTTCTGTTATCCTTTTGCTGCAAATAATCTGTCTCCAAAAAGTGATCCTCACAAATCTTATTATATATTTTAGGATTAAATTCCTTTTTTTATGGCTTCCAGCCACTTCTTTCGTTGAACCATATCGGTAGGGAATCTGAAAGTTTTATGTACTTTATTGATTTTATTTTGTGGATCGTCTTCATTTTTTGTTTCGAGTGAACTTTTTTAAATTAAAAAATAGATACTATTCGATTAGAAATAAAATGAGTTTAAGTCATTATGTATAACAAGGCGTCACTCGAAACTGTAAGTTTTCTACCATCCATATTTTTCACCGAACTTTAACTAACAAATTCACTTTATTTACCGGAAAACTTGGTTTTTAGCATTCAAGATCCCTGAAACATTCTTTAACTTCTATAAGTTCAAAGCGCCCCAAACAAATTTTTTAACGTTGCCACTGCACATTGAAACGTCAAATGTCGCACGGAACGAGGTAAACAAGCCGGTAACTGAGATATACAAAGACATTTTTTTTTTGTTTTTGAATTAATTCAAACATTCCACTTTTATAAAGTTACTTTAAATGAAATAATGGAAAGTTTGTGTAGTATACTTACTTGAAAAACGATTTTCCTTTGTTGATATCGGTATCGTTTCGGCAACTACTAACCGAGCACTTCATTTTTCGTTTTTAAAATTCCGGGTACTTTACGGATAAAATTTTCAACACGAGAACGCGGAGCACTGTCTTCACTGAACACGAACTAAGTTTTGAAAAAAACACTTTATGTTTTAACTCAATATATTAAGTTCTAAACATTTCACTTCACTGCTTAAATTTTAAATAACGAACCTGTGTTGTCTCGCTCTTGCAACGTGTTGAATTTTATATACACAAAACAACAACAATTTTTCTTCAGGTAGTCCCCGACATCCCCTCACAGACCATACGAAAATTTATATAACGAACCTGTGCTGTCTCGCTCACAAGGTTTGACAGTCGAATTCCAGGGCTGGACAAACGACACCGATTGCTATTAAATGGCGCGAAATTCAAAAGTTTTTAAATTTTCTTCTTCAAAACAGTTACAGTAACCAATATTCACTTCGGTAGTTTAGAGAAAACCGTCGTTGATGTCGATTTTATCTTGAATTTCGAGAAATATGACATTTTTAAAATAAATTTTTAAATTATATAATTAAATTATTTTTATTTAATCGTCTCCGTATGAAACGGACATTTTGCAAATCAAAACTGAAATCTTTGCATGTGTTCAACCCTGAAAATTGAAAAAAATCATGAATCTGTACACAGATGTGTGCATGTATTGCCATGCTTCAAAGGGCCGCTTACAAAAATACCATCATGTCATCTCCAAGAGCTCTATGATCAGGCTGAACAGCAAAGATGTTAACGTTTCGACGGAGCGACTTAAACCGGCGTTTATGTTAAATGAAGAAAACGAAAATTTTCTTTACACTACAGAACATTCAACTTCCAACGCGCCAACATTAACGCCGCCATCACCAACAGTTTCGCAGTCCGCAAATCAAAGAGGAATTGTGAAAACTTATCCCGGACCTACAACAAAAAAATCCGTTACATTCACGTAATGTCACCGTGACTAATGTCACTTGGAGGGGAGTACTGTAGCAGCACCATCGCATAGCAGAACTTTTACATGGCAGTACCACAGGACTGCCGCACTGAATACCTTCAGCTTCTGTTTATGAAGGAATGATTCATTCCGTCGTTGAATTTCCATCCGCAAGGAAGTACTTTAAACTGCGTACTTTTTTAAATAAATTAAATATTAAAATATAGTGCTTTTATTATACGCTATAGATTCGAGAGCTTTGTGCTGTTGCTTTCCACACATCACTCTTTTCTCGTCTCGTGTATTTTCAATGCCTTTTGCGGGGTATAGAACGCAGAAACGATTGAGCTATAAATGAATTTCTTGCGTTTTCAATTTTCATTGCGAAGTGGAGAGGGGAGTGAGCCATGACTGATTTACTTGCGTCTTCTATCTTATTCAACGAACCCGCATTAATAGATTGCAAAATGCTTGTCCGTTGACTTCATTACTTTGATTTGGTAGCAACGCGCACGAGAAAATACCGGCGGTGCAGACGCAGAGAGCAGAGCATAACAACGGTGGAGCGTTATGTTTCGATTATGTATATTGTATACAAACAAAGTATATGTATACATTAATTTGTAATACAAAATAATATTTATCTACTGTATTATATAGTGGTGACAAGGGGATGTCATAGTGTAACTTTCCGGAAGATCAAATATCATTTTCCTGAAAAGTTCTTGCTTGAGAGCCCGACTTCGTTGCAAAGTTGGAAAAAATGTGTTTCGTGGATCATTTAATTGCCAACTAAGGGGTCGGGTTAAAATCCGTGTTCTAAAATCCCGTTGTCCCAAAATCCCGTCGATCCAAAATCCCGTTGTCCCAAAATCCCGTTTCATAAAAACTCGTTAAGTCAAAAACTCGTTAAGCCAAAATCCCGTTTAATAAAATCTCGTTTTCTTATTAAAATTAAAAATTCCGCTTTTTTTCCCAACTAAAGCTGCGC
This sequence comes from Beris morrisii, assembly GCA_951812415.1. Lineage (NCBI taxonomy): Eukaryota > Metazoa > Arthropoda > Insecta > Diptera > Stratiomyidae > Beris > Beris morrisii. The sequence continues at coordinate 80,696,326 of OX638311.1, read as the reverse complement.
AGCACATCTTAAGGAATAGGTTGTTTATTTTGGTCATAGATATGTGATCCAAATTTCATGCAATTATTCGGTCGAAATTTGTAAGCAATCATCCAGATTTTGACACTTGAGGTGTCATTCGAGTAATAGAGTCAAAATCACGTGTTCCAAAATACCGCTCTTAAAAAAAACCGTTTCCCAAGATTCTATTTCGAAAATATTGTTTTCTTTTTAAAATTATAAAATTATATATCTGTTTTTCATTCAACTAAAAATGTGTTTATTATTTATTTATTATTGTTTCACCAAAAGTTTGTATGTTCATTCGTAGTTTGTACGCGACCTGACCGATTTTAACACTTGGGTGTCATTCTACTTGCCTCAAATGTGTGTGTGAATAAACAACATATTTGTGAAAAATTCAAAACAGTGGTGAAAATGAAAAAGAAATGTAATGTATAAAATTAATGTTTATTGCTCGGGCCCGGGCATTTATATTTTCCATAAAAACGGGATTTTGGCAATAGTGATTTTGGGAAACGGGAAAAAATGTTCAACCTAACCATTAAGGGCTGAAAATTTCAAGAAATTGTTCAATTCAATTCAATCAACATTTATTAGTTTTTCCACTTATGTCTACCATCTTATGATTAATACTTTAGAGAACAGATAATTCAATATCTTAACAGCTAAATTAAATCTAGTTAGCACAGCAAAGCGAAGCATCTACGTGAATATTAGTGAAATAAATTCAAGGAAAAATTTATACAAAAAACCTTGTGTAGTGAGTTTAAAACTAACTTACAAACTAACTTAAATTAAAGGAAAACAAAAAGTAAAAGGGTAATTAACTAACTGAAGAAAAACAATTTAGACACCAATACATGTCAAGTAGTAGGATGTTATATGAGTGATAGTATTATCGGATTGTCGACTAGTTCCAGTCTTGTTACAAAAGATGAGTATCTGGTTGAGATTAGTTCAAAAACGGTTTGCGCTTTAACTTCTGCGTGGAGACTTCTAGTGGAGAAGAAGAATGGTTTCTTCATTATTATTTTGAGGCACTTATTTTGTGAGACCTGGAGCTTTTTAATATGTGACTTTGCACAATGACCCCAAACTGGAGAGCTATATGCGATAATGGGTTGGATTACCATTTTGAACAATAAGATCTTGTTCTCCTCAGAAAGTTGGGATTTTCTATTTATAAGAGGATACAGGGCATACATGGCCTTGCTGACTTTGAAACATATGTTATCTATGTGACAACGGAAGGAGAGTTTTTTATCAAGTAGAACACCAAGGTAATTTAGGTTATCAGACCACGGAATTTTTTGACCAATAAAATTGATTTTGCGACTTGGAAGGTTTGAGCGTTTCCTCTTTTTAGTGAAAAACATAGCTTGTGTTTTTGCTGTATTAATTTTAATTTTCCACCGGTGGTAAAATTGGTAAAGTCTTTGAGTATAAAGTTCGAGTACTGCTAATATCGTGTCTGGATCAATTGAGCTGGTATAGACGCATGTATCATCTGCGAAGGTTGCTAGTTCGCAATTTGGATGTGATGGGATATCTGCCGTGTAGATATTGAACAGCGTTGGACTTAGGCATGATCCTTGTGGGACTCCCGCAGAGATTTGGCGACTATCAGAGTAGGAAGAGTTGATTTTAACTGTAAATGATCTGTTTGATAGAAAAGACTGAACAATTTTCACTAGATACATCGGGAGTGATAGTTTAATTAATTTAAATATTAACCCTTCGTGCCAGACTGTATCAAAAGCTTTTTCTATATCAAGCGTTATCATTCCCACAGATTTTCTTTCATAGAGTCTTTCCTTAACGAATTTCGTGACTCGAAATAGCTGGTGACAGGTTGAGTGACCTTTTCTAAATCCGAATTGAAAATCTGGGATAGTTTTGGTTGAGTCCAGAAAGTCTTGTATACGCTGGAGTATAATCTTTTCGAATATTTTGCTAATAACTGGCAGTAAGCTTATTGGTCTAAAGTTTTGAGGGTAGCTATGATTTTACCCGGTTTCGGAATGGGGATAGCTATGGCTTGTTTCCAGGTAGGAGGAAAGTAGAGAAGTTTTAGGCAAGCATTGTATATAAAGTTAAGAGTTATCACCCCCTTGCGAGGGAGTCGTTTTAACACGCAATTGGGAATTTCGTCCAAACCTGGTGCTTTTTTGATTTTGAGCCTTTTGATTATCCTAACTATTTCCTTGGGCTTGCACAGGGAAATTTCTTGTAACTCGACGCAGTCTGGGATGTTATTTACGGTGTTGTGGACCGAAAAGTTATTGATAGTATTACCCATATTTTCTGAGATGTGATGTACCGCTTCGAAGTGGTCGGCAATAATTTTCACTTTATTTGGGTCGTCGTATGTCAGAGCGTTGTTTTTGTTCCTAAGAGGCGGAATTTGATTTGCCCGTCCACGTTTAAAACATTTGTTTAAACGCCAGACTTTACCATCGCTTTTCCCAAGATCGGCTAGCATGGAGTTCCAGTTGGAATTTCGCAGTTTTATTAGTCGGACCTGTATTGACTTGGTGAGGAAGTTAATACGGTATTTTATGTTCGGGTTTCTATTTCTCTGCCATTGACGTCGAAGGTTATTCCTTTCTCTAATGATTTCTTTAATGTCTTCACCTATTGATAGTTGTTGGGGGGAATTAACGGGTTTCTTTGGCGTGGTTGACTCGATCGCTTCCCTAAGGTTTTTCAAGAAGGTTTCCAGTAGTTCATCGACTTGCTGGTTGTGAGTGATGTGGAGGAGATTTAAGGATGCGGTAGACATTTTCCTGTTAAGGATTGCTTGGAACTTAGGCCAGTTAGTTTCTTTGTAGCGTAGAGTTTCCCTGCAAGGTTTAAGAGTAATCTCGCTCTCTAAAGTAAAGGAAACCGGAAGATGCGGTGAGGATAGCTCATTTAGGGTAATGGGTTGTGATGTGTACAAGCCGCCATTACTAATGATAAGGTCGAGAGTCGAGGGTCTTCCATTGGGGGGGTAATAGGTAGGCTCGTTCGGGGTTAGGACGGTAAAGTTTCTCTTGCACATCAAGTCGAACAAGATTTTACCGGCTTGATTAGCTTTAAAGCAATTCCACAGTCTGTGTCTCGCATTAAGGTCTCCACATAAAAAGTACTTTTGTTTTCTTCCCACTAGAAGTTCCATGTCATCTCTGAAATTTTTAAGTTTATTCGCGGATAACTTGGTGCCTGGAAAGTATGCGGTTATAATTATAGTGTTAATTTCTTCGATTTTAATAGCAATGTTCTGTATTTCTTTCGTATCTACGTTTGGTAGAAGGGTATGCTTTATTTTTTTATTGATACATATAGCTACGCCGCCACCGATTCTATCGCTTCTATCGTTTCTGTGAATTATGTAATTGGGGTGATACAGCTTATCCCTACTACTTAGCCATGTTTCGGTGACAAGAATCAAATCAATATTGTTTGCTACAGCGAAATCAAAAAATTCAATAGACTTATTTCTAATACTCTGTGCATTCCAGAGGACAGTCTTAATACTACTTAACTTATCCAGATAGAAACTTAACAGCTAAATTTACGATAACATTGAATTGTTCTTGTTTCGAATGACAAGACGATAGTTTATTTATTAGTTCAGCGGAGATTTGAACCAGTTGTTCTGGAGTGAATAATTCCTGAGCGTTGTCTGTCGGAGGTTTGTTAAATGATGGAGTATTCCTTGTTACATTGCTAAACAGTGGTCTGGAGGTCTGTTGATAATTCGTGGCATAATTTGATGGGTTTCCGATTGCCGGAAAATTTTTATCCAAGTTGCCACTGAAAGTATTGAACGCTGGCTTTGGATTGTGATTTGGCTTGTTGTGTTGTTTGCTAATTCTTTCCTTTATCGCGATATATTCTTGGCGTTTCTTACAGTGCCGATCATTTGATAAGTGAGCAAGACTACAGTTCGCACATTTAATTTTGTCTATTTGGTCTTCTTTCAGTGGGCAACTTGTGTGTTTGTGAGTTTCGCTGCAAATCATGCACTTTGTCGGTAGGTGACAGTGGTCAGAGCCATGACCCCATAGCTGACAGTTACGGCACTGCGTGGGCCCGATTTTACTTCTCGAATAGAAGTTCCATTGAACGACTGTATGCATAATAGTTTTAATTGCTCGGAGGTCATTAAGCTTTGTGCCGCGTACAAAGAAGATTATGTAGTACGGTGAGGTGTTACGCCGCGCTCTGTTGTCGCCTGCACTGAATTTTTTGATATCCACAAGTTGTAGTTTGAGGGTGTTTCTTAAATGATTAGCCAACTCTTCGCACGATAGGTCATGAAGGCCAGAAAGCACAATTTTTGTCGGCCGGTTATCAGCACGGGCATGGGTAAAGAATTTAACTTTTTTTTGAGTCAGATGGCTATAGAGTTTTTCGTATGATTCTATTGATTGTACGGAGACTTTTATACCGGTGTACATTAGTTTTAAATCGTGATCGGTGATTTCCAAAGCGGCCAGAATTGTTGTTATTGTTTCGCGCGGTAGTTCGGGAAAAATTAAAGGTGGAGGTTTTACCTTTTTAACTGGTTTTGGTTGTGACGTCTGCTGCTGCTGGTCGTCACCGTCTTCGTTTGCGTCACTCTGCTTTGCAAGGGACTGATAACGGTTGGTGTAATTCGGTAATGAACTGTTGTTTTCATGCCGCGGCAGTTTTATTTTATCCCTTAGGAACATTTCGGCCGGGGAACCTCCCGGCTCCGTTTGTTTGAATTCGATGAAGAAATTTGTGACTTTTGATAGGTAAATCAAATACAATCGCGGTACTACTTTTGTTGTGTTTTGGTTATTTAGGTACGAGCAGAATGAGAAGGGACTTGTTCACTCGATGAAGAGAAAACATGAACTGTTCAAGAAATTGGTTTTTTTTTTTACAGATTTTTTTTTATACTTTTAAGAATTAAAAAAAAATTAGAATTTAGAAAATGCCACTCCATTACAAGCAATAAATGTCACCAGACATCGGTTTGGAGCGGATTCCTGGCTAATTGCCGCGCCACTCTCAACAGCAGCGTTTAGCATTTATTTTTTCGCAAAAGCTGGGTTTCATAGAAAACTAGGTCATTTATAGGACCCTCTGTGAAGAAGGTGTACAGAACGAAGCTGGAATGGGAGACTAGCCCCAAGTTCACGTTGTACCTACCAAAAACTTTAAACGCATTTTTCTCAAAACTATGTTTTTAGACATGGCCTCAGACAATTTTTAATATGTTTCAACTTTTTTTTTTTTAAATTTTGATAACTATTTTCTCTATAGTCTGAAGAGAGGTTTTTTTAATTTTTTGCTTGGAAATTTTTTTATAAATTATTAAACGCAAATTTTTTTTTAAAAAACTGATTACTAAAGTTTGAAATACTGTAACTTATTTATTTTTGAAAAAAAAAATTCTCTCCGTCAGACTATAACTACTACATTATTTTACAAGATTCTTTTTTATTTTTGCAAATTGAATTATTTTTGATGAAGTTATGATGCCGATCAGGAGGCGCCATGGTTTTCTTAAGTAGTCCGTTTATACCCGTAAAAAACAATGTTAATATTAAAAAATAAAAATTTTTTTTTTATAGTTGAATAGTTAACAAGATATGTGAACTCAACAAAAAAAATTGTTTTTCACCATATAACCTTTATAATAATTTTTCAAATTTACTCGGTTTTCAGCGCGTGCGTGAGCCCTTAAGAACTAGTGAAATAATTGAAATTCAACTTTTTGTTTCTATCTCATTTTTACTTTATTATTTTTTAATAATAAAGTATTGTGATCGACCTGAAATTTCAAGTTTGCTACCCTGAAATGTTGTATTTATACGTTTTAGGACTAGTAAACCCCAAAAAAGCAAAAAAAAAAAAATTTCCGTCTGTCCGCCGTAGACGCCACGCCGTACGCCGTACGCCGTCCGCCGTCCGCCGTACGCCGTACGCCGTACGCAAAATCGTTTGAAGGCGCGTAGCTCCCAAACCCGTTGAGATATTAAATTGAAATTTTTATGATGGGTAGATTGGGTGAACCCCTACGCCTGGTATATTTTTGAGGGGTGGGGGTACAAGGGGAGAGGAGAGGGGAGCGTTTTAGACGAAAAATTTTGGTTTCTAGATCTCAGGAACCACTTACGCTAGGAGGCTGAAACTTGGAACTTATGTAGTACTATGATAATGGACTCATTTGCAAAATGGTCGATATTGGTTAAGGGGTGTGGAAGTGGAGGGGGAAACAATGAGTCTTTAACGCATGAAAGCCGGGATTGAAACATTCTAAAATCGATATCTCCTGAACAATTGATGTCAGAAGATTGGAACTTTGTTGTTGTCCTTAGGGATACTTCCAGATTAGACAAGAGCTAAAATTTTTAAGAGGGGTGGTGGGGTGTGGGGGTGGGGGGTGAAAAACTTTGGATTACAATATCTTCCGAACCAATTACAGCAGGAAGATAAAATTTAGTTTCTGTATATGGGATCACAAGAGGAGTCTACCGAAACTACATTTTTTGAGGGGGGAGGTGGAGCACGAAAGTGGGGGGACAGCAATTTTTCAAAAAATGTAATTTTTATATCTCAGAAACCGTATCAGATATGATCTTGAAAATTTTACAGGAGTTGGAGTCGGTAAACTTCTAGTAGGGAAAAAAATTTTGGTGGTGTGGGTGTTGGGGGTGATGGTGAAAGGGGGTAGAAAGGAAAACATTCTGATTTTTATTTCTCAAAAACCATAATGAATAGAAAGCTAAAAATTTAGAATTATATAGAACCACTATGGAGACATCCTAGAAAAATAAAATTTTTGATAGGGGTATCAAGGTACGGGAGAGAGGAGTGGTTTTTTATATCTGAGAAACGGCTTATGCTAGAAAATTGAAACTTAGTACGTATATGTAGATGTACCATTAGAGTAATTAAAGCAAAAAAAAGTTCAGATTTTTATTGGCGTTCAGAGGTTGAGTCAAAAAAATGTCCGTGAATCCACATTTTCACGAATTTCGTTAAAACTTTTAGGCATGTCAAACTATCAAAGCAATTTTACTTCTGCGTGCTATTTATATAAGCGCCTAGTAACGGTCTTCAAAATTTTTCGATATCCAACCCCTAAGGGGGAGTAAATTGGTTGTGTACATATTCACGAATTCTGATATATTCCTAAGGTATATTGAGATTTGGAGTTCACTTGTACTTCTATAAGCTTTAAACGTAGTCGGGAAAAAACCGATTTAAGTATTTTTCTCAATTAAAGCCCCTGGGGGTATTGTTTAAGATTTCACTGATTCCGTAAATCTTTTAGGTTTAATGTGATCGAATTCGCTTTTACTACCATGAATTATTCTATTGATAAAAAAAATACGTAAATAAAAAAAAATCTGCCAACAGTCTGGGCGCAACTTTATTATTTTATGGGTAGAAGTCCGAAACGTGTTTAATGATGAGATACGGTGTTGGGTACTATGCGACTGACAACCTAAAAAATAACCATTAGGCTATTTGGAACGTTATTTTTTAGGTTGCCAGTCGCATAGTACCCAACACCGTATCTCATCATTAAACACGTTTCGGACTTCTACCCATAAAATAATAAAGTTGCGCCCAGACTGTTGGCAGATTTTTTTTGTTAGTTACAGTATGTTAAAGATTTCGCAAAAATGGTGTCCGAGTCCTCTTTGAAAATGCATATCTCTGGTAATTTTTATCCTAGAATAATAAAATATGGCTTATTTTAAAGGGGAAGGTTGTCGCAATAAAAATTATCCTTGACATTTTTTTCCAAAATTGTCTGAATGGGATTGGGGTCAAAAAAATCAAAGAACATTATAGTGGTTCCCAATTATTTTATAGAAAAAGGGTCATTTAATCAGGAATAGCTAAAAGTGTGTCCTTATCATCGCCGATTCTTTTGAAAATTTGTGTACTCGAAGAATTAGTGAAAAAAAATATGATTTAAATTTTTTGTTTCTATCTCATTTTTTTTGTTAGTTATACATAGTATGTTAAAGATTTCCCAAAAAAGATGTCCGAGTCCTCTTTGAAAATTCATATCTCTGGTAATTTTTATCCTTGAATAATGAAGTAGGGCTTATTTTTTGTTGTTGTTTTTGTTAGTTAAAAAATGAGATAGAAACAAAAACTTGAATTTCAATTATTTTTTTTACCAGTTCTTCAAGTACAAAAATTTTCAAAAGAATCGGAGATGGTAAGGTCACAACTTTAGCGATTCTTGACCAATAAAAAGATGAAAACAATATGAACAGATGACACTTTTTTTGCTAAGAGCACTCTATGTAGCTAAATTCACACAGAACTTGATCAAACAAAATAGCCAAATCAAAAAAATTTCCGCCCCCCCCCCCCAACAGCCATCATGATGCTTTCGTGTTTTTTTGAACATCGATCCCAAGTTTGCTCAACGCTCTTGAGACGTGCTGTCGCATACCCCAAAGTTCTGCGATATTCCGAAGTTTTCTTGAAATTGGCAAGGGCTTGTTTAATTGTCGCGAAACAGACAGCTAGCTCTTTCATGCCGCTTGCCATGATTGATGTGCTACGCGCTTTACCATCGACCTGTTTATGTTGTAAATTTACGTAGTTTGTGCTTATCACGATAGATAACGTGACTTATAGTTTTTTGGTGATCTCGGCGATGAATGAAATTGTTGTATTGTGACTGATTGCGATGCCATTTCGTGTTGTCGGTGTATGCAGATCAGAGCGCAATGAGAATTATTTGTTTTGATGAAAAACCGCATTTGTGACTTGTCTCTGTGCAATGAAATCGTCTCGGACGGATGATTTATTGTAGAGAAATTATATTTTTTGTGCAATTGCTAAATCGGACGGCGATTGCACTGCGGTGGTGTGTGTTATCTCGATAGATAACACAATTATCGACGTTGCGTTTGTGACCACGTAACCAACGAACTTGTGGCTGTGTGGCGTGTCGTAATTCGGTGGATCGCGGCTTGAGCGCGAGGGAGATCGTTTTCGGATCAAACAATCCGATGATTATTTTGTTTTGCGAAAACCGGTCGTGGTGGGCTCTACGCAAAGGAATTATTTCGGACGAATAACTTATTGCTAGAGCGCGGTATTTTTTGGTGGTGTGTATCTCGGTAGATAACACTATGATGATGCCGATTGTTGTCTTCTCGACGTGACGACTATGCGATGCGCCTTGATGTTGTGAAAATCGGTTTTTCGGTCAAGAATTTGTTCAAATTCTGATGTTCGGTTCAATTAAACGCGTCTTTTTTTTTGGTAAAATATGATAGCAATATTACACCAAGTGATTAAACTAAACAATTTTATCGTTCTACAACATCCGGCTCGACGGACCAATAAACCTTGAATTACTGCTGCAATAAAGTTTCTTTTTGAAATGAAAAATTATGTTGTAGAGTTAGATAACATTGTTTATATTTAATCTCCTTAAAAATGCTATGATTAATTTTTACAATTAAAACTACCGACAAAAATTCAAATAAATAAAGTTAAAGTTGATTCAAAGGCAGCGCAGTCGGCATGCCAAAGAATTAGTCGGAAACGCAAAGTGTTTTCGTTGGAACACTTCAAGCAGCGCAAATTTGGCCTACTCGAAGGGTTACAACGAATTTCAACTGAATAATGAATTATGACCGTGTGAGGTGCTACCTTGATTTGCCGATTTAAAGGTTCCTGTTCGCAGCGCAAGTTTGGCCTACGAGCGCGAAAGTTCAAATGACTTGTATCAAAAGAGGGCGTGGCGACGTCGCGCGTGGCTTAAATAGCACGATCATGCTTTAACTCCCGTTGTCCTGGACCAATTTTGGCGAGGTGAAATTGGGTGGACAGTACGGGCTGAAAGTATTGTAATTGATTTTGAGATTATGTCTATTTCCTTTAACTTATTAATTATTATGTTTGGGAAGTCCAAGCACCTATATTAAAGGAGGATATATAGAGCTAAACGCTAAGAGCGCGACATCGAAACCGCCAACAGCAATTTTATTTTTTCGCTAATTTTAAGAATGCAATTTTTTCAATTTAAAAAACGTGGATCGTAAATTTGATTTCGAGTTCGCTATATATAAATTATGCTCAGAAAAACCACCAGCTGTAAGGGTGTTTCGGATAGTAGGCATGATACACCCTCTGACGAGTCTATGCCCTCCGATGACGAAACAGCTCCTTCGGACCTAGTCCAACACAATCTTATAAAACTGGCATATCCAGTGAAGGTTTTCCAACTGTCATGTCCTCAACGACAGCGATTAATCAACAGTCGGGGATTTCGTGTTGGGGTTTCACACCAGAAACCCTACTGACGCCGGAAAACAACTAACATTTAATCAAATTTGCTTCTATGGTAGCTTACCATGAAAAAATTCCATTCTTAATTTATATCTGTTAAATACTTTACAAGATAAACAATGTAAGGTATTGAAAGAAAATGAGTTCATAAAATTGGAACTAAGCAGTATAAATTTTACAGGGAATATTGGCTACTGCAGTGCGAATATAGCGCCATTTACTTATCAGTATGGCGCCAAATTCAAAAATAACGTTTTACATGCTCAACTTTAAATTGTTGCCCATGTTCCGAAATTCGGAATTTGAGAAGGAGCGAGGGAGTACAATTTCATCGGCTATTTCAATCTGTCAAATTGCATAGAAAAATCAGCTGATGGGGTCTCCATTGTTATATATCACAGAGGTTAAACCCAATACATTAGAAAAAATATGCCAACAGTCTGGGCGCAACTTTATTATTTTATTGGTAGAAGTCCGAAACGTGTTTAATGCTGAGATGCGGTGTAGGTTACCATGCGACTGACAACCTAAAAACTAACGTTCCAAATAGCCTCCTGGTTATTCCTTAGGTTGTCAGTCGCATAGTAACCTACACCGCATCTCAGCATTAAACACCTTTCGGAATTCTACCCATAAAATAATAAAGTTGCACCCAGACTGTTGGCAGATTTTTTTTATTTATTAACGTATTTTTTTATCAATAGAATATTCCATAGAAGTAAAAGCAATTTCGATCACATCTGAGAGATCCTAAGAGATTTTCGGAATCAGTGAAAACTCGAACAAAACCCCCTGGTGGTTTAATAGGGAAAAATACTTAAATTGGTTTTCTCGCCAACTATGTTTAAAGCTTATAGAAGTAAAAGTAAATTCCAAATCTCGATATACCTATGAAATAGATCAGAATTTGTGAATTTGTACACAACCACTTTACACCCCCTTAGGGGTTGGATATCAAAAAATTTTGAAGAACGTTACTAGGCGCTTATACAAATAGCCCGCACAAGTAAAATTGCTTTGATAGCTCGACAGTTCTAAAAGATTTAACGAAATTCGTGAAAATGTAGATTCACGGACATTTTTTTTACTTAACCTCTGAACGCCAATAAAAATCTGAACTTTTTGCTTGCTTTAATTACTTTAATAGCACATCTACATATACGTACTAAGTTTCAACTTTCTAGCATAAACCGTTTCTGAGATATAAAAAACCAGCCCTCACCCTCGTACCTTGCTAACGCTATCAAACATTTTATTTTTCTAGGATGTTTCTATAATAGCTAAAATGGCTAATAATCCCAAATTTTTAGCTTTCTATTCATTATGGTTTTCGAGAAATAAAAATCAGAATGTTTTCCTTTCTACCCCCCTTCACCATCACCCCCAAAATTTGTTTTCCCTTCTAGAGGTTTGTTGTGAACGGAGGCCTTGGAGTGGATATTTCGACTTCAAAAAGTCAAAATAACCGAAGGGAAGGTTGGGGATCGGGAAACAGGGGTCCAATTCCGCCTACGTCCGAATTGGTGGCTGAAGTGCAAACTGGAGCGACGTGTTTGCTGGCTTCCGGGCTAGCTGCGGCTGTGGGGGGTACGTTGTTTGCACCTCAGACCATAAAACCCATGGCCTGTACAACAAAAATTTCACGCCGACTTACCCGGGTGATAAAATTGGGATAAGATTCCCAATCGGTCATGAGAGACCGAGAAAACTCCCTTTAACTCGACTGGCGCTGCTGTTATGCGCCGTCTAGCCCACCCTACCATAGCCATACTGATCCTTGACAGAATATCAAACGTATGGCCCCTAGAGAGAGGAATGAGGGGGCGGAAGGTCTTCAAACGAGAAGATCCATCCTATAGGCTTTCTTATTTAGCCATTTACTAAGAAAAAAATCAGGACCAAAAAAAATCCATACAAAAATTTATAAAAAGCAAAAGATAATAAAAAAAATTACCTTTTTTTTGTTTTTCCGCTTCCTAAATTAAAATTGTTTTTTTTTTTTTCTTAATATTTTGTTTATTTATACATATGTCAGTCCGTGTCAGTTTCTGTCCCTTCGTTGTCTGTCATATTTTTTTTTATTTTTAATTTAATTTATTTCACTTTTTCCGTCTTTAATTTAACTTATTTTGCTTTTCTTTTACTTTTATTTATTTATTTGTTGGTGTTGTTTTTTATTTTTATATTTTTTTTTAAATTAAAAATTTTTTTTTTTATACGGTGGCCGAAAACTTTTTGGAGCCACTGTATTTTGGCACTCAAACGAAACAGCACGTAGTTGTACGAAATTTGCATTTATAACACTTAACTTGTCATTATTTCTCCCGCCTTTTCGTCCGCGCCAAAACCGACTCTTTTCCTAAACTTTTATCGCCCGTGCGCGCCAAAATCTTCACCTAACCTCTCGCCACAAAAACTTAGTTTTGGCGCGGGAGTCCGCCAATTGAAAGTGTGTGAAATTGCTGCCGAGAATAATCTCCGGGAAAATAAAATGCAGCGGAGAACAACGAAAGCCAAGGCTTAGGAAAAAAAAAAATATAGTGCCATTTAACGTCAAAAGAAAAATGCTTTAATTGAATATTTAAAGCATTTTTCTTTTGACGTTAAATGGCACTATATTTTTTTTTTTTTCTAGTGACTCGCAAAAGTTTTCGGCCAAATAAATAAAAAATAACATCAAAATGAATTAAAAAATTAGGAAAAAAATAAAATGAATTAAATTAAAAAAATTACGAAAAATATAACATGACAACGAATGGACAGAAACTGACCGGACTGACATAAATAAAAAAATGAAAATAAAATTTAAACAAGAAAAAAAGAAAAATGCAGTAGCCAATAACAGGTAATTTTTTTTATTAGTTTATGTTTTTTTTTCTCTCGTTTTGTTTTTTTTGGTATATAGTTTATTTAGCATAAATGGCTAATTAAGACGGCCATTAGGATGGATCTTCTCGGTTGAAGACCTTCCGCCCCCTCATTCTTCTCTTTAGGGGCCATAATCAAATATTTTACTTTGAGGACAGATATGGCTACGGTAGGGTGGGCTAGACGGCGCATAACAGCAGCGCCAGTCGAGTTAAAGGGAGTTTTCTCGGTCTCTCATGACCGATTGGGAATCTTATCCCAATTTTATCACCCGGGTAAGTCGGCGTGAAATTTTTGTTGTACAGGCCATGGGGTTTATGGTCTGAGGTGGAAACAACGTACCCCCCACAGCCGCAGCTAGCCCGGAAACCAGCAAGCACGTCGCTCCAGTTTGCACTTCAGCTACCAATTCGGACGTAGGCGGAATTGGACCCCTGTTTCCCGATCCCCAACCTTCCCTTCGGTTATTTTGACTTTTTTAAGTCGAAATAATCACTCCAAGGCCTCCGTTCACAATAAAATGGCGACCAACGTGGGGCGCCATTTTGTTGTGAACGGAGGCCTTGGAGTGAATATTTCGACTTGAAAAAGTCAAAATATTCGAGGGAAAGGAAGGTTCTGGAAAGAGTGGGCCAATTCCTAATACGTCCGAATTGGTGGCTGAAATCCGAGCGGAAGCGACACGCTTGCTGGCGGCCGGGACTAGCTACGGTAGTTGTGGGGGGGTTCTTGCCCAGATTTCAGACCATTAACCCTTGGCCTGTACAACAAAAAATTTCGTGTCGGCTTACTCCAGGGTTATTTAAAATTGGGACTATTTCTCCAATAGGTCGTGAAAGACCAAGAAGCGGTGGCGTTGCGCGACTTCGCGATTTGTCAGGGCGCTTAGGTGTTATAGCGCCCTGCCTGCCCACCCTACCTCAGCCATGACTGTCGTAAAACAACTTCTTCATGGCCCCTTATTGAGGTTCAGGGCAGAGGAGCTCAAACGCTCGGGTTCATTCTAAATGGCTGTTCTAGCCTCTAATCATATTTCCAAGTAAAAAAAAAACTATACGTCTCAAAATAATGAAAGGATTATAAAAATAACAAAATTCTGAAAAAAAATATAAGAAACCAAAAACAAAAGAAATTAATGCAAATAAGAAAACAAATTTAAATAACTCCCCATGATTTTCTTTTCTCGTCCAATAACTTTTTTTTTTTTACTAACTTTTTATATTATTTAATTGTTCAGTCCGTCCTGTCCTTGTATTTTATATTATTTCAATTTAATTTTAATTCATTTTTAATTTATTTATTTTTATTTTATTTCATTTTCATTTTAAATTTAATTCTTTTTTTAAAAAAAATTCATGCAGAGGTTCGCGAAGGAGCGGTGCGATTTTTTTTTTTTTTTATTTTATTTATTATTTTAACCGACGTCTTTACATTATTCAATCCACCGCTTTCGAATAAAAAAAACAAGTCCGTAAACCGAAAGAGAGAAGTTCGGATCGGCGAAGAAAGCGTCTCTTTACTTTATACAGTAGCAATTACTTTTATCACATTTAAACTTAATCGATTCATTTTTTTTTCAAAAAAAAAATTCCATTGATTATTGCGTTAAAATTAACCGAATGTGTACGCGCATCTCAGGTAAAAATACGTAGGATTGGCTTTTCGAAGACTTTCGTCTATCATAATCACATGAGCTTCACACTCGCGCAGGACGATTCACAAGTATTTAAAACTTTCGCCCGTTTATCAGCCTCTTTGGACAGAAATTACAGGAAAACTTAAAATTCCCGAATTCGAACTATACAGCACTCGTGACACTTTGACACATTTTATTACAGGCGATGAATTTATAATCGAAGAAAAAATTAAAAAAAATTGGAAACTTGGGTGCTGGTCTCGAGACCCTAATCAGCATCTCCGCGAAATTGTGGCTTTTTATCGTATTCGTAGCGGACATGCAACTCGATTTAACCTTACTGGTCTTCGGAGGGCACAAACTCGAGCGCCGTTTCGCTTTCCACAGATTTACAATAAAATTTAACTGGGCAAAAGAGAGTTGGAAATTGACCGAATTCCACACAAAATTCTACATCACGGCACCACTACAGAACTCTTTCTTTTGCACTTTCACAGGTTCAAAATAAAATTTAATTTAATTTTGTGCAATTCTAGTTTCGTGGTGCACACACGTCAGAAAATCGAACAGTCTCTAAAAACATTCGCCGGAAATTCGCCGTTATTTTTCGGATTCGGTTCGGATCTTTTTTCTTTCTTCT
Organism: Beris morrisii; assembly: GCA_951812415.1. Taxonomy (NCBI): domain Eukaryota; kingdom Metazoa; phylum Arthropoda; class Insecta; order Diptera; family Stratiomyidae; genus Beris; species Beris morrisii. The sequence continues at coordinate 80,680,886 of OX638311.1, read as the reverse complement.
ATTTTATTTAACAGGCCAACACTTTTCGAAACACTCAATTACGGCAATAAATTAAAATCGAACCGAATTTCAATGTTGACGACGACAAAAAAAATTCTCCGCCGTCTGCCTGTTTTCGTGAGAAACCGCGGCCTAAGGTCCAAAACGGGGCACGACACTTTTCATCCACAAAATTTATGCTTCTCGCGCACTCCTTCTTTTTCAATAAACCGCGGAAAACTTAATAAAAGTGAACTACTTCACGAGTATACGCGCGATAGATCAACATGATGGTTACGGACTAAAACCCAATCCACTTTTACCAAAATTCGTTCGATCTAGTACGGAAGCTTCTTAATTTCACCTAAACTCGATTTTTTTTTCCTTCGCGGCTCGCAATTTTTGTTCTGTACCTCGCGTTCTTTTCTTCTCGACCGCTATCCCGCTTCCGGCCTTTACCGAATAACGGTAAAAAAAATTTTCGCGCTAAGTTGGTGGCAGTTGCGGGTGCGATCAAAACCCATCGTATGCGATCAAAATTTATCGCACGCTGAGCCCTGAGCGCACCCACAACCGCCCAGCAGAAAATGGTCGAGTTGTCTATTGACAACTCAACAGGTTTACCGACCCCAACTCCTGTAAAATTTTCAAGATCATATCTGATCATTCTGAGATATACAAATTCAATTTTTTCAGAAATTGCTGTCCCCCCACTTTCGTATTCTACCTCCACCCCAAAAAAAGTTTACTTTCAGTAGACTCCTCTTGTGATTCCATATACAGAAACTAAATTTTATCTTCCTGATGTAAATGATATTGTAATCCAAAGTCTTGCACACCCTATCCCCATACCGTATCACCCCCCTTAAAAATTTTAACCATTTTCTCATCTCCTAGTATCTCTTAAGAAAACTACAAAGTTTCAACCATCTGACATCAACCGTTCAGGAGATATGGCTTTTAGAATGTTTCAATCCCAGCTTTCAAGCGTTGTTGATGAATTGTTTTCCCCCGCACTCGCACACCCCTCAACCCCTATCGACCATTTTTTTTGCAAATGGGTCCACTATCATAGTACTACATAAGTTTCAACTTTCAGCCTCCTAGCATAAGCGATCCTGAGATCTAAAACCAAAATTTTTCATCTAAAACGCTGTCCCCTCCTCCCTCTCACATCCCTACCCATTCAAAAGATACCACTTGTAGGGGTTCACCCATTCTACCTACCATACAAATTTCATCTTAATATCTTAAGGGGTTTGTGAGCTACGCGCCTTCAAACGGTTTTGCGTATGGCGTCTACGGCAGACAGACGGACATTTTTTTGTTGCTTTTTTGGGGTTTACTAGTTCTAAAACGTGAAAATGCAAAATTTCAGGGCATCAAATTTTTTGGAAATTTCAGGTCGATACAATACTTTATTATTAAACAATAATAAAGTAAAGTAGCTAAGACATATGTAGCTATTGACTTTTTAGGACAAATTGATGGTTTTATATAATCTTATTCACCTCAGTTAATTTTAATCACGTCAAGGTAAACAATTCCAATATGAAATTTGAGGAGAACTTTGTGAGGGAGCAAATAAGGAGGTATCTACTATCACTAACAATGGAGCAAAAAAGAAGATTAACAAAACTATTTTTGAGTTTTCATTTTTCCCGGAAAGCGACTTATTTATATGATGTCCAGTTTTTGTTTTAAAATCGCTAGGTATTTGGTTTGAGAATTTCCATCGAGCGCAATTTTAAAATTTTCATTATAATCTTACCTAATTAATTTGTTAATCTGTGTGTCGCCGACGCGCCGCGCTATTTTGCTTTAGTTTGTTTTCGTTTTGTGAAAAGTGATATGCGGAGATTGTTAGTGGTAAGTAAAATTTTAACATTTTCGTCCTGGTTAGTAATAGTAATTTTACGAAGACGCGCTTAGACTTGTTTTAATAGAATGTAGGAATGTGTTAAATTTCACCTTTAGAAAGTCTATAGCAAAACATCCTGTGCTACAAATTGCTTCTCTGAAGTTTAAATTTGTGCTTTGTTTCCGTCGCGACCTGTTCTTACTATCTGTTGATTAAGAAAATCTCAAAAACTACTTTCAAATTAAAGGATAATTCAATGGCCTGTAAAGTGTATTTTAATGAATATTGCACTATAATTAGTCTCGGAAATATTCTAAAAGAGTTTGCGAGATTTTTGCAGTTTAGTGAATAGGGAACGCCACGAAAATAAAATGAAATTTCAAATTCCAAGAGCACTCCATAAATATAGTGTAACACACGGTTTTATGCTTGAGGTGAAACTTAAAATAATTCCCTACGCCCTAGTCCAAAATTTGAGCTGAGTTGATATTCCCATTAAAATACTCGTACACCTCATTTCGGAATCCGTATATCAACTAATAAATTTCTCAAATTTTTATTATAAAAATCTTAAATTTTTCTTACGTATTTTGGTGCGTTGAAGCGCTATTTCATAGACAGTGTCGATTTAAAAATGGATCGCATCGCAGGTCTATCAAAAAGGCATATGAGAAGTCTTTTAAAAGCGGAATATCATAGATGTTCTCAGGGAAACCGTACTGATGTGACAAAAGACCACACGACAATAACTATTAATGAAATTTCCGTAGATAATCAAAATTACATTCCCATAGGGAAAGGTTTGAAAATGATCCCAATATCAATGAGCAACAACATACTACTAACAAAGACACTGCAAATTTACTGGACAATTTAATAACTTGGGCAGTTACATATAGAATTTCAAGAAATGCATGTGATGCTCTCTTAAAAATACCTTCTGAAGCGGGACTAAATTTACCTTTATCTTCAAAGACTCTATTTGATCCTCTACAAGAGCTCCAAATTGATATTGGTTTAGATAGGCTTCCCTTATATAAAAGCTCCTCGATAGTGTTATGGCCCTATATTGGGATATATATTTGAAAATCGACAAGTGTCTCCTTTTGTAATAGGAATATATGTTGGGCCTTCGAAGCCGATGGTTAGGTTAGGTTAGGTAAGGTGGGTGGTCGCTGCGCGACCAAGCACATAGACCGCCAATGGGTCCGTTGTGATCCCACATGCACGGGAAAAAAAAGGGATCCGTGTGCCCAAGACAACATCTTAAGTAAACCACCCCGCCAGCCTGACAAACTGTAGCAGCTTGTTCAGCTTAATGCTTGCGAATTCGCTCAAGTCTATGGCGAAGCGCGTACTTAAAGTACGTTCGCACCTCCAGGCCAGACCCGGGCATTCGGCGTCAGGTTCACCACAGCTGCGGCACAGATCTGTAACGTCCGCAACACCTAGTCTTCTGGCGTGTCGGCCGATCAGGCAATGACCCGTCAGTACACCAATTAGGATACGAAGAGTATTCCTATCTCCGAGTAGGTTAAACTTTGTCCTGCTCGTATTTAGGGTCGGCCAGAGCTGCCTGGCCACGAAACACGATGTGAGTACTGACCATCTTGTGTTAGCCTCAGATATGGCCGTCACATCGATAGCATGTTTAATGTCCTCTATGGGCCTCATCACTAGAAGAGCTAGCGCTTGATTCAGCGCCGAACCTCTCCTTGCGAGTTCGTCCGCAGCCTCGTTGCCCGGAATGCCGCTGTGACCCGGAACCCAACAAATTGTAATGTTCAAAAGGGTGCATAAAGCACTAAACTTATCCCTGCATAGCTTCACGAGGCGGGATTTGATCAAGTGTTAGTCAAGCGCCTTGATCGCCGCCTGACTATCTGCTAGGATGACGACGGATTTGTTTTGCATCGCACAAGCCTCTAGCAGAGTGCAAGCCTGAACGATTCCCATCATCTCTGCCTGAAAAACGGTACAACAGTCCGATATTCTGAATACTTCGCTATGGTTCAAGTCGGCGGAGAATAAACCCCTACACCTGTACCCGCGTCTGTTATCTAACCGTCCGTGTAGATATGAAAAGCCCCTTCGTGGGGCTGATCCACATTCCACCACTCTCTGCTAGGAATCCTCGTTGAGAATCTTCTAGAGAATTCGAGCTGCGGAATCAAGTAGTCTGTATCCTCTAACGGGTTACATTCACTAAACCGTCCGAGTATGCTGCTGTGCCCCCAGGTCTAGATACACAGCTGCCTGACTGTCTTAGGCGCACGGCACTTTTTGCTGCTACACTCTTCCAATAAATATCCAGCAGAAGAAGATGAAGGATCATCTCTAGTGCCGCTGTAGGTGTGGTGCTAAGTACGCCCGTTGCTTCTGTGGAAGCAAGACGTTGAACCTTGGTGAGTTTAATGAGGTAGGTGGATTTCTCCAGGGCTACCCACTACACTAAAATTCCGTAGGTTAGGATAGACCTGACTATGACCGTGTACATCCAGTGAGCCATCCCTGGCTGAATCCCCCACTTTTTCCCGAACATCTTTTTGCAAGCGTAAAGAACCCCTAGAGCCTTCCTTAGTCGCTCGTCGATGTTCTTACTCTATGTAAGTTTCCGGTCCAGGATTATACCTAAGTACCTAGCATTGTCTCTAAGCTGTAGGGTGAGACCCCCCAGTTTAGGGAGTGTGAACTCTGGGGCTTTGGTTCTACGCGTGAAGAGAACTGGCTCCGTCTTTGAGGCATTGACCCTCAGTCCACAGCTGTCCGCCCACGCGCTCACTAGTGTGAGTGCCCTTTCGAGCAGCACTTATAGTGGGCAGAAACCTACCCGATATCAGAATTGCTAAGTCATCCGCGTATGCGATCACCTTCGCACCCTGGCGGGTTAGCGAAGTTAAAATCGTATTGACTACCAAGAGCCACAGTAGTGGTGAAGTCACACCTCCTTGTGGCGTACCCCTGGCCGTGTACCTGCGTACCGTGCTACTGCCCAGTGTCGATTCAATGACACGGTTGCTTAGCATTGCGGTTATCCAGTTACGGAGCCCCATTTCCACCCCCACATCCCTCAGTGCATCGCTGATCGCCCCAACTTTTACGTTGTTAAAGGCACCCTCGATATCTAGGAAGGCCGCGAGAGTGAATTGTTTAAAAGACAGAGACTTCTCAATCTCCAGAACTACCTGGTGTAGCGCCGTTTCGGTCGATCTACCTTTGGTATAGGCATGTTGTGAGCTCAACAGGGCAATAACCCCCGCTTTGTCGCGGATGTATATCTCCAGAACCTTTCGAGGGTTCTAAGTAAGAAGGAGGTCAGACTTATGGGTCTAAAGTCCTTCGCTAAAATGTGGCTTGGTCTTCCCGCTTTAGGTATGAAGATGACTCGTGCCTCCCTCCATTTGCAGGGAATGTGGCCGAGAGCAAGGCATCCCCTAAAAATCGCCAGTAGCCAGAGAATTAACCAGGGTAGTGCATTTTGCATCATAGCTGGAAAAACCCCGTCTACTCCTGGCGATTTAAAAGGCAGGAATGTCTTGATTGCCCATATTATCTTCCCCGAGCTGACAATAGAGTTGCAGGATTCCTGCCCCACGTACTCGTGCAATGGACTGTCTGTGCTGTCCTGTGGTACCTCGGAGCAACCCGGAAAATGCACGATCATTAGCAGCTCCAAAGTCTGGCTACTGAACTCCGTCCAACCCCCCGCGGAGTCCCGGAGGTAGCTCGGTGCGACTGGATCTTTGGATAGAATCCTTCTCAGCCTAGCAGCTTCGTTCGTCTCCTCGATTGATTCACAGAAGCGTCCCCAAGACTCTCGCTTGGTCCGTTTGACTGTCTTCTTAAAATCTCTTAGACTATTTCTGTACGCCGTCCAGTCCTCCCGCAGATTACTGTCCTTAGCTAAGTTGAACAATTTGCGGGAGATGGTTCTGTACAGCCTAACGTCGGCATCCCACCACGGAGGATATGCCTTCCCTGGGGGTTTGCTAATAGGGCACAACCGGTTAAAAGCGTCGATCAACTTCCCAGTCAGCGTATCGACTTCTTTGTCCAACTCTGCCCCGGATTCTATAGGGCTTGTCGGCGGTCCAATCTGTCTTGCGCGGATTTCTGAACGCCGCATTGGCGGGGGCTTTGTCTATTACATCAAACGAAATCAAACAATGATCAGAGAACGATGCGCGACTCGACACCCTCCATTTATTTACCCTGATAACATTGGAGTCCGAGAAGAGCGTGATGTCCAGCACTTCCCTCCTGACTTTAGTCACGAAGGTTGGCTCCACTCCCGTATTGTAAATTGCTAGGTTGAAATTATTTATGAAATCAAAAAGAGACTCACCCCTGTCGTTGATATCCGAGCTGCCCCACTGGATGTGGTAAGCGTTGGCATCAGCACCTACCAAAAGGCTGTCTCCTTGCCTACTAGCATACTCTGCCAGTGTCTTCAGCTCGTCTGGCAGAGCACAGCGATCGTGTGCCATGTATGCCGAGGCCACCAGAAAAGGGGGTAGGCTCCCCCCTCTCTCGCATCTGGCCACGGCAAGGTCCTCTGAGCTGTGGGAGGAAAGTAGAAACAGGTTAATATTACGATTGGCGAGAATACACGCTCTTAGCCTATTGTGACCGCGGGCGTGGTATAACACGAAGTCTTTCACTTGATGACCCCACGTCCGGCTTGTCGCCAGCACCTGGGTTGGCGCTTACCGATCCCACTTCCGAGGTGTGAACCATGTTCTTGTCAAAGAACTTGACGGTCACCACCGCAATACTAAAGACCAGTCGCCCACCGTTCTCCTTGATAGTGGAGACGGCGTCTGGCCCTAGTCGCAGCACGAAAGTTGGCCTTCCTCCGTTGGTTCCTCCGCCTTAAAAATCTCCAAGTCACCCAGCGGGATCCTTGGATTTTGGTATTGGAGCATGTCTAGTACATCCTCCTTTGCCATAATTGACGCCGGCACCCATATTCTGCATTTAGACCTATCGGGTACGTCTTCCCGTTGCACCACAGCCATCCGTGCATTTGGCCACGGGTTGACCAATGACGATATCGTCGCCTTCACGAATTCCAGAGAGGGCTCATCTAGACATTCGATCGTCCTGAACCCTCTGTGCCATCCTGTGGCGCTAAACTGCCGGGAGACCCTGCTTGCTTCTGAAGCTGCTAAGCAACCCGCTACGTAGAGCCGCTAGCAGTAGCTTCCAGTTGTCTTCGGAAACTCTACCTTCGCTGTGGCCTAGGTCGATGATGGCCACCTTAAGGTGCTCCCTGACAACTGAACTGAGTGTCTGCCGTTCGCCTTCTTGGCCTGGCAATTTCCTCGGCTTTTTTGGGTCCCTAGGACTATCCTCTTCGGACCGGAGCCTCTTGCTTGCGAACTCCTCTCTGGTTTTCTCCGCACGCACTAGTTTTGTATCTTGTCGTGTGAGCGATTCAAAACAATATTTATTTTAAGTTGGGTATGCGTTTATTATAATATTATGCTTAGTTGGTTTTACAGCGACATTGTTATATCTTAGAGTATAAAACTGTGAGTGCCGTCATCTATGCTGAAGGCTGCTATTTATATGATTTGAACATGCATGCGTTATTCACAAGTTGATAACTGCATCCATTCTTACTAGATTAAATTCTTAGTAAAACATTCTTGTGGTTTGCTAATTGATAAGCTTGGTCGGAAAAATAATATGTTTTTAGTGATAAGCTGAGTTGGAAAAATAATATGTTTTCAGTGATAAGCTTAATTGAATTGATAAGCAGAAATGGTTTTCGTTTCTGCGTGATTAAAATTGAGGTTTAAAACTAAAATTGGGTGGTTTGGGTGAGTCATACATAACTTCCCCCCCTTAGAAAAAGATCTGTCCTCAGATTTATTGATTACATTGTTTAACTTGATTTTTATAAATTTTCCTCTAAATTTTCAATAAATCATGACAATGATTATTATTATTATTATAATTATTATGGCAGTAGTAATTCCTGAACTAGTTTGAACATTACTTACGAGGTTTATATGATTTAATTTGTTTAAATTATTCGTTTGCAATTCGTGTACATCTTCTAAAGTATAAGTAATTTCGAATTTTGGTATTACAATAGGTATTTTATATTGAATATCGTATACTGTATATTTGTTATCAAATTTTATGTTATTTATATTAACTTGGCATTCTGAAAAAGTTATGTAATGATTTGATTTTATTTGCCATTTTCTTTTATCGCAATTACTTAATATATTTGCTTCCGCATTATTTATTATTATGATTCCATTAGTTATTTCCATTATTTCTGATTTAGCTTTTATAGCTTTACATGTAATATTTGAGTAAATACATAGTTGGTGGAGGGATCGGATGGTAATAGTATTATTGTCACCTCTCTCTACCTTCCATATGACAGCGAAGAACACCCACCCCCTGACGGGTTCAGACACTTGATCAGCATGGTGGAAAGGAAGAAGATCAACATCGTGGTGGGGTGCGACGCTAACGCTCACCACACTCAATGGGGCAGCAGAGATATCAACAGTAGGGGTGAGTCACTTTTTGAATATATTTGCTCTTCCAAACTAGTATTATGCAACAGAGGTGATGATCCCACTTTTGTTATTAGAAATAGAAGTGAAGTCTTGGACATAACTCTAAGATCGAGCTACGGCACGAAGTTTGAAGTCGGTAACTGGTCAGTCTCGGGAATGGAATCCTTCTCTGATCATAGAATAATAATGTTCACGATATCTTGCGATGTAGTGCGGGGTAACTCCTTCCGTAACATCAAAAGAACTAACTGGGAGGATTTCGTAAGGGTGGTCGGTAGGAACCTTAGGCAGGAAAGCATCAGCTTAAGCAGTGCGGAACTACTTGATAGGGAGGTGGGAATGATTTCGGAAACCTTGATGACTGCCTTTAGATCGGCCTGCCCGCTCTCAAATGGGGGTGGTAAAGGTAGTCCGAAGTGGTGGTCGAAGGATCTTGAAACTCTGAGGAGGCTTTTCAAGAAAGCTAAAAGAACTCAGAATGATTTGGACTGGGACGCATACAGACTCAGCCAAAAAGAATTTAAATCTTCGCTGAACTTCGCCAAGCGAAGTTCATGGAGAAAGCTCTGCGAGGAAATAGAATGTATTAATGAAGCATCTAGAATGCGTAGGATCCTCGCCAAGGACCCCAGTGTTCCGGGGTACTTGAGGAGGAATGACGGAAACTGGACGGAATCAAGTCAGGAAAGTCTGGATCTACTGATGGAGACGCACTTCCCGGGGTGCATCTCGGAGCTTGGGAACTCATCTCAGGTAGTAGATCTCCCTGTGGCGGACGTAGACATTGTAAATCGGACAATCTCTCTTGAAAGGGTAAGGTGTGCAGTTATGTCCTTCTCTCCCTTTAAGTCTCCGGGAGTGGACGGTCTGGTGCCCATTATGCTGCAAAAGACCATGCCACTTATTGGTCCTTCCTTGGTGAGGATCTTTAGAAGTTGTCTAACTCTCGGGTATGTCCCGAAGATGTGGCGTGAAGTCAGGGTGATTTTCATTCCTAAGGCTGGTAAGCCAAGCCACACCCTGGCCAAGGACTTTAGACCCATTAGTCTCTCATCGTTTTTACTGAAAACAATGGAGAGACTGATGGACTATTATCTCAGATGTGTTCTGGACGCGAGAGGCTTCTCAGCTTCTCAGCACGCCTATATGAAGGGAAAATCTGTCGAAACGGCCTTACATGAGGTCGTCTACACGGTTGAAGAATCTTTGAATGTGAAAGAGTATACTCTAGCAGCGTTTCTAGATATTGAGGGTGCCTTCAATAATGTGGAGACAAGTGCGTTCAAGAAGGCATTGAATAGACTGGGTGTGGACTCATTCATTTCGTGCTGGATTGTGTCGATGCTAGGGGGCAGAATTATCAACTCCTTTCTGGGGGATGGATGTAGCAGAATGAAAGCAACCCGGGGAACCCCACAGGGTGGGGTGCTATCTCCACTGCTGTGGGTCATAGTGGTTGACGAAATTTTACAGGCTCTATCTTTGACCGGAGTCAAGGTTGTTGCCTACGCGGATGATATCGTTCTGATGGTGAGAGGTAAGTTCCTGGACACCTTGAGCGATTTACTAGAAGTTGGGCTCAAATCTTTGAGCAGGTGGGCTGGTAACTGCGGTCTCAACATCAATCCGGAGAAAACCGACCTTATCCTCTTTACGAGGAAAAAAGATCGAGAATTCAGGCTCCCACGCTTGAATGGCGTTACCATCCCGCTCTCCCCTAGTGTGAAGTACTTGGGAATCTATCTCCATCCTAGGTTGAACTGGAAACTCACGATTGACGACAGGATCAAGAAGGCATCGAATGCTTACTACGCTTGTCAGAAAATGGTAGGGAAAACCTGGGGCCTTAACCCGAGAATAGTGCACTGGCTGTACATCACGGTAGTTAGACCTGTTCTTACTTATGGGTCACTGGTATGGTGGCATGCGTTGGAGATCGGGACTAACAGGGTAGCCATGAGCAGAATCCAAAGAATGGCACTCATTGGGATCTCGGGGGCCTTACGCACCACGGCCTTGCAGGCTCTGGAAGTAATGCTCCACATAATCCCATTGGAACTAGCGGTAAAATCGATAGCAGCAAAGGGTGCCTTGCGCCTGCGTGAGGCAGGCTATTGGTTGGGAGGCAGTGTGGGCCACACTAGGATCTTGTCAATTTCCCTGTGTTCTGCCATGCCGGAGCGCACCGACTACAGGACACCGTCTTGCAGTTTTGGACATTCCTATGCTGTGAAATATTCCCACCAGACTGGAGTGGCGATCTGGAGTCATCGCCCCAGACACGGTTGCTATCTACACTGATGGCTCCAAAACGGAAAGCGGAACGGGCGCGGGAGTGTACTCTTGTGACCTTGGCATTATGGAATCGTTCAGGCTACCGGATAGCTCGAGCGTGTTTCAGGCCGAGATTTTTGCGCTGACAAAAGCAGCGGAGTGGATTGTGCGAAAACAGTGCGTGAATGGTACAATAACTATTTATGTTGACAGCCAAGCTGCCATCAAGGCTGTTGAGGCGCACATTACTAAATCCAGGCTTGTGGGAGAATGTAAAAGAATATTGCAGATGGTGGGTATGAATAATAACCTGAAGATTAGCTGGATTCCTGGTCACAGTGACTTCCCTGGTAATGAAAAGGCAGACGAGCTCGCCAGAAGGGGGTCGGAGATGAGCATGGAGCTGGCCGACGAGTCGGTTCTATGTCCCATTGAAAGTGTAAAGGGAATGATTGATATTGAAGCGCTCAGACAGATGGAGGGGGCCTGGGTGAATCTGTCGGGATGCCGGCAAGCAAGAATCTGCTGGCCGAAACTTGATAGGAGGAACTCTAGCTTCATTTTGTCTCTGGGCAGGGACATTTGCAGACAACTTGTAGGGGTCCAAACGGGACACTGTCCCTTTGGAAGGCATGGAGAAAGGCTGGGAATACCCATGGCTGACCTGTGTCGCTGTGGTGATGAGAATGTTGAGCCAACACTGGAGCATCTAGTGTGTGAATGTGATAGTCTGGCGCGCACCAGGCATCGGTACTTGGGGAAATTCTCCTTAACCGATCTATCAGAACTTGCGATGATTCCTTTATGGAGAACTACTCTCTTCATAAGGAAGGGCAATATTTGGAATCAGTAGTATAGAGCCCGGTTTTTATACGAGGGGACCACAATGGATCCACAGTGATCTCTCGTGATGGACTGGGGCACATTGCTTTAGTCCACCCTTCTCAACCTAACCTAACCTAAATACATAGTTTACTTAATTTTAAATCATCAAAATATTTCTCATCTTTATAATTAAAATTTCTATTATATTTTTTTAATATTTCTTCACTTTCAAATTTTAATTGGACATTCTCCTTAGTGGATAATGGTATTGGTTTAAATAATTGCAAAGTTTCAATTGGTTTTGGTATTTTGAATACAAACATTAATTCATTTCTTTTATGTAGAATTGAAGATTCTATTAGTTCTAATTTTTCAATTGTTATATTATTATTAATTATTTCATTATGATTTAGTAAATTTCTAGTCATTAAACGACTTCTGGCAGCTATAATATTATCTTGTAATTTCTCAATATCATCCTTTATTATTTGTAAGTTCATAGATACTTTTAAATATTGTATCTGTATATTTTCGTAATTAATTTCATTTCTCAATTTGTTTCTTAATGTATTAATCTGACTGATCATAATATTGATTTTGTTCTGAAATTCATTGTTAATGATAATCTGTTTGTTAACATCGTCTATTACGTTATTTACTCCTGATTTGATTTTATTCATATTTTCGTTAATTAATTCTCTATCTGATTCGGTCATAAATCCGAATAATAAATTATATACTTCTCCTACTGGGTTTAATAGTCCTCTTTTCGTTCTTGAACTATATCCTAATGTTCTTAGTTGTGCTTTAATTTCACTTAGTGTGATATTCAATGATATATTCTGTTCTATTGAAAATTCAGTGATATGTATTTGTTCCACTATTTCGTCTATTAAAATTTTTAATGATGATATATTTACTCTATGTAGTATTAGTGTATAATCTAACGCTAACGTAATTTGTCGCGTTGGTATCTCTATACAGGGTGTTTGGTACTCCGTGCACGACCTTGTAAGGGGTTATTCCTTGATATATTTGGAGAAAAAAATTGTTCCACAGGGTGGGTCAATTTTCAATAACAGTGGAGATACAGGGTGGTTAAGAAAAGTGTTTTTGACCGGTACCCTTACTCACTTAAAACGTTATATCTTGAAAACGAATAATCACAAGGCAAAGTGTTATAACTCGTTTTTTAGGCAATCAAATTATCTTTCATTTGATGTAACAGTCTAAATTGTAACTGCATCCAATCTTGAGATATTTACTCGAAAACACAAATTTTTGCTACGTGAACCCTTAAAATTCAGTGATCAATGTAGTTTTTCTCAGAAAACCCCATTATAAACATGTCATTTTAATTTTATTTTTTTATGAGCCGTATTATTACCTACAAAAGCTGCATACATATGTATGAGTTACGATTAACATTTTGGAAGTAATAGGTAAAAATACATATCGCATAAAAATTAAATATTCCAAAAGTCAGTGCATGTGCATGTTGATCTACACTACTTGTTTGAACTAAAAGAATTTAATAATGGTTTTTATGTTTTATTTAAAAAAATTTTGTTATATGGCCACCTTCATTTTGAATGCACGCTAAAGCTCGTTTGGTGAGTGTTCTCTTGGTATTCATATTCCTCAACTGCTGCCTTACTTCTATTGCTGCCGCATCGATCCTGATATTTAGATCTTCCAATGTTTCTACTGGCGTTGCGTAGACTAGGTCCTTCATCCGTCCCCATACAAAGAAATCCATAATAGTAAGATCAGGAGATCTTGCAGGCCAGTGTATCGGTCCATTTCTACCGATCCAGCGATTGCTATAATTGGAATTTAACCAATCTGTGATCTGTCGGCCGTAATGAGCAGGAGCACCATCGTGTTGGTAAAACATGGAAGCCAATCGTACCAGTGGAATATCATCCAATAAGTCCTGTAGATCATTTGATAAAAACTGTAAGTAATTGGAGCTATTTAGAGTACGCGGAAGCCTAATAGGTCCAAGTAAATCGTCACCAATCACGCCTGCCCATAAATTGACGCTGAATCTGTGCTGAAATGATGCCGCTCTTCTTGTGTGTGGATTGCTCTCAGCCCACGTATGTAGGTTGTGGAAGTTTGTGATACCGTCTCTGGTAAATTGGGACTCATCCGTCCACAGAATATTGTTGAAAAAATTGTCGTCATCTATTTGTCGTTCAAGGAGCCAATTGCAAAACTCCATCCGTTTGGGGAAATCAATGGGTAGCAGCTCCTGTACTGGTGTGTGATGGTAGGCATGGAAGCGTTCTACTTTTAAAATACTCCAAACCTTCCAAGTAGATACGTTAAACTGCAATGCCAAGCGTCGGATACTGATCGATGGATCATTTTGCACTGTTTGCAGTATTCTTTCGTCAATCTGAACAGCGATTATAGGCGCAGGATTTGCATTTACTCTCCTTGTTCTAACGCTGCCAGTTTCCCTAATTCTCCTGTAAACGTCCTGAAATACTCTCCTGTCAGGTGTCCGTCGATGAGGATGTCTCTGATGGTAAAGCCTTCGCGCGGCTTGTCCATTTTCGCGACGCTCTCCATAAATTAACACAATGTCAGCATATTCTTCATTGGAGTACTCAGACATTTCGAAATTATTTTTTTTATTCTACTGACACCTTCTTCTGTTAGCAACGTAACTAAAACTGATAAAAATATGAAGGTAGTTTTACTTTTATAGGCTTTTTATTTTGTAAGGCACCCTATTAAAAAAGGCATAGTACCGCACCCAGTATTACCTACCACATCCAGGTAAAAGCATCAATTATGTTGAAACTCAGTTACATTTCATTGTTTTCCTACATACTTTAAATAGTAATAAATGGGCAATAAAAATACTTCAGTACTACCGACAAATTAAACGAGGTCCACTTTATGGCACTGACTTTTGAAATATTTAATTTTTATGCGATATGTATTTTTACCTATTACTTCCAAAATGTTAATCGTAACTCATACATATGTATGCAGCTTTTGTAGGTAATAATACGGCTCATAAAAAAATAAAATTAAAATGACATGTTTATAATGGGGTTTTCTGAGAAAAACTACATTGATCACTGAATTTTAAGGGTTCACGTAGCAAAAATTTGTGTTTTCGAGTAAATATCTCAAGATTGGGTGCAGTTACAATTCAGACTGTTACATCAAATGAAAGGTAATTCGATTGCCTAAAAAACGAGTTATAACACTTTGCCTTGTGATTATTCATTTTCAAGATATAACGTTTTAAGTGAGTGAGGGTACCGGTCAAAAACACTTTTCTTAACCACCCTGTATCTCCACTAATATTGAAAATTGACCCACCCTGTAGAACAATTTTTTTCTCCAAATATATCAAGGAATAACCCCTTACAAGGTCGTGCACGGAGTACCAAACACCCTGTATAACCTGCTTCACTTGTTACTGGTTCTAATGTCAGTTTCTGCATCTGACATCCTTGTATCATAATTGTTATTAGTGTTAGTATCTTCCTGAATTTCATCATCTGGAACGATAATATTTTTTCGTTTAGGTTTTATATTCACTGGTGCTAACTTATTTTCGTATATAACTTGATTAAATCTTGGTAATGTTTTATGTCTTTCTCCATCATGATTTTTTATATAGACTATTGGTCTGTCTTCTACAATCGGTTTGTTTCTATTTTCATTTAGTTTATCTATAGTCTTCTGTTTCTTTTCTTTTATTCTTTTGAAAATTACTTCTTTTTCTACTATTCCTCTTTCAATGTTATATGGAGTTTCCTGCACTGTACTATGAATTATTCTATTATAAATTCCACAAGCTTCATATAATAAATAATTCTTCTAAGTTCCATTCTTTATTCTTTATTTTCAATAATCTAACTTTTTCCCATAATGTAGAATGTAATCTCTCTACGTCTGAATTACCGGTATGTGCATTTGGTTTCGTCACATGATATTCTATTTCCTGTTCCTCAAAATATTCTTTTAGAATTCCCTTTCCTAATTCATTGGCTACTACTACTTTTAATGGTTTTCCAGTTATGGCGAATATGTGCCTAACTGCTGGTCTAACATCGATTAAATTGTGTGACTTGATTCTTGCAATAGTTGCATACTTTGAAAATTTATCGATACTCGTTAAGTATCTCTCTGATTTGGTAACTATCAAATCTAAATGATATAATTGTCCTCTATCTGTAGGTGTTTCTGTTAATTTAAACTTTTCTCTATTAGGGTGTCTTTCAATCTTACTTTGTTGACATAATTTGCACAGATTTATATATCTATTAATGTATAATTTTAAATTGGGAAAGTAATATGACTTTCTCATATTTTCATAATTCTCCAAAATGCCTGAATGCATTGTTTCTTTCTCATGATACCATTTTATTAACTCTTCTAATTTTTCTATACTCTTGGGTTCATCTAATTTCTGTGATACCCTAACAATTTTAATTTTATTCACATCAAATAATTCAACAAATATTTGTTGAAATCTATTATATTCATGATCTGTTAAGTGACTATATATTGCGGTAGATTTCGGCAATATTTCTTTCTTTAATCTATCTTTCAATTTCTCTACTTCATCTATTTCCTCAATTGAAATTATAATTCTTTTTCGTCTCTGAGTTTTATAGAAATTCTCAGTTATTTTCTCACTATTTGATAAAATTATTTGTTGGGGATACATATTCACTGTTCCGTCCTTTAACTTTATTAAATGTGTAGAATCTTCTTCTGCGGTATGTCTAGTACTGACTAGATCATCATTATTATTCACTTCTTCATTAATTATCCGTGATAAATAATCTGCGGGTACATTTGTATTACCTTTAATATATTTCACGTTTATTTTATACTCCCCTAATTTTAATATCCATCGTTGGATTCTTTGATTTATATCCTTACCCTTGTATTTTTTATATAACCATTCTATTGGTCGATGGTCAGTATATAAATTAAATTCTCGACCGTAAATATAAGGTCTGAAATGATTTACTGCGTAAATGATAGGAAGTAATTCTTTCTCTGTCGTACTATAATTTTTCTCATGTTCATTGAGAGTTCTAGATAAATAAGCAATGGGGTGTTTATTTTGTGATAGTACCGCACCTAGTGCATAATCACTGGCATCTGTAGTGATGTCGAATTCTCTACTGAAGTCTGGGTGAGCTAACACAGGGTTAGTTGTTAATATTGCTTTTAACGTTCTGTGGGCGTCTATATATTCTGTATCCTTTAAATTTATCTTTTTATCTTTCTTCAAATATCTCGTCATAGGATATGCTATCTGACTATAATCCTTAATAAATTTTCTATAGTATCCCGTAAGACCCCAGAAAGATTTTATTTCTTTCTTACTCTGAGGTATCCTTATCATTTTTATCTTCTCAATTTTTTCTAAATTTGGTTTAATTCCATCGGTTGTAATATTGTGTCCTAAAAACATAGTTTCCTTCTTTAGAAACTCGCATTTATCTAATTGTAATTTTAAATTAGCTTTTTCCAATTTATCTAATATAACTTTGATATTTTGTAGGTGCTCTTCCAAAGAAGTACCGAATATTAGTATATCATCCAAATATACTACACATCTTTTATTTATTTCCTCTGCTAATATTTCATTAATCATTTTTTGAAATGTAGAAGGCGCATTTTTTAATCCGAAAGGCATTTTTACGTATTCATAATGTCCTTGGGGTGTACTGAAAGCTGTTTTCTCTATATCTTCCCTTCTCATTCTGATTTGGTGAAAACCTTTGGCCAAATCTAATGTTGTAAAATAATTACTTCTACCAAGTTTTTCTAATATATTCTCAATATTCGGAATTGGGTATCTGAATCCAATGGTCGCTGCATTTAGCTTCCGATAGTCTATTACCATCCTAAATTTCCTCTCATTGCTTCCATCTAACTTCTTTGTAACGATTATCACCGGGGCATTGAAAGGTGATTTACTCTGTCTAATGATACCGTCTTTTAATAATTGAACTACTTGTTTCCTAACTTCTTCGTCATATACCTGAGGGTTCCTATACATCTTTGAATAAATGGGTTCCTCACTGTTTAACTTTATTTCATGTTCTATATTTAAATTTGCATTTAATTTATCTCCTTCTCTATACATTATTCCTTTGTAATTATTCAACAACTGTCTAATTTTTATATTCTCCTCCGTATTTAAATGTTCAGTTCTATATTTTATTTCATTGCTTTCTAGCGTATAAACTTCATCATATTTAATTCTTATCTCTTTTCTGTCTACAAAGTATATTTCTTCTTCATTAAATTTCATTTTTTGTTCGTCTAAGTCTATTCTTGCTTTGAGAGTTCCTAGGATATCCATTCCTATTAGAGCATCTTGTAAGCGATTATCGAAGTTCGCTAACTTCCATCTAATTCGTCCTTCTGACTTAAACTCATTCGGGTATTCTGTTTCTACCTCATAATTAATATGACCTATACCTGTCATTGTTTTAATGTTTATTTTAATTGGAATATGTTCCAAATTCCTTACTCGTTTCTCATTTATCATTGATATAGTTGAACCTGTGTCAACTAACGCTACTAATTTTGATTTTCCTATCGTTATATTTATCATTGGTAATTCTACACTTTTGGTTTCTCTTTTGAGGCTACTATCTGAAAATTTGCCTCTTGTCTAACATTATCAACGTCCATAGGTTGAGATTGATTATTACGATAATTATTCGATTGATTTTGAATATTAAAAGGATTTTTATTATTTTGAAACTGATTATGATTCTGATTTTGATTATGATTATAATTTTCATTGTGTCTATAATTGTTAGAATGATTCCCATTATGATTTTGATTTCTGGGATAATAATTGTAGTTTTGATTTTGATTTTTAGGATTCAATTGGTTCTTGTTATTATTCTGATGATGATTCCTAGTATTATGATTATTAACTCTGTTTGTTATATTTTTACTGCTTTTATTTTTTAATTCTATTTCATAACCTTTGTTTATTATAGTATTCAACATTTGTTGTAAATCAGTAAAATTATTGGAGTCTACCCAAAAGGCAGCTGATTGTGTAATTGAATTTGAGAATACTCTCAACATAAATTTATGTACTTTATCTACAGTGTATTCTGTGGAAGTGACATCTAATAATAGTACCTTTTGTATCATACGATACTGAATTGTTTGTAATTTATCTACTAGTTCTAAAGCTGTATTTGCAGTTACATCTTTCGCTCTTGATTCTAATTCATCGAAAGTTTCTGAAATACCATGCTTCGCAATTAACTGTTCTCTAACTAAGGTCCAATCGAGGTCTGTAAGTGTTGCTATTGAATCGTATGCAGGTCCTTGAATTTTATCAATAATGATTTCGTGCACGAAAGGAATGTCCACCGGACTTACGTTGACTTGAGCTCGTTCAACTCTAGCAAGAAATCGCTCTAATGGTGCACCATCTGATGTGCCGGTAAAGACCTGGATTGATCTCGCATTTTCTCTCGCGACTCGTCCTTCGGTATACGTCGTAGTCATTGTATTTAAATTACCTTGTGTGAAAACTGCTGACAAGTTGTCCTCTGACTGATTTGTAGTTTCGGGACTGTCGTTCACTTAGCCACTCAAGTTAATGATTGCAAAATCTGCTACTGAATTCAGTATGATGACTTCCAACTTTTTCGTAGTCGATTCGTATTCGTCGAATGCTTCACTATCACTATGTCGCTTTTTGTAATTAACCGAACTATTAGGTCGTTGCTTTGGCATCTATTATTTTAAATATTATTCACTTTTTATTATATTCACAGTGTAACTAAACTGATAACTGAATTTTATTAAAGTGATTTTAATTTATTAGTACGTTTCCCGTTTTGAGGATTTCATTAATTTGCACTTAATGAATCCTACCGACTGCGCCAGTTTTGTATCTTGTCGTGTGAGCGATTCAAAACAATATTTATTTTAAGTTGGGTATGCGCTTATTATAATATTATGCTTAGTTGGTTTTACAGCGACATTGTTATATCTTAGAGTATAAAACTGGGAGTGCCGTCATCTATGCTGAAGGCTGCTATTTATATGATTTGAACATGCATGCGTTATTCACAAGTTGATAACTGCATCCATTCTTACTAGATTAAATTCTTAGTAAAACATTCTTGTGGTTTGCTAATTGATAAGCTTGGTCGGAAAAATAATATGTTTTTAGTGATAAGCTGAGTTGGAAAAATAATATGTTTTCAGTGATAAACTTAATTGAATTGATAAGCAGAAATGGTTTTCGTTTCTGCGTGATTAAAATTGAGGTTTAAAACTAAAATTGGGTGGTTTGGGTGAGTCATACATAACTCACTCGCGCATCGCCAACTAGCAGCGCTGCTCCTTCGAAGCCGATAGATGATAATAAATATTTGGAGAAATTGGTTGAAGAAATGCAGTCTATTCACTTTGAAGATTAGTATTAAGATTTTTACGTGTGATTCTGCAAGAGCTTTTGTTACTGGCACTGTAGGTCATACCGCTGCTAAGGGGTGTTCTAAATGTACGCAAGAAGGCAAGAAGATTAAAAATACATTATCGTACAGTATAACGGCTAAGTCATCCAGGAAAAATAATGACTTTCAAAATCGGACGGATAAATTATATCACTTGCTACCGTTCCAAAACAATAGACACGTTTTGGAGAAACCAAAAAGTCAAATTTCTCTCGAACCATAATAATGATTAAATTCAAAACGAAGTCACGTCAAAGAAAGAGAACGTTACAAGTAGGTTCTAACTATCAGCAGCTTATGAATTCAATCCTTTACTTTATTATTTTAATATAATAAAGTATAGTGATCAGTTTAAAAAAAATTACAAGCAGACACCAAAAACGCAAAAAATTAAATCCGTCTCTATACCGTCCGCCTTGAGCGAAATCGCTTGATGACTCCTAGCTTCCAAGCCCATCATCAATCGTCTCGATCCAAAGACCGCGTCCTCCAGCTGCTAAGTTGTGAGATGGCTTCGCTATCTTCATCAACCAATTCTTCCCATTGCTTGCGTGGTTTGCGTACTGGCATGTTACTACTCGCTTTGCCTTTAAGAGCACGTTCGCGGATTATTCTATCTTCCATTCGCTCTACATGCAGTTTACACAGTTGGATGAACGTCGAAGCTTGTTGCTCATCGTAGAGTTGATACAACTCATGGTTGTACCTTATTCGCCATTCTGTTCCATTCTTCACAGACCCCAAAATTCTTCGGAGGACCTTTCTTTCGAATACGTTACCTGGTTTTTCAGAAGTTCACTTTAATGTTTACGTCTGCCATAACAGAGCACAGGTCGTATATTAGTTTTATATATTCACAGCGTATTGTTCCTGTGGATTTCATTATTGGAAGTACCGAATAATACGTTTTCTTTGATTTCGTCCATTTCGTTGCCGTCTTATGCTAGATTAGCCCCAAGAAATATGAAGTTGTCCACACTCTCCATATTATACTCCGCAATTGTAATATTCTGTCTGATTGGCGTTCTCTTTCTCGTTTGCGTCATTAATTTTGTTTTACTTTCATTTATGCGTAACCCGACTTATTTGCGGCGGAGCCAAGAATGACAAATACCTCCTTAGCACTAGGGAAGGATCTTGCGAGGATGTTTATATCGTCAGCGTATGCTACTATAGTTGGGTGGACTTGAATAGTAGTGTCCAATTGGTGTCGACTGGGGTTTTTTCCCCTTTGCCAAGTTGAAAAGCATGGGGACTAGACCATCTCCCTGCTTTAAACCACATTCCGTTCGAAAGCTGGTTGTGGAATCGATTTGTATTCTTTGTATGTTGAAATTTTTTTAGTGGGTAGACCGAGTGAATTCTCTTTAAGTAGCTTCTTCTTGTGTGGTCAGTTGTAAGGGGAGATGTGGGGAGAGCCAAACACCAATTTAAAATTTATATAACACTTGGATAGTTCGCAAAAATTATCGTTATTGGTGGAGGGTGTTGTGTCCGCGATATCCACAGGATATCACAGACAGTAGGTTGTGTTAAGTGGAGAATCGGAGAGTATGTTTAACAGCTGAAAATTGGTTCGGGCATTCGTGAGAACGCCGCAGTAAGAACCGTAAGAAAGGTATAAGCGCCTCAATAAGAGACGCAAATTACCTTTTAGTATTTTTCGCTGAAAAGACAACAAAGTGCTATTAGTTTCGGATACTTACCGATTTTGTGCGTTTAAAAAAAAAGACAATGTTTGATAGGTACTTTGAATTTAATAATCTGGTTGACAGCGATTCCTCGTAGGTTTTAAAAGTAACTGAGAACTTATTGCTAATTACAAAAAACTTATATACTAAAAAGGTGCCGACTGACACGGAATTGAGTATGGTATTCCACTTTGGGAAAATAGTCAATTCTGTGTCACTCGGTTAACTTTGTTTTGAAATTCAATCCAAACCTTAACCGGGTCGCACTTTGCGTAACGGAATTGGGAACTCTAGCCGAACAGTCGACTGTTTAGCTAGAGTTGCAATTTCGCTTCCGTAATGCATGCCGGCGCTAAGACCTGAGACGGAACTCCGAAATTTACTTATGACTAATTAAATAATATGATACACAATGTGTTGACACCGGTAATTTCCAGTAGGTTGCCGACAGAACGAGCTAATGCAGCTGTTTACGTTTTTTACATTTGTTTACAAACTGCAAGCTGTGCGGTTGTTTGTGCTTTTTCATTCAACAAGCATGAAGCAAAAATTTCTATTATTATTTAATATTATAATTTAATGCATATTTTCTTTAACTTAGAAAAGTAAAAGTGCAATGTTTTATTTTATTGCTTAATTAATAAATTTCGTATAAAAAGACTACATTTATTAATATTTTTATTTATATTGTTGTGAGCTAGGGGATCGCCGGGATTTCAAGTAAAACACAATTCGGTCAAAATAAAAATAAGTGAGTATTTATTCTTCGCACTTCAATTCTATTCGCACAATAATTCGCACTGTATGGCAATACCGCCCGCTTATACCATATATCGCTTGACTCGATCACTTTGGCTCTCTACTAATACGGTCGCGTATACACGCTGGCTGTCACAGTCGACGTAATAAAAATTACTATGTCCCTCGCTGAAAGCTTTATCTGCTTTTATACCAGTTTTCTGTAGTCGAGACTGTTCTTGAATCTTCGCTCGGTGGTGTGTGTTGATGGTACCCGAAAGCTTGAGAGAATTAGATTTGATCTTATACGCTGTTCCAGTACATTCGAGCGCGTTCGATTAGAAGAGAGGTATAATCGTGTTGCTCCGCTCTCCTTATATACTTGTTGTGGTCGGAGGCCTTGGAGTGGTTATTTCGACTTAAAAAAGTCAAAATAACCGAAGGGAAGGTTGGGATCGGGAAACAGGGGTCTAATTCCACCTACGTCCGAATTGGTGGCTGAAGTGCAAACTGGAGCGACGTGCTTGCTGGCTTCCGGGCTAGCTGCGGCTGTGGGGGGGTACGTTGTTTGCACCTCAGACCATAAAACCCATGGCCTGTACAACAAAAATTTCACGCCGACTTACCCGGGTGATAAAATTGGGATAAGATTCCCAATCGGTCATGAGAGACCGAGAAAACTCCCCTCAGCTCGACTGGCGCTGTTGTTATGCGCCGTCTAGCCCACCCTACCATAGCCATACTTGTCCTCAAAAGAATTTAAACGTATGGCCCCTAAAGAGAGGAATGAGGGGGCGGAAGGTCTTCAAAGAAGAAGATCCATCTCAATGACGCTCTATTAAGCCATTTTTACAGAGCTAAAAATTTAAACCAATACAAGAAGAAACCAACCAAAAAAAAAGAAACAAACAATATTAAAAAAAAATTACCTCTTGACTACTGCATTCTCTTTGTCTTTTTTTTCTAGTTTAAGTATTTTAATTTTTATTTATTTTTTTTTTATATTTTATGTTTATTTTTCAGTCCGAGTCAGTTTCTGTCCCATAGTTGTCTGTCATATTTTTTTTTTTTATTTTTGTAATTTATTAATGCAATTTTAATTTATTTTTAACTTGTAATAATTTTTAATTTAATTTGTTATGTTTTTTTTTATTTATTCTACTTTATGATTTTTTTTAATTTGGCTGAAAACTTTTGCGAGCCATTGTTTTGCTTTGTGGTCACGATCAGGAAAACCGCATACGCCGACTTCGCAACTTGCAACGTCAATTTGCACACGATTCCGTCGTTACGTTGTGCATTTAATGGTCTCGGGGAACAGCGCTACGTTTTTTAAAAATAACTCGCGATTTCCTTTGGGAGATTTGTTTTTATATTTAATTTATTACTTTTTTACTTAACACTATTTCATTTTTATTTTTGCGCGTTTATATTATCATTTCCTAAAATTTCCGATCGCGCACGCTATCAAACTTAACTTTTTCTTCATTCTTTCTACTTTTTCCGGACCCGCTAAAAACTTTTTTACGCGCCAAAAACTTAACCTTAACCTCCCATCTTTTCTCGCTAGCTCATCTGTGTCACTTATTTATCTCAACACGACACTCAATCGAAACAATTCAGCCTATTCACTTTTTCTATTTTTTTTCCCGCGATGACTTCTTTTATTTATTATTCTTTTCTTTATTTTTTCCTGGGTCCGCGCCAAAACTTAACTTAACCTTCATTCCTAGCCAGCTGTCAGCCTAAAAAAAACTCTCCAAAACCCCAAGCACCATTGAACTCACTTTTTTTTTGTGTGGAATTGGTGTGGATCACAGTAATGCCAACTGCATTAATTGATCCACACCAATTCTCACAGATGACACTACATACTCAACTAGTCTTTTGATTCGGTTACTTTGCAGCTTAGGTATTCGGTTGTTGCTGTTTCCCTATTCGTAATCGATCGAGGTGCGCGGTTGCCAGGGTTGCACGTAACAATATATAACAATATAACTTATTTATGCACTTTCAAGCTTTGGTTCAATATCGCTAAGAAATTGTCCATAGGAGGTACATATGAGGCAATAATTGTTTTTACTCTCATTGGATTTTGAGAGAGGACTCATTTTAAAGTCCCACGTACATTATTTTAAAGTAAATAACTCCTCTTACATTGCAGATCAGAGTCAACGAAAAACAGGAGAAAGGATTAATCCTGGGGTACTACTATTTACTAGTGGGGCGAGTACTACAGGGTACACACCCCCGTAAGGGGTGGATGCATGACACTTCCATCCCACTCCATTTTCTTTTAACATGGGCATGCCCGCAGGAGGAAGTAGCCGATATTGCCGATTATTTCAAAACTCCTCGTGTCGTTCCTTCGCAGTAATGAAGATTTTATCTTTAGAGATGCATGAATCATTCATCCTCCAGGCAGCTTGGTGGAAGGTTAGCCAGCAAGAAGTGTAAGCATACAATCATGTACAATGAAAACCTGCCATGGAAGGCTTAGACGCATGACGCTTCGTACTCAAACCGTTTCCTTTTTACATGTGGAAAAACCGATAAATTTAAAATACCACCAAAATGTTCAATGCAAGAATGTTTATTATGAAATAAGTTATGTGCATAAAACTAAAAAACTTTTATAAATTTATTTGCTTGTAATTATTATTTATATTACTAATTACTTTACCTTCATTTGGCCGAGGTCTTCATTCTATGTGATTGTTAAAAATTGTATAAATTGTGAAAGTTGGTTGAAGAATGGAAATTATCAAGAATGTATGAATAATGTAGCAAAATTATCAGTTGTCAATGATATGCAGAACGAGTAGTAAAATTTATATAAGAATATAATGATTTATTTACAAAGGATGAAGAATAAAAGCAATTTGCCATCCAAATTTTGAAATACTATAGAAATAAAAATATAAAAAATTCAAATGAAAGTTTACTAAAACCCCGGGACTAAAAAATTTGTTCATTGAAAATAAATTTTGATAAAATAATTGATTTTGTATATGCTACAATTACGGTACGATTCACGAATATTTTTTGGAATATCTGTATAAAATTTTTAAAAAAAAAAATTTATGTAACATTGTTTATAGAAAATTAAACTTCCTATAAAATCATTTGTTTGCATTTTTTGACAAATTGCATATTTGGTGAAATATTTCCGAAAGACTGCAGATTCATCAAAAAATACTACAAAAAATCTTGATCGTCTTTTTTTTACGAAAAAAATTTTCGATCATGTTCTTACATGAAAAAGAAATATCTTAGGCAATCTTAACAACCACCCTAAATTATATTCATAATGGACTTACCCCTCTATTTCTTCTTTAGTGTCATGCTGATCTGTTAAAATATTTCTGTGGTCACAGGGAATAACTTGGTAAGTCGAAAAATGGCCAAAATAGGATAAGTGTACTGTGGTCATCTTCCAAGACTTATACGCACTATGAGGAAGTTGGCAACTCACAA
Source organism: Beris morrisii (assembly GCA_951812415.1). NCBI lineage: Eukaryota > Metazoa > Arthropoda > Insecta > Diptera > Stratiomyidae > Beris > Beris morrisii. The sequence continues at coordinate 80,655,007 of OX638311.1, read as the reverse complement.
CCCAAATGGTTCTTAGTTATAAGGGTGGGGGTTTCTTGGTAAGTGGTAAAATTGTGTTTGTTATCTGCTAAGTCGACTTACCATAATTTTTTCCTAGTCATTATTCACGGGAAAAACAAGGTAAGTCGGATTACCTAGTTTTTCGCTCTGTATATGTGTTGTCAACTCCATTTATCCATTTATTCATCGTGCCAGATTATTCCAAGTGAAGTGTATTGTTTCTATGCATGGCTATGCTAAAAAAGGCGGTCATTTCATTATAAAAAAAAACGGGATACCGAAAATCTAAAATTTTTATGGAAACCAGTGCAGTGCTTGCAATACCGTCAAGGACCGCGAAATTTTTTTTTTTTAACAAACCCGTAAAAAAAATTAACCATTCAAAATGATAAATTTTGGAAAAAAGAGAAAACAATGTATTTTTGATCGCCTTCCCCTGGTTTCCCTTGGGCCAAGGGACCTCATCCGTTTAGAACAGAAAAAACACATTCTCTATCTATTGCCTTTGATAGATCCAGCCTTCCACGATTTCTATCGAAACTTGGCAACCAATGATCAACCGCCAATCGATCCAGATTTGTTTCAAATCGAATAGTATGAGATTGACGACTAATCTCAAGGGGTAATTTTAATTTTAGGTAATAATAATTACCTATGTTCCTTTTGGAACTTCATTTTAGGGATTGTATTCGTTGTTTATGAATTTTTCCATTCATTTTTCTATTTGTAGCTCATATTTTTGTATCAATTGTAGTGGATATTAATGCTTACGTTGTTTTTTGCTATTGTTTCGTAATAAAAGTTTTCTTAACTGTAACCTTTTGTTTTAATGGTATTTTTATTAACTAAATGAAAGTACACATAATTGACAAAATAAATGAGAAATAACAACAAAGAAACTTATTATTATTAATATAAAAAGTATGGGGAATAATCAGGTATGGTGAAAAGGCTGGGATAATCTGTTGCAAAATCAGTGGACCAGTCATCATAATGGACTTACCCCTCTATTTCTTCTTTGGTGTCATGCTGATCTGTTAAAATATTTATTATTTGTACCTAATTGTAAACACTTTCCACTTGCACTATATTGCACTATATGATTTCGAGTTATTAATTTTAACACTATTTTCACAAATTTTACTTCGGTCTTCTGCAAGCTCATGCAAAACTAAACTGAATGTTAACGGACATTTACGGCATGGACATGCATAGGAGTGCGGGTCACGACAAGCACACATTGTCGAACGATCGAATCCAATATTCGATGCTGCTTTACTGCTTCCAAAAAACTTCCTTGCGAAGTATGTGTCATGTTGGCTATCAAATAGACCTGGGTTTGAACATAACCTTCCGAAAAACTCCACAGTCAAGTGAGTGTTATTCTGTCACGTTCCTTCTGGTGGAAGACCTGACATTATTTCCCGTAGGGTTGTGGTATCAAATGAGCTTTGCAGCTCAGGCTGTTTTTTGTGATAAACTCATATAAATACTTTATTATTAAAATAATAAAGTAAATGATTTTAAGACCGTAACACCATTGTATTTATGTATTATAGTAGTATCACGAAGCTCACTTCGATGTTTTAACCGGCTTACACTAGAGGCGCTGCATGTGCTTTGCCAATTCCGTTTTATCCTACGCGTTCGTTTCATCAGTTCATTCATTTGCTCTTTCTATCCAAGAAGTTGATTGATTCCGGTTCGGCGAGCGGGGAAATTGTGTAGTGGAATCTTTCTCTGTCAGTCAGTCTCATATAGCTTAGGTGATATCGGATTTCAATTCTTGCTGTGTAGACTGGGCGGGGAGAGGAAAGTGGAGGTTCATGTCTCGCAATATATTTTTTTTCATCGTTTGGACCAATATTTTTGCCAGACTATCATTTTCCCGGGAATTTTGGAACTTTAAGAATTTCGACATTTCGGTTTTTCAATCCTGCAAAATAATTTTTTTTGCAATGATTTTATTTTTTGTATGTAATAATAATTCGACTGGTCCAATGAGAAATATTAACTCTGTTTGCAACACTTCGATGTAAAATCGTAGTGAAGTGGAGCGAGATCGAGTTTAAATCCCATTTTGTAAAATACCGACTTACGAAACTAAGTTAGAGCAGCCCATCTTAACGGTTAGGTTGAAAATTTTACCAAAATCACTATTGCCAAAATCCCGTTATTATGGATAATATAAATGTCCGAGCCCGAACGCCCGTATTAATAAACATTAATTTTATACATTAAGTGCTTCTTTTATTTTCATCACTATTTTGAATTTTTCACAAATATGTTTTTTATTCACACATACAGCTGAGATGAGTAGAATGACACTTCAAGTATTCAAATCGGTCAGGTCGAATGAACATACCTATTAAGTTCTTGTCAAACATCTACGACTCAAACAATAAACACATCTGCTTAGCTGCTTTGCGCCTCTTTAGTCGCATAAAAAACAGGGATATAATTTTAAAAAGAAAATAATATTTTCAATATATATACAGGGTTTCTGATACTACGTGTACCACCTTATAAGGGGTTATTCCTTGATATATTCGGAGAAAAAAAATTTTCTACAGGATGGGTCAATTTTCAATATCAGTGGAGATACAGGGTGGTTAAAAGAGTGTTTTTGACCGGTACCCACACTCACTTAAAACGTTATATCTTGGAAACTAATAATCACAAGGCAAAATGTTATAACTCGTTTTTTAGGGAATCGAAATAGCTTTCATGTGATGTAACAGTTTAAATTGTAACTGCACCCAATCTTGAGATATTTACTCAAAAACATAAATATTTGCTGTGTCAACCCTAAAAATTCAGTGATCAATGTAGTTTTTCTCAGAAAACCCCATTATAAAAATGTCATTTTAATTTTACTTTTTTATGAACCTTATTATTACCTACAGAAGCTGCATACATATGTATGAGTTACGATTAACATTTTGGAAGTAATAGGTAAAAATACATATCGCATAAAAATTAAATATTTTTAAAGTCAGTGCCACTTTTATACAAAAAGAAGAACATGTTGATCTACACATGTTTATCTACACTCCTTGAACTAAAAGAATTTAACAATGGTTTTTATGTTTTATTTCAATTTTTTTTTATTATAATAAATGTTCAAAATGGCCACCTTCATTTTGAATGCACGCTAAAGCTCGTTTGGCGAGTGTTCTCTTGGTATTCATATTCCTCAACTGCTGCCTTACTTCTATTGCTGCCGCATCGATCCTGGTATTTTGATCTTGCACTGTTACTACTGCCGTTGCGTAGACAAGGTCCTTCATCCGTCCCCATACAAAGAAATCTATAATTATAAGATCAGGAGATCTTGCAGGCCAGTGTATCGGTCCATTTCTACCGATCCAGCGATTGCTATAATTGGAATTTAACGAATCTGTGCTCTGTCGGCCGTAATGAGCTGGAGCACCATCGTGTTGGTAAAACCAGGGATGTCATTTCAGTTTTTTCTAGGGGGGGCAGGATGTTATGTATGTAGGTATATATTTTTATATATAAATATACATATGATATAAATAATATTGTTACATGTAAACCTGGCAACCGCGCAACTCGATCGTTTCACATAATTGAAACAGCCACAACCAAATACCTAGTTGCAAAATAACCCAATCAGAAACTTAGCTGAAGTATAGAAGGCGAAACAACACGATTGTATTTCCCTTCTTATCGAATGCTCTCCAATGTACTGGAATCCAATGAGAATCAAAGTCGAAAGATCTCAAGCTCACTAGAACCTTCTACATACACCACGGAACGAAGATCAAAATCGAAAGCTCTAAAGCTTTCGAGAATCGTCCACATCACCGAACGAACATTCAAGTACATCCTAGACTGCAACCGGCTAATATAAAAGCAGGTGAAGCTTTCAGCGAGGAGATAGTAATTTTTATTACGTCGACTGTGACAGCCAGCGTGTATACGCGACCGTGTTGGTAGAGAGCGAAAGTGATCGAGTCAAGCGATATAAATAAGCGGGCAGTGCTGCCATACAGTGCGAATTATTGTGCGAATATAATTCTGTGAATTAAAGTGCGGATTAATAAATTATCACTTATTTTTATTTTAACCGAATTGTGTTTTACTTGAAATCCCAGCGAACCCCTAGCTCGCAACAATTAGTGTCAGAAGTGGGATTTCAAGGATTAATTCGGGTTAGAATCGCGAGTGGAAAAAGTGAATTTAAAATTCTCGAACGGACAAAGTGAGAATTTTGGTACGCGAATAAAGTTTTCAAACTGTGAAGTTAAGTGGAAATTCTCGAACGGACAGGTAGAATTTTGTGAAATCGAATATTCTCGAGTGAAGTGGAAAGTTCTCATACGGACAAATAGAGAATTTGAATCGCGGAAAATCTTTAACTGGCAAATAATCGTTAGTGAAAATGCCGCGTTATTTAAAAGACTTAAGACTAATGGAGCTGAAGGAAGAGCTCGGTAAACGGGAATTATCAACAACTGGAAACAAGTCTGAACTTGTCAGCCGAATGATCGAAGTACTTGAGGCTGAGGGTAAAAACGCAGACAATTTCGAGTTTCCAATCGAAGAAGCTCGCGCAGCAAGTAGTGATGAGTGTTCTGAGACATTAGACTCTCTTAGACAGTTAATGCAAATGATGAACCAACAAAGTCAGAAATTAGACCAAACCTCAACGGACATCAATCAGAAAATGGACCACCAAAGTCAACAACACAGTCAACTATCAACAGACCTCAATCAGAAGCTAGATCAGACTTCGAAGGACCTCAACCAGAAATTAGACCAACAAAGTGAACTGTCAGCGGATCTTAACAAGAAGTTAGATCAAACATCAACAGACCTTAACGACCTCAACAAAAAGTTGGAGCAGCAGAACAACAAAATCGAAGATCTAAATCAGACCATGGACACCATGGGTAAAGCATTAGAAGAAAATGTAGAAAAGAAACTTCGAACTTTTGAAGATCAAATAACAGAGAAGACATCAGCGATTGAAGTTGAACGCCTAAAAACGGGACTTTGATAACGTGAAAGCGACTGGGGTCATCAAAACAGAACACGTTACGCACAACGATCTCAAGGCTCCAATCTTCGATGGACAAACGCCGTGGGCTATCTACAAGACCCAATTTGAGGCTGCCGCGAGAAATAATCATTGGAATGATTTGGAACGAGGAACGGCTTTGATATTGGCGCTAAGGGGTCCACCAGCAGAAGTTCTCCAAACAATTTCGCAGGAGCAGCAACAAAATTTTTCGACGTTGGTACAGACATTGGATCTTCATTACGGCAGTGACCACATGCAACTCTACAACCGAACCCAAAAGAATGGTGAAACACTTCAAGAGCTGGCACGCGATATTGAACGACTTACACTATTATCGCTTCCCAATGAGCAAACAGAGCAACGCAACGATACAGCTGTTTTCGCATTTAACAATGCTGTACAAGACAAAGAGCTGCATCAGGCGTTAAAATTGGCAGGAAAGAAAACGATTGGCGAAGCCTTAGTATATGGGCTTACGTTTGAAGCTGCCAAGCAAAGCTCGCGAAATAACTACCGAGTTCGAGAAATAACAGAAGAGTGTGTATGTCAGAGAACGGAGTACACCAAACGGAGCGAAGGATCTGGTGCCCTCCGATGTTGGAATTGCAGACAGGCAGGACACTTAAGACGCGACTGCCGAAAACCAAGAAAAGCTACCAACTATTGTTCCGGCTGCGCTGCTAAACAAAAGGGAGATCGAGGCGAACCGTCACGAGAGCACGTTTCGCCTAATGATGATTCGGGTAAAAGCCAACTTCATGGGGCAGAAGTTGGCTGGTGTAATCGACGCCCCCGGAACCATCATCGCAGTTTCTCGACTACATCGTGGTAAAAAGGGTTTATGCATGAGTGGTCGAGTCGGAAAATTAAACTGCATAATGACAATTGACACTGGCGCAACAAGATCAGTGCTAAGATCCGATCTCGTAGACCGTACTTGGCTTCACAACACCAAGAAATACGCACTTCGCACTGCTACAGGAGAAACTACTACAGTCCATGGAGAAATAGCTCGTGATATACAGCTTGGAGATTTGACATTCTCACATGTATTCGTGGTAGCTGATATTACCGATGAGTGTATTCTTGGAATGGATTTTCTGAAACCACACTGCATCCAGCTGGACTTAGGACAACGAATAATGAAGTGGCGGAACATCGAAATCCCAATGGAAATAACATCCTCCAACACGACCAAGCTGCGAGTTATATTGTGCGAAAATGCGGATATACCAAAGTCATCGGAAAATATTATTTGGGCAGAGCTCGATGGTGATCCCAGGAACCACCGATTCTACCTACATCGAACCAGAAACGACACCTGCATTACGAAGTCTAATATTGGGAAAAACGCTAGTAAAAAGAAATGAGAAGATGATTGTACCAATAAGGGTGCTCAACGTTTCGGACAGCATTACCAGCGTAAAGAAAGGAGATGTAATTGGCAGCTGTGAACCAATCTCAGCGATGACGAGTATAGACACTGAAGAACATCATGACGTAGCCTCTAAAAATAATTCAAGAAGGAAGAATAGTGTAACATCAGCAGTTCTTCAGACAAGCAACCTTAGAGGAGCACAGCACAAGCAAGCAGTGGATCTGATTGAAAGATTCAGCGACATCTTCTCCACTGGTGATGAGGACTATGGCAGAACAAACCTAGTGAAACATCGTATAGATACCGGAAGTGCTACACCAATACGTCAACCTCCAAGAAGAGTACCATTAGCGAAACAAGGAGAAGTCAATTCAATGGTCAAAACAATGGAGCATCAGGGAATCATCGAAGAATCAAAGAGTCCGTGGATGTCGCCAGTGGTGCTGGTTAAGAAAAAGGATGGCAGCACCCGTTTTTGCGTGGACTACAGAAAACTAAATGATGTTACGAAAAAGTATAGCTACTTCAGTTCAAGAATCCCGAGGGCCAAGTAGCAAGATGGATAGAAAGGCTGGAGTCCTACGATTTTGAAATTGTTCACCAAAGAGGGAAAATTCACGGTAATGCCGATGCGCTCTCACGACGTCCTTGTCCACCAAACTGCAAGCATTGTCACCGCGTAGAAGAAAAAGAAGTCGGAGAAACCATTCAGAGAAAACCGACCGAACCAAAGGATGGATGGAATCAGCAAGAACTGGAAGATGCCCAACGAAAAGATCCAGATATTTCACCGATCATGGCATGGAAGGACAAAATGGAACGGCCTGAGTGGAAAGACATCTCACAATTCAGCGAAACCTTAAAGAGTTATTGGGCACAATGAAACTCCCTCCACCTAGACGGCGGGTTATTAAAACGGAAATGGGAAACCGCTGACGGAACATCGCATCTCATGCAAACCATTGTCCCGCATTCTAAAGTCGAGGAAATTCTGAAGGAGTATCACGAAGGTACTTCCGGTGGACATTTAGGTGTAAATAGAACCTTGGCAAAGATACGAGAGAGGTTCTATTGGATCCATCTCCGAGATGATGTCGAAAATTGGTGCCGTAAGTGTATTACCTGTGCATCGAGTAAAGGCCCGCAACGCAGATCAAAGGGAGAAATGCATCAATACAACGTGGGAGCTCCATTCGAGAGAATTGCGGTGGATATTGCTGGACCATTTCCGGAATCAGAAAATGGTAATCGCTACATTCTTGTGGTCATCGATTATTTCAGCAAGTGGCCCGAAACTTACGCAATTCCAAATCAAGAAGCAGTTACCGTCGCAGAACAAATTGTTACCAACTGGGTGAGCAGATTTGGAGTTCCACGTGAACTACACTCCGATCAAGGGCGCAACTTTGAATCTCAAACATTCAAACACGTGTGTCAAATGCTGGGAATAAACAAAATGAGGACAGCTCCACTACATCCACAGTCCGATGGAATGGTGGAACGTTTCAATAGAACACTGAATTCAAGCCTATCCAAACTCGTCAGCAAAAGGCAACAGGACTGAGATCAACACATTCCTCTATTTTTAATGGCCTACAGAACATCGGTACACGCAACAACAGGAGAAACGCCCTCCCAAGTCATCTTCGGAAAGAATATTTGAGTCTCCGCGGAATTAATGTTTGGAGTGCCACCAGACCAACCGACCCATCCAAAAGATTACGTATCGGATCTTCGGCATTGACAACACACAATTTACAACCTGGTTAGAGATAAAATTAATTTGGCGACCGATCGGATGAAGACGAGGTATGATCAACGGGCGAATTCATCAGGATTCCAAGAGGGCGATTTAGTTTGGCTATACAATCCCAAACAACAGAAGGGCAGGTCACCGAAACTACAGTGCAATTGGGAGGGACCTTACCAAATCATCAACCGGTTAAATGATGTTGTGTACCGTATCCAGTTGCATCAAAAACCTCGTACTAAAATGAAAGTGGTACACCTCGATAGACTAACGAAGTACCATGGCGCCCATGACGAGGGGATCGACTCTGTTCGGGACGAACAGGAACTAAGGAGGGAGTAATGTTACATGTAAACCTGGCAACCGCGCAACTCGATCGTTTCACATAATGGAAACAGCCACAACCAAATACCTAGTTGCAAAATAACCCAATCAGAAACTTAGCTGAAGTATAAAAGACGAAACAACACGACTGTATCTCCCTTCTTATCGAATGCTCTCCAATGTACTGGAATCCAATGAGAATCAAAGTCGAAAGATCTCAAGCTCACTAGAACCTTCTACATACACCACCGAACGAAGATCAAAATCGAAAGCTCTAAAGCTTTCGAGAATCGTCCACATCACCGAACGAACATTCAAGTACATCCTAGACTGCAACCGGCTAATATAAAAGCAGGTGAAGCTTTCAGCGAGGAGATAGTAATTTTTATTACGTCGACTGTGACAGCCAGCGTGTATACGCGACCGTGTTGGTAGAGAGCGAAAGTGATCGAGTCAAGCGATATAAATAGGCGGGCAGTGCTGCCATACAGTGCGAATTATTGTGCGAATATAATTCTGTGAATTGAAGTGCGGATTAATAAATTATCACTTATTTTTATTTTAACCGAATTGTGTTTTACTTGAAATCCCGGCGAACCCATAGCTCGCAACAATATATAAAAATACATAATTCAGGGGGGGGAGGGGGGCAAATGCCCCACCTGCCCCCCCACAAATGACGTCCGTGGGTAAAACATGGAAGCCAATCGTACCAGTGGAATATCATCCAACAAGTCCCGCAGATCATTTGTTAAAAAATGTAAGTAATTGGAGCTCTTTAGAGTAGGCGAAAGCCCATAAATTGACACTGAATCTGCGCTGAACTGATGCCGCTTTTCTTGTGTGTGGATTGCTCTCAGCCCACGTATGTAGGTTGTGGAAGTTTGTGATACCGTCTCTGGTAAATTGGGACTCATCTGTCCACAGAATGACGTTGAAATATGATATGTATTCTCGTCATCTATTTGTCGTTCAAGAAGCCAATCGCAAAACTCCATCCTTTTGGGGAAATCAATGGGTAGCAGCTTGGGTGTGTGATGGTAGGCATGTAAGCGTTCTACTTTTAAAATACTCCAAACATTCCAAGTAGAGATGTTAAAGTGCAATGCCAAGCGTCGGATACTGATTGATGGATCATTTTCAACTGCTTGCAGTATTCTTTCATCGCTCTGAACAGCGATAATCGGCGCAGGATTTGCATTTACTCTCCTTGTTCTAACGCTGCCAGTTTCCCTAATTCTCCTGTAAACGTCTTGAAATACTCTTCTGCTAGGTGTCCGTCGATGAGGATGTCTCTGATGGTAAAGCGCTCGCGCGGCTCGTGCATTTTCGTGACACTCTCCATAAATGAACACAATGTCCCCATATGCTTTATTGGCGTACCCAGGCATTTTGAAATTATTTTTTAAATTCTACTGACACCTTCTTCTTTTAGCAGCGGAACTAAAACTGATAAAAATATGAAGGTAGTTTTGCGTTTATAGGCTTTTTATTTTGCAACCTACCACATCCAGGTAATAGCAGCAATTATGTTGAAACTCCCTTACATTTCATTGATTTCCTCCATACTTCAAATAGTAATAAATGGGAAATAAAAATACTTCAGTACTACCGACAATTTAAACAGGTTTTTAAACGAGGTTCACTTTATGGCACTGAATTATGCATAATTTAATTTTTTTCATACGAGTTTCTGCTATCTACATATACACTAAACAATTTACATTTTTATACTCTAGATGAAATCATATAGAGTATTATAAGTTTAATCCAGCCCAAAAGTTTGTAACGCATAGAACCAAGCCTCGGACGAGAAAAAGTTATATATTATTTTTTGTTTATTTGTGGCCAAAAACCTCAAATCCGCCTGACGCCCGTCCGTCCGTTCGTCCGTCCGTCTGTCCGTGAACACGATAACTCAAGAACGCCTTCACCTAGGATATTGAAATTTTGAATCTGGATGTTTGGTTGAATTTGTAAGGCTAAGTTCGTTAACGGGCAAAATCGTCCTACTCCTTCGAGTAGCTGCCATACAAAATGTCCTTAAAACACGTGTTCAAGAATATTGGTCCATAACTTCAGAAGGGTTTAAGCTACGACTTTGAAATTTTGTATGTGTTATTTCTCCAATAGCTGGAGCTAAACATATGATAATGAAGAAAATCCTGTTAGTCCTTCGTGTAGCTGCCATACAAATATCCTGTTAAAATGTCTTCACTTAATCTACGGAACCCACTATAACTCAAGTAATCTTTTAGCTATGAACTCGGAATTTTGTAGAAATTAGTTTTGAGTAAGAACGAAGTTCGAGTTTACTAGTCAGCGAAATCCTTTTACTCCTTCTGGGTGCTGCCATACAAAATGTCCTTAAGACACGTGTTCAACAATATTTTTCGATAACTTTTGAACGCTTCAAGCTACGAATTTGAAATTTTGTACACGTTCATTTTTAAATGGTACCAAGGAAAAGGATAAATATGTAAGAAATCGAGTGAGTCCTTCCTGCACCTCCCATGTGAAAGTCCTTCAAAAAGGACTTTTTTTTCGATGACTTACCCAGTTCAAGATATGAAATTAAACACTGAATATTGTCTTTTAGTTTTGAGTGGCAATCTAATGGCAGTCCTTAATAAAGGACATACAACATGCACACACGTAATTCTACTTTATCCCCAACTACAATATAAATCGGAGTTCAGTATTCATCTAGAGTATTATACGATTGGCTTGCAGCCGATCGTGACTGCAGTATGTTTACCTATTACTTCCAACATGTTAATCGTAACTCATACATATGTATGCAGCTTTTGTAGGTAATAAATACGGTTCGAAAAAAAATAAAATTAAAATGATTTTTTTATAATGGGGTTTTTTGAGAAAAACTACATTGATCACTGAATTTTTAGGGTTGCCGTAGAAAAAATTTGTGTTTTCGAGTAAATATCTCAAGATTTGGTTCAGTTACAATTTAGACTGTTACATCAAATGAAAGGTATTTCGATTCCCTAAAAAACGAGTAATAACACTTTGCCTTATGATTATTCGTTTCAAGATATAACGTTTTAAGTGAGTGTGGGTACCGGGCCAAAAACACTTTTCTTAACCACACTGTATCTCCACTGATATTGAAAATTGACCCACCTTGTAGTACAATTTTTTTCTCCGAATATATCAAGGAATAACCCTTGACAAAGTGGCACACGGAGTACCAAACATCCTGTAGAATCTTGGGAAACGGGATTTTGGAACAAGTGATTTTGACCCGATCACTTGAATGACAACTCAAGTTGCAAAATCTGGATGATTGCTTACAAATTTCGTCCGAATTATGGAATGAAATTGGGATCACATATCTAAAGCCAAAATACACAACCTATTCCTTAAGATGTGCTGCGCAGCTTTAGTTGGCCAAAAAAGCGGAATTTTTAATTTTAATAAGAAAACGAGATTTTATGTAACGGGATTGTGCCCCACAATCCCGTTACATAAAATCTCGTTACAAAAAAATCTTGTCCCAATGGGATTTTGGATCAACGAGATTTTATGAAACGGGATTTTGGATCAACGAGATTTTATGAAACGGGATTTTGGGACAACGGGTTTTTGGATCAACGGAATTTTGGGACAACGGGATTTTAGAACACGTATTTTTACCCGACCCCTTAGTTGGCAATAAATTGATCCATGAAACACATTTTTTCCGACTTTGCAACGAAGTCGGGCTCTGAAGCAAGAACTTTTCAGGAAAATGATATTTCATCTTCCGGAAAGTTAAACTATGACATTCCCTTGTCACCACTATATATAATACAGTGCATAAATATTATTGTTTACTATAAATTATTAATGTGTACATATACTTTGTGTGTATACATAATCGCAACATAACGCTGCACTGTTGTTATGCTCTGCTCTCTGCGTCTGCACCGCCGGTATTTTCTGGTGCGCGTTGCGACCAAATCAAAGTAATGAGGTCAACGAACAAGCGTTTTGCAATCTATGCTGGTTTCATTGAAGAAGATAGAAGACGCAAGAAAATCAGTCATAGCTCACTCCCCTCTCCATCCCGCAATGGAAATTAAAAACGCAAGAAATTCATTCATAGCTCACTCGTTTCTTCGCTCTTTTCCCCGCAGAGAACATTGAAAAGACAGACGAGATGAGAAAAGAATGATGTGTGGATAGGAACAGCAAAAAGCGAATCGGAACATGTTACGCCATCTTTTGAGCTGAGGTGAAGTTATTCGTGATGCTACTATAATATATAAATACAATGGTAACACATTAAAAGCAGAAAGCAGCGTCGTCAGTGCTACTTTCCGCTCTGCTTTATGAATTTAAATAAAAACGAGAATGTGTCCATGCTAACTGCCACCGAATGTAGAAGCACGGAATAATGTGTCCATGCTAACTGCCAACAGTCACAAGTATTTTAGTCTCTCGTTAGAGCGGACGAAAATATTTTGATTCCGTTAATTTTTCTGAGCTTTCAGTTTAAAATGATCATTAAATACGAGTACATGGACACAATTTTGACACATTTAACATTTTCATTGCTGACAGCACTCCCAATTCTTAAAGGATTTACGTTGGCAGTATTGAAGCAGAGGCAGAATTTTAGAATTTAGAACGAAAAAGCAGCACTGTCTTCGTCTCTGCTTCTGCTTCTGCCGCTGCTTTCCTTTAAACAGGCGCCATATGATTCTGTGCTTTCTAAACCAATTTTGCTTCTGCCGCTACTTTCTGCTTTTAACGTGTCACGGCCTTTATACTTATAGACCAATTGTCAGAAATGAGATGAGTATCACGACATGTAGTACAAAAACAGATTCGAATATTTTTGATAACATTTTAGATAATTCAGCATAACGACAAATTAGGACAACGATTCCGAGTGTAACCGAACAATTTATTCCTTAGTTCCTCCCGTTAATTGAGCACTTCGTCGTTGAAAAATAATTCCTAAAAAAAAACCTGTTTCAAGATTCTATATTAACTCCTTTTTCTTTATTTAGTGGCGTGGCCGTCTAGATGTTATAACGCGAAAAAATAATATTACCAATTACCAATAATTATAAAAAAGACAAGAAAGTAAAAGGTTATTTGAAACAGAGGGCATTTATATTATCATTGGAATTGATTTATGAAACAGTATAGAAGTTACATCTTGGATCTTGCTAACTTGAATTTATTGAAAGCCGATGACTGCCCAGTTGGTCGCGTCTGCGAGAATCTCGGAGACATGTCGGTCTGTCCGCGAGATTCTTTGAGAAGCCATATGGGAAAAATACAAGGTATCGAGAGAAATGCCCACTCTCCTTGAAATCTCAAAAAACATGTCTACGAATGTCGGGATAACAAATTTATTATTAGTGCAGCGCCATCTGTGAGATAATAGATTGGATGTGGATTGCAGTTAGCGCTCATACATACTTCAAAATAAAATAAACAAAAATAACATCACATTAATAAATTCAGTTATATATACAGGGTGTTTGGTACTCCGTGCACGACCTTGTAAGGGGTTATTCCTTGATATATTTGAAGAAAAAAATTGTTCCACAGGGTGGGTCAATTTTCAATAACAGTGGAGATACAGGTTGGTTAAGAAAAGTGTTTTTGACCGGTACCCTTACTCACTTAAAACGTTATATCTTGAAAACGAATAATCACAAGGCAAAGTCTTATAACTCATTTTTTAGGGAATCAAATTACCTTTCATTTGATGTAACAGTCTAAATTGTAACTGCACCCAATCTTGAGATATTTACTCGAAAACACCAATTTTTGCAACGTGAACCCTTAAAATTCAGTGATCAATGTAGTTTTTCTCAGAAAACCCCATTATAAACATGTCATTTTAATTTTATTTTTTTATGTGCCGTATTATTACCTACAAAAGCTGCATACATATGTATGAGTTACGATTAACATTTTGGAAGTAATAGGTAAAAATACACATCGCATAAAAATTAAATATTCCAAAAGTCAGTGCATGTGCATGTTGATCTACACTACTTGTTTGAACTAAAAGAATTTAATAATGGTTTTTATGTTTTATTTAAAAAAAATTTTTTATAATACATGTTCAAAATAGCCACCTTCATTTTGAATGCACGCTAAAGCTCGTTTGGCGAGTGTTCTCTTGGTATTCATATTCCTCAACTGCTGCCTTACTTCTATTGCTGCCGCATCGATCCTGATATTTAGATCTTCCAATGTTTCTACTGGCGTTGCGTAGACTAGGTCCTTTATCCGTCCCCATACAAAGAAATCCATAATAGTAAGATCAGGAGATCTTGCAGGGCAGTGTATCGGTCCATTTCTACCGATCCAGCGATTGCTATAATTGGAATTTAACCAATCTGTGATCTGTCGGCCGTAATGAGCTGGAGCACCATCGTGTTGGTAAAACATGGAAGCCAATCGTACCAGTGGAATATCATCCAATAAGTCCTGTAGATCATTTGATAAAAACTGTAAGTAATTGGAGCTATTTAGAGTACGCGGAAGCCTAATAGGTCCAAGTAAATCGTCACCAATCACGCCTGCCCATAAATTGACGCTGAATCTGTGCTGAAATGATGCCGCTCTTCTTGTGTGTGGATTGCTCTCAGCCCACGTATGTAGGTTGTGGAAGTTTGTGATACCGTCTCTGGTAAATTGGGACTCATCCGTCCACAGAATATTGTTGAAAAAATTGCCGTCATCTATTTGTCGTTCAAGGAGCCAATTGCAAAACTCCATCCGTTTGGGGAAATCAATGGGTAGCAGCTCCTGTACTGGTGTGTGATGGTAGGCATGGAAGCGTTCTACTTTTAAAATACTCCAAACCTTCCAAGTAGATACGTTAAACTGCAATGCCAAGCGTCGGATACTGATCGATGGATCATTTTGCACTGCTTGCAGTATTCTTTCGTCAATCTGAACAGCGATTATAGGCGCAGGATTTGCATTTACTCTCCTTGTTCTAACGCTGCCAATTTCCCTAGTTCTCCTGTAAACGTCTTGAAATACTCTCCTGTCAGGTGTCCGTCGATGGGGATGTCTCTGATGGTAAAGCCTTCGCGCGGCTTGTCCATTTTCGAGACACTCTCCATAAATTAACACAATGTCAGCATATTCTTCATTGGAGTACTCAGACATTTCGAAATTATTTTTTTTATTCTACTGACACCTAACTAAAACTGATAAAAATATGAAGGTAGTTTTGCTTTTATAGGCTTTTTATTTTGTAAGGCACCCTATTAAAGAAGGCATAGTACCGCACCCAGTATTACCTACCACATCCAGGTAAAAGCATCAATTATGTTGAAACTCAGTTACATTTCATTGTTTTCCTACATGCTTTAAATAGTAATAAATGGGCAATAAAAATACTTCAGTACTACCGACAAATTAAACGAGGTCCACTTTATGGCACTGACTTTTGAAATATTTAATTTTTATGCGATATGTAT
Source organism: Beris morrisii (assembly GCA_951812415.1). Classification (NCBI taxonomy): domain Eukaryota; kingdom Metazoa; phylum Arthropoda; class Insecta; order Diptera; family Stratiomyidae; genus Beris; species Beris morrisii. The sequence continues at coordinate 80,639,045 of OX638311.1, read as the reverse complement.
TTTTACCTATTACTTCCAAAATGTTAATCGTAACTCATACATATGTATGCAGCTTTTGTAGGTAATAATACGGCTCATAAAAAAATAAAATTAAAATGACATTGATCACTGAATTTTAAGGGTTCACGTAGCAAAAATTGGTGTTTTCGAGTAAATATCTCAAGATTGGGTGCAGTTACAATTTAGACTGTTACATCAAATGAAAGATAATTCGATTGCCTAAAAAACGAGTTATAAGACTTTGCCTTGTGATTATTCGTTTTCAAGATATAACGTTTTAAGTGAGTAAGGGTACCGGTCAAAAACACTTTTCTTAACCACCCTGTATCTCCACTAATATTGAAAATTGACCCACCCTGTAGAACAATTTTTTTCTCCAAATATATCAAGGAATAACCCCTTACAAGGTCGTGCACGGAGTACCAAACACCCTGTATATATGTACATATAAATATATATATATGATTAAAATAAGCGTGCATTGACATCGGCTGGAAATGAAAAAGGGGTAATGAAAAGAAACGTGCGGAAACACGGTAGAAGGTAACTTACTATTATACAATATTATAAATATAAAAAACGGATTATATAGTGACATATCTGATTATTTTAAACTTCACTTCACTTGTGTCGTTTTGATTACTCCCGCACTAAGAAGAAAACTTAAATTAAATTGTCAATTCTCGAGCATTTCATTTTCATCGTCTAAGTGGCGGATGACAGTTGTAGCGTTCGATGTAATGCGGCTGTTTTCTGCACTTCAAATAGATCATGGTAAGGACATATGATTTTATTGCTATCTCTTTTTATCTACTGATGAAGAAAGACAAGCACTATGCTCAAACCATAAAGACAATGTCTCGAAAGAGACTCGCGACCAACTGGGTGTGAACACAGTAACGTCAATGTTTAAAGTAATTTCACTGTAAATGAAATTAATAAAAGTGTACTACGTTTCGGTAATATACACGAGATTATTAGTCTCCAAAAAATTAAGAATATTATCTTATCATGGGTATAGTCTTGATCGTCAACAGATAATATATATGTATATCTCTATAAAATTAATGCACCAGAGGTCGACATAGTACAAATTTGACTTAGCACAAATTATTCTGTAATGTGCTGAACATAATTGGTAAAAATTACATGTATCGTTATTTCCCAAATAAAATTGATAAATTTAACAAGTTTCCCAAACGATTTCAAATGGAATTATGCATAATTTAATTTTTTTCATACGAGTTTCTGCTATCTACATATACACTAAACAATTTACATTTTTATACTCTAGATGAAATCATATAGAGTATTATAAGTTTAATCCAGCCCAAAAGTTTGTAACGCATAGAACCAAGCCACGGACGAAAAAAAGGTACATATTATTTTTTGTTTATTTGTGGCCAAGAACCTCAAATCCGCTTGACGTCCGTCCGTCCGTCCGTCCGTCCGTCCGTCCGTCCGTCCGTCCGTCCGTCCGTCCGTCCGTCTGTCCGTTAGCACGATAACTCAAGAACGCCTTCACCTAGGATCTTGAAATTTTGAATCTGGATGTTTGGTTGAATTTGTAAGGCTAAGTCCGTTAACGGGCAAAATCGTCCTACTCCTTCGGGTAGCTGCCATACAAAATGTCCTTAAAACACGTGTTCAAGAATATTGGTCTATAACTTCAGAAGGGTTTAAGCTACGACTTTGAAATTTTGTATGTATTATTTTTCCAATATGTGGAGCTAAATATATGATTATGAAGAAAATCCTGTTAGTCCTTCGTGTAGCTGCCATACAAATATCCTGCCAAAATGTCTTCACTTAATTTACGAAACTCACTATAACTCAAGTAATCTTTTAGCTATGAATTGGAAATTTTGTACAAATTAGTTTTGAGTGAAAACAAAGTTTGAGTTTACTAATCAGCGAAATCCTTTTACTCTTTCTGGTAGCTGCCATACAAAATGTCCTTAAGACACGTGTTCAACAATATTTTTCGATAACTTTTGAACGCTTTAAGCTACGAATTTGAAATTTTGTACACGTTCATTTTTAAATGGTTCCAAGGGAAAGGATAAATATGTAAGAAATCAAGTGAGTCCTTCCTGCACCTCCCATGTGAAAGTCCTTCAAAAAGGACACTTTTTTTCGATGTCTTACCCAGTTCAAGATATGAAATTAAACACTGAATATTGTCTTTTAGTTTTGAGTGGCAATCTAATGGCAGTCCTTATAAAGGACATACAACATGCACACGTAATTCTACTTTATCTTCAACTACAATATAAATCGGAGTTCAGTATTCATCTAGAGTATTATACGATTGGCTTGCAGCCGATCGTGACTGCAGTATGTTTATATTAAATAAAGAACTCTTTCCCAAATCTACAATACCTTTTCCCAAATATCCCCAAACGATTCCCGAATGAATAGAGTGAAAATTAATTAAAAATGATTTCATCATCTGCCAAGTATACAGGGTGTTTGGTACTCCGTGTGCCACCTTGTAAGGGGATATTTCTTGATATATTTGGAGAATAAAATTGTTCCACAGGGTGGGTCAATTTTCAATATCAGTGGAGAAACAGTGTTTTTGACCGGTACCCTCACTCACTTAAATCACAGATTGGTTAAATTCCAAATCGCTGGATCGGTAAAAATGGACCGATACACTGCCCTGCAAGATCTCCTGATCTTATTATTATGGATTTCTTTGTATGGGGACGGGTGAAGGACCTTGTCTACGCAACGCCAGTAGTAACATTGGAAGATCTAAATACCAGGATCGATGCGACAGCAATAGAAGTAAGGCAGCAGTTGAGGAATATGAATACCAAGAGAACACTCGCCAAACGAGCTTTAGCGTGCATTCAAAATGAAGGTGGCCATTTTGAACATTTATTATAATAAAAAAAATTGAAATAAAACACAAAAACCAATATTAAATTCTTTCAGTTCAAGCAAGGAGTGTAGATCAACATGTTCTTCTTTTTGCATAAAAGTGGCACTGACTTTATAAATATTTAATTTTTATGCGATATGTACCATACTTTTACCTATTAAGGCTGGTTTTCATTACGCCGACATTATGCAGATGTCTGCCAGAACAAGATGAAAATATAAGAGCGAAAGAGAGGACATATCATCTGCAACAGATCTGTAAAATAAGTGTCTCGCCTACAACTTCAGATCTGTGATCTGTAACCATAAAGTAAGGATGCACATTATAGCAAAAAAACTTGCATGCACATCTTTTTCCTATAATTTGCTTCCGACAAACCTACACAATAGACATTCGCACGCACACTACTGTGCCAAATTATGGCAATTATAACTTTGACATTTGTCGAGCCGGTAATTGTTTTCTTAACAATTTTGTAATGTGAGATGAATATCAAAAAAGGATATAAATATGCTTAGAATATCATAAGAGGGGCATGCATAGATCATTCTGCTGTCTATTCGCTCGACATGAGAGATACGTTGCAATTGACAAGTCGCAGATCGGTTTTACCTTACAATAGTTGTCGAAAAAATTCACATATTGTACTTTTTCTCAACTGAAAGTGTACAAACAGCAAAAAACTCGAGAAAATTTAGATAAGAAATTTCTATCTGTCAAAATCTATTGCTATAATTTTGCTATAAAGTCAAAAATTTTGTTCCTTTTTTCCATCTTAAAACCGATTTTCTGTCTCTTTTTAGTTTTCTGCTACAGATCTATAATGTCGGAGTAGTGAAAACTATGTCTGAGTAATGAAAACCAGTCTTTACTTCCAAAATGTTAATCGTAGCTCATAATATGCATGAGTATTACACATATACATATAGGTAATAGTACGGTTCATAAAAAAATAAAATTAAAATGACATTTTTATAATGGGGTTTTCTGAGAAAAACTACATTGATCACTGAATTTTTAGGGTTGACGTTGCACAAATGTTTGTTTTCGAGTAAATATATCAAGATTGGGTGCAGTTACAAATTAGACTTTTACATCAAATGAAAGGTAATTCGATTCCCTAAAAAACGAGTTATAACACTTTGCCTTGTGATTATTCGTTTTCAAGATATAACGTTTTAAGTGAGTGAGGGTACCGGTCAAAAACACTTTTCTTAACTACCCTGTATCTCCACTGATATTGCAAATTGACCCACCCTGTAGAACATTTTTTTCTCTCCAAATATATTAAGGAATAACCTCTTACAAGGTGGCACACGGAGTACCAAACACCCTGTATATCGCCGGCAAAAAGAATAAACCTAGTACTAGGCTAAACCTCCAATGCGATATGGAAAATAAAACTATTAAAAACAAGTCGAAAAAATTATACTGTTACGACTTTCTTTTTTATTTGCTTTTAACTTAAATAGAACTTTTTATTATGGAGTTTAATATTTTGTAATTTTTGATTTTGAAATAAATATTCGAGCTAGATTTTTTTTTAAATTTGACTGTAAATCTGTAAGGGCAAATAATGTAAAACGTCACTTTACTATTTCTAGCCTATCATTCTGCAGGAATCTAATATCTGCAAATGATTATGATAGAGGGCGGGAAAAATTATATGTGTATTATTTTCGATAAGTGTATTTATATTAATTTATATTTTTTGTATGGATATTTTTAATTGTTGTGTATATTTTATTGATATCGAAGGAAAAAATTTTCCAACTACAGATACACAACCACTGCAGATGTAATAAAACTTTGTCGCCTTCATAAAGCTTCCACCCCATCGATGAAAAGCTTCAGGCGGAAAAATTAGCTCAAACAAAATTTAATTTTCCTCAACTTTAATATTTGTCACAGATTGTTTTATAGATTGCGACGTGTTCCGCTTTCCGCAACCAAACTCCCACAACCAATCGAATACGAAATTCAAGTTCAACTTAAGCTTAGAGGCTTTATCGGTTTTTTTATACTGCACCGACCGTCATAATCGCAATAAGCAGCTAGAAAAAAGATATGTGAAAAAAGAAAATTTGAGCATAATTTGTGAATGGTGGAAATGGAATTAGTGATAAGGATCTTGGAATAAATTCGCATTTAATACGACCCCGCGTAATTGCCTAAGCGAAACTTGTGCTAAACTGCCATCGTTTATCAATAATATAAAAAAAAATAGAAAATTATCAGGTCATCCCTCTGCCTAAATGAAATCGGATTGTATGGTGTGAAAAGTAGTGGTGAAAAGTTTTTATTATCGGTTCGCAGGACAAAAGGAAAACTCGAAATTTTTCGTTCAATATGTCGTCCGGGCAAACAGGTTGGTATATGTACATACATATATACGTTCAAAATTTAGTGGGAAACGAGATACCTACTAGTAAAAACTCCCGAAAGACTGAATTTGTTGTTATTTTCTATTGTTTTGTATGTTATACTTGTGAGTTTTTTGCTAAATGAGGTATACTGTTGAAATTTCCAGTTTCGGTACGTTTTCATTATCAATTTGTACGATGACGTTGCAAACAACACCCCCACCTCCTCCCCTATTCCAGTTTCATCTACATTTCGTCGATTTACTGCAGAAAAGCGAAGGCTTTGTATTCTGTGTATATGTAGTATATATTATTTCTGAGATGAAGCATGCGTGTGGGTGGAAACGTGACCAAAAAACGAGAAAAATTGTTGAGGCTTACCATCCACAATGCATGGTTGAGATCATAGAGTAGTATATGTACTGACGATGACGAGCAGCGACTGTTTTGAAGCCGGACTGCCACCTGGCATCAAACGCTCCATACAAAAACGTTCAATCTGGCTTCAAAATGATTCATACAAAAACGGCGTATTGTCGTCTCGAGTATTTATATCTCCGTGGCTGAGATGTACGTCAATCGTCAATTGGATTTTTCTTTAAGTTTGGGGATGAAACAAAGGATTCTTTTTAGTTGTGTGCATGAGGAATAAAACAGGTGGCCTCTGCATTTCACCCTCTCTTCGAGAGTATTCTTATAGTATAGGTAGGTATGGCTGAGATGTACGTCAATCGTTGGGTTTTTCTTTAAGTTTAGGGATGAAACAAAGGATACTTTTTAGTTGTGTGAATGAGGAATGAAACAGGTGGCTTTTGAATTTCACACTCTCTTCGAGAGTATCCTTATAGTAAAGGTAGATCTCTCTATTCACTGACGTTAAATATAGTAAACAAGGATTAGAAAGGTGTGCGCAGCGCGCCTACAAGCTTCAGACGATAAGAAGGCTGTATAAAATTTTTATTATTCTTCCGTACCATCTGATTTGCAACCAATGAACTTGAAATTGAGCTTATCGAGCTTTACACACATGGCTGCCATTAAAACCGAAAAATACACTGATTACAGATACTAATTTAGTTTCACTAATTTTTATTAACGAAGTGAAAATTAACTGACCCACTAAGAAATAGAGCGCTTCCATTACACATCACGCTCCTTTGGAAGCTTGGATCGCTTCTTCTTCCATGCCTGTGCTGTTTCTTTTAAGCATTACGTATACGCAGCGGCAAGCGCTTCGTTCCTGTTTTTCAGGCAGCTTATTGGAATGAAGTTTATATTTGAACAGCTAAAATTTATCGATGCAAATGAGCTTTACGAACGCTTTGCCCCATTGGAAAAATATGTTAGCGCTCCCCTAGGTAGCAAGTGTGAAGAGCAGCTCCCTTTGCGTTGCCCTAGGTAGTATTAATGAAGCATTTTAAGTAAGTTTGTGAGGCAAGTATAAGAAGCTTCCTTGGCACTGGGCTTAGTAGCGCTAGGGTCACTAGATACACACACAACACTCTCTACCTAGGGTTTGGCAGATACGTCTAATTCGGTCGTTTCTGTACTAGAAATTGTAATTTAACCTCACAAAAATCGCCTGTTTATGTACTAGTTCGCCTGTTTTTGTACTAATGAACATTGCTAGCAAATTGCGTTTTTGAAGTGTGTTAGTGCGAATATGTGAAGAGTCGGAAAAAAAGCTGTCGGTTCCCTTCCACAATTCTAGTACTTCTTTTTCTTTGGTATGGAAGTGTGTGTGCGCAAAATTGTGGTTTTCAATTGAAAATTTCCGTATTTCTTTCATTTCTTTTATGGAAATTTACAATTTTGCAGCGAAAAGTCAATCATTTCGAATGTTTAGAAAGCAAAATCCCATAAACATGAAAAAAATTTAAATTTACTGGTTTTTCACCTTGGTACGCATCTGCCAAACCCCTCTTAGAGGCTGTTTTGGTGTGAGTGCGTATACAGTAACCCTAAGTAGCGCTAATAGCACGTTTGGAAAAAATATTCTCAATTGTTTAGTGTAATAGAATTTCCATTCTCTCCGCACACGAAGCGACTAGAGTTGCAAACTGGTTTCAAACACAATCAGTTTACAACCAAAATTGAACCTGATTTTGTATCATCATACCAAAGTTCTTATCTTTAAACAATTGTTTCCTTTAATTTGTAGTGTAGCATGTGCCTAAGTTACTGTATTATATAAGTGTTATCGAAGTTGTTAGAATTTTCTGTGTCATTTGAAATTTCAGATTTTTCATCAGAAATACTTATTTTTTTTTTGCCTTCAACCGTTTCCAAAAATTTAAATTTGGGTTGAAAATGTTGGTCGAGTTTATAAAATTGTATTCGTATACATATACATGACTATAAGTTATAATAATGTGAATGCTAGAATATGTGTTTCTGTTTGTTTTGTATAAAGCTTCATGTTCTGTACGATATGCAGTTTGTTAAAAAATATTGCCATCTAACTCCTATAAAAGTCATTCTATTCAATTATTTCAGGATTTCTTTTCTTCTTTTTAGACACAGTTGAGTACAAAGAGCGCTTAATTGCGTCCGTAAAAAAAGAAGTGAAACAATTAATGGAAGAAGCCGTTACGCGAAAATTCGTTCATGAAGAAAGCGGATCAGTTACATCACTTTGCGCTGCGGTTGAATTATGCCTAAGTCAAGGACTACGAAGGCGAGCCCTAGGTCTATTTAAGACATCATCAACGACAGCTTTACTTCATAAAGTCGCTAAGCATTGCGGGGAAGCTGCCTATATCAGTAAGAAGGTTCAGGACATTGAACATAATGATCCAAATAAACGATCTTCATCAAGTAGTGATAGCACTAGTAAACCACCAATTTTAAAAAAAAATAGCAGTAATTCAGTGAATACTGTTAGCGGAGTACCAACGCCACCAGTTATTAAGTAGAGTATTCTCGAGATATTGTTATATACCAAGTCCTGCAGTATTTCTTCTTTTCCAGATACTTATGGATCCGTTTGGCGCTTTATGAAAAGAAACTTGCCAAGATCATTGAACACCTTGTAACCAACGCGACACGGTACTATGAACGGGACTCTTTAGTAGCTGATCCCGATTACGGGTCGATACTTAGCTCGCTGCTAGTTGGACCATGTGCTCTGGAATTCTCAAAAGCCAAAACACCCGATCACTTCTGGAGCGATCCTCATGCGGACGAGTTGGTCCAGCGTCATCGAATTAGTTCTGGACACCCTACACCGCCGACATGTAGACGACCAATTTTAAATTTTAAACGAAGTTTACACACTAGTTCAGAGGAAGCTAGCAGCGGATCATTCAAGTCCAGTACATCAGTTACTGCGAAAGATTATGTCGAATCATTACATCAAAATTCACGAGCAATATTGCTGTATGGGAAAAATAACGTACTAGTTTTACCGGTAGATCGATATTTTTTGATTAGCTTTTTGAGTGAAATGAGTTGCATCTATTTTATTTCATAGAAGGATGTTAGCGTACCAATGCCAGGATATTTAAGTTTACATCAGACAGCACAATCGTTAACAATCAAGTGGACACCGAACCAGCTTATGAACGGCTATACTGAATCCGAAGTTACTGACAAAAGTTCATATTGGGCTTTCGCACTTAATATCAATGTTGATGAGATTGTGTACGTTCATTGCCATCAGATTCGTGGAGAAGATACAGGTGGTACTGTTATTTTAGTAGGGCAGGATGGTGTTCAACAGCCACCTATACATTTCCCTGAAGGTGGTCACATGGCAGCGTTTTTGAGTTGCCTTGAAACAGGTAAGTCTTTAGACTTGGCCTTTAGGCCAATATTACGATCTTCAGTTAAACTCTTAACTGGAAGTTTTGTATGAAAATATGTCAGTTAAAGTTCCAGTTAGAACGTAACTGAGCATCGTAGAAATGGGCCTAAAAGTGGTGTGTTCAATTGTACAGGATTATTGCCACATGGTCAACTCGATCCACCGCTGTGGTCCCAACGAGGAATCGGTAAGATTTTTCCATGGCCGGCTAAGGGACGCAGGCGTCTACTACCGTCGGTTGTAGAAGCCAACGATGAACACCCCATCGACTACGTTTTTCGCGTAGTCAACAAAAGTAATCACGAAGAATTTTGTAAGTTTTCATTCGATCCTTCTTTAAATTACAATAGTTTTCCATATTTAACTAAAAAACATATCATGACAGTGGCTACACATCCGATTCTGGAAATTGGTCGTACTAGTCCACGAAGGACCCAACTGAGCAGTTGTTCGACGAACGAGAGTAGCGACTGCTCGACTAAAAGTATGTCAATAGAACAGACACTTCCTGATATTCCGCAGGTAAATCACTAAAAAGAGGTTTAAATACATGAAAATATTTTGGAATTTTTTTATCATTCAGGGTGGTGGTAATCAATCAACGAGTATAGCACTGGTTTGTTCTACAATGCGACGACAAATCATTTCGCGAGCCTTCTATGGATGGTTAGCATATTGCAGACATTTATCTACAGTTCGGACACATTTGTCGGGGTTGGTTAATGGGAGGATCACACCGGAAGGTAATTCTGGTATTGTTTTTAGAAGCGTTTAATAAGAAATTTATATAATTGATAGACAGTGGAATTACGGAAATCAATATTTCAATCATTTTACTAATCCTTATGGCTTGCTGAAACGAAAACCAGTAAAATAATAACCATGTTATTTGATTTCGACTCGGTATTTTAATGGATAAGTTTTTTTTTCATACGACATTCTATCATTTCGATCTGACTTCTAATTCAACCTAAATACAATTTCCAGAAAAGGGTTTATTTAAATTTAAATTTTAGAGTCCAGGTTAGGCACACGGAATATGTATTGCCGCGTTTCCACTATCGCCTTAATGTGCATTGGGCATGTGCAATGAACGCAAATGCCTAGGCGATAGTGGAAACAGTACACTCGTCTTCAATGCGAATTCCTTTGATGTGCGTCAAAAACTGCCATCGACGCGAATGTCAATGCGAATGTTAGTGGCACTGGTGGGTGCTAGCAGATGTTAAGTCCCAGCGGGAATACGAGTAATGCATTATGTACTGTATGTTATATTATAGTTTATGCTAGATTATTAGAATTTGTCTTTTTCGCATTCTGAAAAATGTATGTATTCCAGAAAAAATTAAATATGAATATGTAGTATGGTAATGATTCCATCCATTGAATCGGAATTTTTACGAAATTCACTATTTTTTCCGCTGGGGTAGTGTTATCGCATAGGCGATAGTGGAAATACTAAATTCGTGTTCAGTGCGAATCCCTTTGATGTGCATCCTAACACCGCCATCGACGCGAATCTATGCGATTGTTTGTGGGCTACACGCCTTCAAATGCTTTTCCATATGGTGGATAGACGAATTTTACTTTATTATTTTTTAATAATAAAGTATTGTGATCGACCTGAAATTTCCAAAAAATTTGCTACCCTGAAATTTTGTTTCACGTTTTAGGACAAGTAGACCCCAAAAAAGCAAAAAAAATAACCGTCTGTCCTCCGTACGTTGTATGCAAAACCGCTTGAAGGTGAGTAGCTCACACACCCCTTGAGATATTAAGTTGTAATTTTTATGGCAGGTAGATTGGGTGAACGCCTTAGAGTGGTAGTGTGTAGTGGGAGGGTGGTGCTGTAAAGGGGGAGGAGGGGGAACGTTTTAGATGAAAAATTTTGGTGTCTAGATCTCAGGAACCGCTTATGCTAAGAGGCTGAAAGTTGGAACTTATGCAGTACTATGATAGTGGACCCATTTGCAAAAAAAATTGTCGATAGGGGTTGAGAGGTGTGCGAGTGGGAGGGGGGAAACAATACGTCCAAAACGCTTGAAAGCTGGAATCGATACATTCTAAAATCCATATCTCCTGAACGATTGATGTCAGATGGCTGAAATTTTGTAGTTGTATTAAGGGATACTAGGAGATTATAAACGGGTTACAATTTTTAAGGGGCGTTGTGGGGTATGGGGTGGGGGGTGAAAAACTTTGAATTACAATATCTTCCGACTCAACTGTGCTAGGAAGATATAATTTGGTTTCTGTATATAGAATTACCAGTGGAATCTACTGAATTTTTGATGGGGGATGTGAAGCGCTGAAAATGAAATTCTTATATCTCATGAACCGTATCAGATATGATCTTGAAATTTTTGAAGGAGTTAGGACCAGTAGACCTCTGGCGAAGAAAATTTTGAGGGTGTGGGTGTAGAGAGTGATGGTGGGAGGGGGTGCAAATGAAAAAATTCTGATTTTAATTTCTCGAAAGCCGCAAAGGGTGGAAAGCTAAAATTTGATAATTGTATAGAGGTGCTATAGAGACTTCCCAGAAAAATCAAACTTGTGATAGGGGTAGCAAGGTACGGTGGTGGAGGGGTGGTTTTTCGTATCTCAGAAACGGCTAATGCTAGAAAGTTGAATCTTAGTATGTATATGTAGAAGTACTACAGGAGTAATAAAGGCAAAAAAAAAGTTCAAAATTTTATTGATGTACAGAGCTGGAATAAAAAAAAATTTCCATGAAAAGGGGTTCTTCGAACATTTTCATTAATTTCGTTATTTTAACCTAAAGAATAACCATGAGGCTGTTCGGAACGTTATTTTAAAGGTTATCAGTCGTATAGTGACCTTCAGCGCAACTTAGTATTAAACACGTTTCGGACTTCTACCCAAAAAATAATAAAGTTGTGCCCAGACTGTTGGCAGATTTTTTTTTTGATTTACTAGACTTAAAACGTGAAAATATTTTGTTTATGGTTATTAGACATTGATGACAAGTTCGCAAAAAATAACATAATTACTTTTTTTATAACAAGTTTAGCTCGTATTATACTTTGGGTTAATACGAGTCTTTGCTGAATTTTATTGCAATATGAAAGAGGGGCGAACATAACGTTACCGTATTAAGCGCTGTCGGGGCTTGAGACATCTCAACCCTATGTGTACCTTAATTAGTTCGGTATCAATTTCAAATATTATTTTTCGTTTAGATGGAGCATTTGATGGACTAACCAAAGAAAAATGGGAACTACTAAATGAAAATGGTGTAGTAGAAGATAATTCAGAAGTCTACAGGTTAGTTTATTACGGAGGAGTTGTTCACGAGATTCGAAAAGATGTATGGCCATACTTACTTGGTCATTACAGGTGAGCAAGCTAATTAAAATACAATTATATCTCTCGTACAATAGTTTTTTCAAACTCGCAGTTTCGGCACAACCCCTGAAGAACGTTTTGGTTTGGACGAGGCTGCTAGACACTATTACGAGACTACAATGAGCGAATGGCTGGCTGTTGAAGCCATTGTCAGGCAACGAGACATGGAAAAAACTGCTCATGCCGTAGCCAAACTTAGTTCGGAAAGCGGTAGTGGTGGCGATAAAACCAAAGGCATTGAACTGGATGTAGAAATGGAAAACGACGTATTCGAAGAAAACGACTTTTCAGACATATCCGATCCAGGCGACTACGATGAAGACAGGAAAGTAGAGCAGGTTGTCGACGACATAAAAAAACCTGCACGCGTTAATAAGAGTAGCACAGACTCTGGGAATGTTCCTGATGAAGATGTGAAAAGTGGCGATTTGATCGGCGATAGTGTAGAATCAACAAAGAATTTGGCCGTAAGTGCGTCGGAAGATAGTGACATTAAAGACATTGATGATTCGATGGCCAGTGATTATATCCAATTGAAATTAAATGAAAATTGTTTTGGGGATAGTAACGCGGATGGTCCAGTAGAAGAAACAGGAGTAGGTAAAGAAAACTGCAACAGTAATAAAAGTTCCCCATCCACATCGTCATACGAAACTGTTGGCAATGAGTTTATCGAAACTGTCGAAACTATTCCTGAACATTTGAAGAACAAGGAAATTCCAGAATTTCAGAGTGTTGATGATATACATATGGAACTGGCCCAATATGAGGATGACCCTATGACTGAAGCTCAAAATTCGACATCTCCGCTTGCGGCTGTTATTGTTACGAAAGCGTCTTTTGATATTGCTCATTTTGATAAAGACGACAGTGATGAAAAAACCATGGCAATGTCGCCGGTACAGGAAGAAGCTGGTGGTATTGTATTGGATGCACTACAGGAACCCAAGTCTGCATGTGTGTCACCGGCCAGCTCGAATGGTGGTATTTATAGTGTAAGTATTTAAATACGCGAGTTATACCTACATACGAGTATATAAATAATATGCTCATTTAAACCAAATAGGATCCCATCAAACCACGTGATAGCGCAGTGAATTCAGAAATGATTCACCAAGTGATTGCGAGTTCGATACGGAATCAGTTATGTACCAGTTCTAATTCACTTCAGACTTATTTTCGACTAAAAATTTTTCGCCGAGATGAATCACTAGAATATTATACTTAAAGTCTAGTACGGACCTCTGGCAGAATTCTGCCACCCCTATAGTATAATGCATGTAAGAAAAAGTGGGCAGAATTCTGTGAATTCGATTTTCGCATTGACTTTCTGTCTTCGTGGCAAAATTCTGCCACGAATTAACAGTTTGCTCATCGACCAATACAAGGTGCTAAAACCGTGGAGACCAATTTTCTGTAAAGCCTAGTATGGACCTCGATGAAAATTTTCATTCGCTAATTTACCATATATCTCTCCCATCTCCGCAGTGAAAAATTCGTTGTGTAGAATACTGTGGAGAAGTAAACAGCTGGGAACAGCTGTTTGTTTGACATTTATCTTTGTCAAAATAAAATTTATTATACGCGAGTTTTCTATGGTAAATAAGTGTCATGGATAATAATATCGACCACGGTTAATTTTATACTCACATAAAAATTCTTAAAATCCGCTTTGGTTTAAAAAAAAACACTCGATATCACAAAAACCAAAGTCAGTTTGAAAAAAAAACTGTCAAATTCAAATGAATGACATGAGATGTCAACATTTTTATACGGCAATGGTCGATGAGCGAACTGTCAAATTTAATGAAAATTTTATTCGAACTCTGTACCACAAAACAGAGAGCCAACGCGAAAATCGAGCAATGAAAATTTTCATCGCTTTTTTTACATGCATTTGATATGGGAATGAAGGAGATATCAAAATTATCGCACCCAACACCGACTTGAACTCAAGCCGCGCACATATGACATTTCGTCACGGAACGAAACGAGAAAATATACCAGTTCATTGGAGAACCGTTTTTGGAACCTTTTCCAAAGGCTGCTGTTTTAATACAAAACTTTTCTGAGAACTGCGATATATTTTTTCATCCTAATTTTTTCTATGAAAACTTAATTTCAGATAAGAAAACTAATCCAATTCTCGTTTTTAAAACTGTTTATAAACTATTTAACTTGGGTTTGCCCAACAAAATCTCACACTTTAATAGAAAACTTGGTTCTTATCATCGAAGTCATGCATCCCATCAAATTGTTGCGATTTGTATGGAGTTCATGTTTGTTATGACTTTGGTTACCAGATGTTCAATGTAGCTGCTCGGCTATAATAGTACAGTGTCTAGTGTGCTATGTCATACCGCAATGCAAAATTAAATAGCAGCATCGTATTTATATCTTATAGTAGTATCATGAAGCTTACTTCGATGTTTTAACCGGCTTACACTAGAGGCGCTGCATGTGCTTTGCCAATTCCCTCTTATCCTACGCATTTTCATCAGTTCATGTATTTGCTGTTTCTACTATCCAAGAGGTTGATTGGTTCCAGTACGGCGCGCGGGGAAATTGTGTAGCGGAATCTTTCTCAGTCAGTCAGCCTCATATGGCTTAGGCAACGCCAACTTAAACTCAAGCCGCGCACAGACAGTTCGTCGTAAGAAATGCCCTCAGTTTTCAGCTGATGTGTGACTTCACGAACAAAACGAGAAAATATACCAGTTCATTGGAGAACCTTTTTTGGAACTGACTCGTAACAATATTTTATAATCCGGGCCGCTGTTTTAATACAAAACTTTGGAATTAGCGAACCTTCTAGAGTCGATACTGAATAACAAATATTCAGAATCATAGCTATATACAATGTGTTTCATATAACAAAATTTATCTTTAACTGCACATTTTTAAAATGGCGGAATGCCGACATTGCCGAAAACTGCGATATTTTTTTACATTATAAATTTTTCTATTGTAATAACTTTACTTTTGCAAAAGGAAAAGCCGTTTTTGTGCTATTTTAAAAAGGTTTTTTATTCACTCAACCGTTCCGGTTACGCGTCGTTTTCTTTGTGACGCTTTTTGAATCCCTCCCGCAAAGTACAGTGCTTCTTCACCTAGCAACTCTTCTCGACCGCAACATACAGTGTCTCTCAAACTATTTTTTTTAAATTACATTACACTATGAAAACTCAATTTCAGATAAGAAAACTACTCAAATTCTCATTTTTAAATACGAGTATGTTTATAGACTATTTCACTTTGATTTGCCTTACCAAATCTTCGACTTTATTAGAAAACTTGGTTTTTATAATCCAATTCATGCTCCCCTATACAAAATTGTTGCGATTTGTAGGGAGCTGTAATGTTTGTTATGACTCTAATTATCAGATGTTCAATTGAGTTGCGCGGCTATATATAGTTCAGAGGGCTCTGGCCTAGGCGATGTCGAATTCCAATTTTTTGCTGTGCAAACTGGGCGGAAAGAGGAAAGTGGAGGCTCATATTTCGCTATTTTTTCCATCGTTTGGACGAATATTTTTGCCAGACTAGCGTTTTCCCGAAATTTGTTGATCCGACTAGCAATTTGTTCGACTTGCAAAGTCGCGCAATGCTTCGACTTTGGTACTTTATGAATTTTGCATTTCGGTTTTTCAATCCCGTAAAATAATTTTTTTCGCAATGATATTATTTTTTGTGGTCCAATGAGAAATATTAACTCTGTGTATAACACTTCGGCGTAAAATCCTAGTGAAGTGGAGCGAAATTGGGTCAAATCACGTTTTCTAAAATACCGACTTCACTCAATGATATCATTTAACCACGAAATCGAAATTTTGTACAAATTTGTTTTAAGTTAAAATTAAATTCAAATGTTTATTAGTTAGCGAAATCCCTTTACTTCTTCGGATACCTAAAATACAAAAAATCCTTAAAACACGTGTTCAAAAATATTGGCCGATAACTTCAGAATGCTACAAGCTAAAACTTTTTCTCAATTTGATATTTCAATGGTGGCATATAGAGTAATTGGTACAAAGAAAATCGTTTGAGTCCTTCCCATAGCGGTCAAACAATAATTCTTAAAAAATATATGCATTCAAGTTTTGAAACGCACTATAAGACTATGTTCAGACTACGAGATTAACGCGTTTAAATCGAGTTAAAGCTGACTTCTGTCAGTACTGCTCATTCAGCTTCTTTGCAGTCTACATCGAAAGTAAACAACAACATCGATTCTGTACTATCTTCTGCTAGACAATTGCGCTCCAAAACTGCGTCAATTACTAAAAGTGGTAACACCATTAGCACTCCAACTATGTCGGCATCTGACTCTGGTCAGTAAAGGGGAGCAAGACCTCCAGCTGGTGAGTCACTTCCACTTTCACTTTCATCTCGAACTATGACGTCCACGATGGAACTTATTGCCGGAACAGTTCCACCGGCAGCATCTAATAGGCTGCAGGTCGTTGTGCCTCCAAAAAGCTTATTTATTACGCGACTTGCATACGTGACTACCTCCGACGACGTACTCCACCATGTCACTTCCAAATTAGGCTTCATTCCTCAGAATGCTACGTGCAAGAAGCTTACTCCGGATAACCTGGTCGACCGCATCACAGCTTCATTCAAGCTGTCATATCCGCCGGATATGCCGACATTGCTAAAATCGATTTCTGGCCAGAAGGCGTATTCATCAAGGACTTCATCAACAAAACCCGGAACGAACCACATTTTCGGCATTATTAACTTCAACTCAAGCCGCGGGTTCTAACTTATTATTAACTTCTGGCCTTAAGCTATACTATCAAAATGTACGCGATCTGAGGACCTAGCTGGAAAATTTTAAATTGTAGTGTTTGTTTCTAGTGACGAAACCTGGCTCAACGACTCCGTATTCAGTTCCGAACTTTCTTCGAGCCATTCCGTTTTTCGCCGCGATAGGGATTTAACTGTAAGTAATAAATCGGATGGCGGTGGTGTTCTCATTGCAGTTAGAAACCCACTTACTTGTACACTCTGCGATGATTTTCCTTCCAAATCCTTCAACTGTATCCTTGTTAAAATCAGTGTCTCCCATGTCAATAGTCTGTTCGTGGCTTGTGTCTACGTTCCTTGTGCCAGTAAGCCTGACATATATGATCTTTTCTCATTATTCTCAAACGGTGTAAATATTCTTTATCCCACATCATCCTTCATCGTATGTGGTGATTTTAATTTACCATCTGTTCTTGGTCACCTAACTTTGAGTCTATTCTCAATGTTACTTCTAATGCTCACTCTTCTAAAGTATCGTCGTTTTTGTCACTTTGTTCTCTTAAGCAGATCAATAATGTGGCAAACCACCATGGTAAAGTTTTAGATCTAGTGTTATCCGATTGTGATAGCACTCAAACTAATCTTGGTACTTCAATCTCTCCTTATCTTAAAATTGATCCCTATCACCCTCCTCTTGCACTCTCCTACAGGTTTACTTCGTCTTTCCGTATGTCAATGCCCAGTGTGAAGAAATTCAACTTCAGTAAGGCGAACTTTAGCTCCATTGAACTCGCTCTAGGTAATTTCGACTGGAATGCTGCCTTCGCTCATCATGGTATTGAACTTCCGATTTTCTGTGAATTTCTCAATGGACTTATTCACCGCTTTGTTCCCCTACGTAAGCTCCCTAAAAACAATCCGGTCTGGTTCAACACTGAAGTCGCCAAAGCACTTCATCTAAAAAATATAAGTCACTCCCGGTACTTGAGGTCTGGTTCTGAAGAAGATAAATCTGTGTTCCATCGCTACCGTCGCCTGGAAAAATTTACAATCAAGTCTGCTATACGTACTTACATACCAAAAGTTGAATCATCAGTCAACTGTAGAGAGACAAAACTTTGTTGGTCTTATGTTCGCACTTTGCGATCTTCTCCTTCTTTTCCTACTGAAGTTAGTTATAATGACTCCACTGCTACCAACTCTCAAGAATCTTGTGAGCTATTTGCACAATACTTCTCGTCTATGTATTCTTCCCCTTCATCTTCATTCGTTTTTCCGATGGCCTCTCAAACTTATTCTTAAAGCCACTTTCGTCTTCCCTGTGTATTCCTCTCTCCATTCTCTTCAACAAAAGCCTTTCTGAAGGTATATTCCCATCATTATGGAAGCAAGCCTCTATCATTCCCATCCATAAGAAAGGCGATGCAGCTGTAGTCACAAATTATCGTCCTGTTTCAATGTTGTCTTGTTCTCAAAAATATTCGAACGCGTCATACATGATCATTTATATGAAAATATAAGTCACCTCATTCTTCGTGAACAGCATGGTTTCTTCAAAGGCCGGTCTACTGCTTCTAATCTTTTAGAATTCACAAATACAGTGGCAAAAACTCTTAATTGTAGAAGGCAGTTGGATGTTGTCTACACTGATTTCTCCAAAGCCTTTGATTCAGTTGATCATAGCTTGCTTTTGTCAAAATTACAAGGCTGTGGCGTCGGTGATACTCTTTTGGAGTGGTTTGCGTCCTATCTTGCTGAACGCAGTTCTCGTGTAGTTCTTAATGGATGTTCGTCTACTGTATTCTTCTCGCTCTCTGGAGTTCCTTAAGGCTCAACACTTGGCCCACTCCTTTTCATAATCTTTGTTAATGACCTACCCCTAAACTTTCACTCTTCATTCCTTTTCTACGCTGATGACCTCAAAATCTTCAAGAAGTGATTGTATCCTATTACAGTCTGATCTTAATGAACTAACCCTATGGTGCTCATATAATCACCTTCCACTTAATGTAAGCAAATGCCATAAAATGACCTTTACACTGAAACATGCAGTTATACCCTTCGATTACACTCTGAACTCCACCCTTCTCATCGAAGTATCCCAGATTCGTGATCTAGGTGTAACTTTCGACCGAAGACTTAAATTTGAAATTCACTTCCAAAACATTATTTGCACTGCATCTAGATTGTCTGGTTTCATTTTGAGATCCGCTTATATGTTTTCCAATATTCAAACGTGCGTCCAGCTCTATCTGACACTTGTTCGCAGCGGATTGGAATACTGTTCTTCTATTTGGTCGCCTGACTATAGTTGTCACATTGAATCTCTTGAGTCTGTTCAGCGTCGATTCACCCGGACACTCCTCTTCAAATATAACCTACCCTACTGCTCCTACAGTGAACGTTTATCCTTACTCAATATTCACTCACTAAATCAGCGCAGATTGTATCTTGATGAGTGTATTCTCTTTAAGGTTTTTAACGGTATTATCTTAACCTTGAGTTTCGCTCTACCTCGCGGCCGAGTAGGTCTGTCTCTATAGTATTAGCGCCAGCTGCGGCATCAACTAACGTCTACTTTTATTCGCCACTGGTTCGACTAGAAAGGAATCATGATAGGCTCCAGGTTGGTTCTCTGTCCACATCTTTTTTAGCATTCAAAATCTTAGTCAAGTCATTAATTTTACGGGCTAATGTTCATCTTAACTTAATTTCTTTTAACTTTAACTATTAATACAATAATTTTCTACTTGTGTTGTTACTATTACTTTCTTTCTTCTTTTTATAAAAATTGTTTTTTTCTCGCTCCCGTTTGTTTTTTTCTTTTATTTAACAGATTGTGTAATTGGGTTTCTTAAATCTGTACAGTGTGTCCGCATAAATAAATAAATAAACGCGATGAAAACACTTCCCGAACGCGTTTACGAAAACATGTAGCTACAACGGGTTTATTTGAAAACATGTACTGCGACCCTCGCGAAAATCGAAGTAAACTTTAAAAGAAACTATTTAATGCCGCGGGAACTGAATTTTGTGTTATAAAATCACCTGTGTTTCAAATAATTTGGAAACAATAAATTTGCTAATGAAACACAGCCATCTGTCACAACTATCTACTTGTCAAAACAAATCACGTCAAGCTGTCATGTATCAAAATAAACCGAGTTGCCTAGTCTGAACACTACTTTTTTAACTCGTTCATTTTGCCTACTTAAAAGCGTTAAAAACGCATAGTTTGTACAGGGTATAACTCGAGAAATCGTTAGGCTTGGAAGCCTAAATTTTATAAAAATTGGTTTTGAGCTGAAAGTAGGGTCAATTTTGCTATTGGGCGAAATCCCCTTACTTCTTCGAATAGCTTCCATACAAGTCTTTAAACACGTATCCAGTGATGATAACTTTTGAACGCTTCATGCCAGGAATTTAGAATTTAGAACACATTAATTTTTAAATGGCTCCAGTTAAAGTGATAAGTAATAATAATAATAATCAATGGCACAGCAGCCCAAATTGGACCTAGGCCTTGAAGTTATGCTAGAGTAATGCTAGAGTTACTTCATTCATTCACTGGCCTTCGAAGTTATGCTAGAGTAATGCTAGAGTTACTTCATTCATTCACTGGCCTTCGAATCTGCTTGGCGACAAATAAATTTCGAGATTGGGATTGGGTGCCGGACTACCAGTTCACTCAGCTGTAAATTAGTACCTAAGTTAAAAATCGGGGTAATAATCACGGACGAGCGTGTGGCCACCACTTCACCTCCTAGTGTTCCGTTGGTCTAGTAATGAAGTAAAGTGATAAATATGTTCATGAAAAAGTTCTTGGAAAGAAAAATTTAGTTCCAGAAATGAGATATCCAGATGAGATCTAGAACGGAAGATGTTGTGTTTCACTTCGAGGAGTTTGATCTTTCCTTAAAAAAGAGCAAACTACTACATACGCACTCCTTATTGTCCTTTATCCCTAACTACAATAGAAATCGGAGTTCAGAAATTCATCAAGAGTGTTATATGATTGGCTTATAGCCGATTGTAACTGCGGTATGTTTTTATCCATAGTTTGTCCGAATATGTTTGTCAGACTATTGTTTAACGCAAATTTGACTTTATTATTTTCGTTATTGACCTGAAATTTAAAAAAAAATTGCTACCCTGCGTTTTGGTGTATTAGTTATGCGTTCCTATTACCAAATGGTAAAGTTGGAAATTTCCAACTTATGGAAATTAAAACAACTCTTCAAGATAGACAAATCTTCAACACAGACTGTTGAAAATGGACAGAAAATGGATAATTGTTCTCTATGAATGTTTGTTTGTTTGATTGTCCCGATTGTTCCTATACAATTCATCCGATTGCGATGAAACTTTGTTGTTTCAGTAAAACAACTACCGCTGGCGGTACACGAGTTGCCAGCGAAGGTTTCTGAATCAGTAAAACTATTTTACCGTTAGCGGTACACGAGTTGCTTCAACAATTGCGAGTATTTCATATAGTTTAGCGATAGTTCGTGCGTTTCCGGTGTATGGGTTATGCGTTCTAATTGAGAAATGCTTAAGTTGAAAATGTTCAACAAATGTTCATAATTCTATGATTAGGAGCTCAGAAAATGGATAATTTTTCTCTATAAATGTTTGTTTGTTTATTTGTCCCGTATGATAGATTACATATTTGTCGGGCATTTGAAAATGAAATCAAATATCGTCAGATTAACGGGCCTATTACGAAACTCGAGTCTAGTGAGTATCTCGACTCAAAGTTGATAACCTAAAGTTGGGATTATGAAACTCGGCACTTGGAAAGTCACTTCATTTCCAGCATTCGACACTCGATCGACTGTTAATCATATAATAGGTACTCTTGATGAAATTCTGAACTCCGATTTCTATTCTAGTTAGGGATTAAGAAGAATAAGAAGTGCGTTTGTAGTTTGGTCTGTTATAAAGACTTGTATCTATGCTACTCGAAGAAGTGAATGAATTTCACCCAATAGCAAAATTGGCCCTACTTTCAGCTCAAAACTAATTTCTATAAAATTTAGACTTTCAAGCTCAACAATCTCTTGAGTTATAGTGGGTATAGTGACTGCATATATTTTCCAAGAATCATTGTTAGTTACGAGAAGGACTCAAACGGTTTTCTTTGTACCAATTCCTCTATACCACTCTACACCATTGAGATATCGAATTGAGAAAAAATTTCTAGCTTGTAGCATTCTGAAGTTATCGGCAAATATTTTTGATCACGTTTTTTAACCACTTTTTGTATGTTAGCTATCCGAAGAAGTAAAAGGATTTCGCTAACTAATAAACTTGAATTTCTTTTTTACTCAAAACTAATTTGTACAAAATATCGACTTCGTGACTAAATAATGATATCATTACGTGTAGTGAGTTTCACAAATTGAGTGGTATTTTAGAAAACGGTATTTTAACTCGATCCCGCTCCACTTCACTACGACTTTACGTCGAAGTATTACAAACAGAGTTAATATTTCTCGTTGGGGAAGTCGAATCATTACACCCGAAATAACGAAATTCCTAAAGAATCAGGGTGCATTTGAAAATGTATCCAAATATCGCCAGATTACATCTGAATATGTATCTTCGTGCCAAAGTCGAGGAATTACGCAAGTTTCTGCTTTCCTCACCCCGCTTAGTCTGCACAGCAAGAAATTGGAATTCGACATCGCCTAAGTCATATGAGATTAACTGACTGAGAAAGATTCCACTACACAATTTCCCCGCATGCCACAACGAAACCTTTCAACCTCTTGGATGAAAATGAATGAACTGATGAAATGCAGCGCCTCTAGTGTAATCCAGTGAAAACATCGAAGTAAGCTTCGTGATACTACTATAATAAGATATAAATACAATGGTACCACCCTTAGATTATATACCTAAAAGGATTGGACATGCCACCATAAAAATTAGCCAAGTTGTTTTATGCACATGTCGAAGTAAAAGCTGCATGGGCGTACAAAACTGATTTTATTTATTTTAGGGGCAAACATTTTAGCTCGCATTTTAAAAGTTTTTTGCATATATTAAATAATATATTACATAAACATACTGCAGTCACGATCAGCTGCAAGCCAATAGTATGATACTCTAGATGAGGACAATTTTGCCCGTTAACAAACTTAGCCTTAAAAATTCGCCCAAACATCCAGATTGAAAATTTCAAGATCATAGGTCTAGGCGTTCTTGAGTTATCATGCTAACGGACAGACGGCCGGGCGGACCGAAGTTTTGGCCCCAAATAAGCACAAAATAATATATAACTTTTTTTGTGTTCTGAGGCTTCGTTCTAAGCGTTACAAATTTTTGGGCTGGATTAAACTTGTAATACTCTCTGATTTCATCTAGAGTATAAAACTATCTATCTCTTTGTAATGTATGTATGTATGCTTTACAGATGCATGTTATTTTATCATATACATATGTACAGATCTACTTATGATCTGGTACGATTCTGTAACTAAAATCTTGGCGAAATACCAGAAACGAGTAGCTTTTTCAAATGTGTTTTTTGATAAACACCAAATTTCGATATTTCGTCAGACTTATTTTTAACAATAATGCAACCATTTTTCTATTACTAATTTAATGAGAAGACTATATTGCTGTGAACTCAAGGGAGACTAGTCATCGAAAAGATTTCTTTCGAGGCAAAGCATTTGTACAGAAATGGAAATTTTAATAAATATTACTTTTCTAAGTACAGTTGCATGTTCGAAATGTTCACCTTTGTAACACTTTTGGATGGCCCCAAATATAACGTTATTTTGCTACGCCATTGGATCCAAGATCCAAGCCGTTCAGGTTACCATGATAACCACTTAAAATAATCAACAAAATATTCCATCATAATTTTTTCACGTGTGTTTTTGACAAGCAAGATCCCTTGGCATCCTTGGATCCCATGGTGCTGTCAAAATAATTTTGGTCTCTATTTTTTTCGTGCTTTTACACCGGGGTGTCCTATCCTTAGTTTCCTTATCTAAGGTACCACCAAACAGAAAGCCAACGCGAAACTCGAGTTGGCAGAATTCTGGCCATTTCTTTTAAATATATGGCTGGCAGAATTCTGGCTGAGGTTCGTACAAGGCTTAATTTTGTCTTGCGGTACTACAATTTTGACATCTCCTGTCAGTCATTTGAATTTGTAAGTTTCTTTTTTCAAACGGACTTTGGTTTTTGTTATATCGAGTGTTTCTTTGAATTTTTTTTTAACCAAAGTGGATTTTAAGACTTTTTATGCGCATATAAAATTAACCGTGGTCGATATTATTATCCATAACATCTAGTTACAATAATACATCTAATTACAATAATTAAAAAGGCGCTTAGTATAAATTTTCCTTTGAAAAATGTAACCGTTGTAAGAACAATTATTGTCTTGGTTTTTAGAATTTTTTTATTTTTCGTTGTAACTGCGTCACTATATTTACTTATATTATTTTAGGTTAGGTTCGCGTTCTTTTTTGCCACGTGTCTCTTTAGCGCCCGCAGCGCGTTCGCTGTCCAACGCTTGTACTAACTGGCGCGAATATTTAAAAAATATTTAAAGTTACATTATATCTCGGCCAATCTGACACTTTATCGGCCTCGATCAAAACAAATCTTGCTCGGCTAAATTAGACTCTGAAATTATTAGTGTTGCTCGCCATTACCACCTGACACGACCGCTAAGCTATCCCTCGGTAGTAACCATTTGCGCATTCGTGATGCTTCTATTATAACACTATTGTAGGATATTTGTGATAACTGGCAGTTCTCTATATCTTTCACAACATAGCGATCATTCGGCAGTACTTTGTGAATGACAAAGAGTCCGCGGTATTTAGGAATTAACTTTTTATTAATGCCGGCACTGATGTCAACGTTCCGAATGACGACATAGTCGCCCAATGCATACGTTTTACGTTTTCATGGTGCTTACATCACTAACAGTGCTTACGTTCGGTCCGAATTGTTGGTACGCTTATGTCGCTTTCAATTCGGACCGATTGTGTGTGCACGGTGTACTCACAGTGCCTATCCTCGAAACCATCAGCAGTGTATAGCCAGAAATACATGTGCAGAATATATGCACGCAGCGGTGCATGCATCTCTGCATGTGAAACAGACGTGCAGAGTCTTAGACCGATCTCTTAGTTGTATTTGTCATATAAAACGCTCCTTCATTGCTACTCCACTCCACAACTACAACTAAAAAATAACCTGTCAAACCACTTTTTTCTTTTTCTGTGTTGATAAATTTGAATCTCAAGTTGTGGCAATACTGCCACTGCGCAGCAAAAGTAGAAGTAGAGACATGTTGCAGCGCTCCGCTGCATGCAGAATAAGCGTGTGTTTCGTCGAATTTAAACTCAAGCGTTCTAAATCCGTTTTGCCGCGCTGCATGCAGAAGTATGCACATGTATTTCTGGCTTAAGCGCCAGAAAATTACACCTCCATGCAAACTGTATGCATTGTGAGCGCAATTCGGACCCAGTGTAGGCACGCTGAAAGCGCAGAAAGTGTAATTCGGACCGCGGCCTTAGCTGGGGACTTGAGTTCTAGTGAATACTTCGCGTTGTATTTCTGTGACTTTTCAATTGCTACAGCCGCTTTGCCCGGAAGCTCGGAGAGGTTGCGGTCGGGGAGGTCAACAATTTTTTCCTCTAAGGCCCGGTATTTCAATGTAAAGTTAACTTCTCAGTTTCGTAACTAATGCCAATAAGTTAACTGACAGCTAACTTGTTAAGCGTATTTCTAAAAACGTTTGGTTTCAAGTTTGTAAATTGTAAGTAAGTGAGTATACTTAACAGTTTAAGTAGGTAAGTATACTTAACAGTTTAACGATAATAAATAAATTCAACAAACAGAAACAATTACAGTCAATTTAGAAATTACTTCAAAATTTTTAAGGTTATCTACTGGCAACTGTCAGTAAAATATAAGCAGAAGTTAACTGATGCCTGAAGTATGAGTTAACTTTTACTAACGCTTTGTAGGTTATCTGATATTGAAATACGGAAAATTATTTTAACTATCAGTTAATCAAAATCACTCAAATTAACTTTATATTGAAATACCGGGCCTAAGTATTCGGTCAGTTCGTCGACAATCTTTTCCCTCTGGTCAACGCCAAATAGGAGAGAGAATACTGTTTGGTAGAGCTGTGCACAGAATTGTTGATGGCTTACTCTACATGCGATAGCATAGGGGCCCAGTTGGCTTGATTGACAGGTACATTCAGCTTTGCTAGGGCGGCGCGGACCACTTGATTCACCCTCTTAACCTGACCGTTAGCCCGAGGAGAGGCCACCGCGACCTTCACGTGGCTGATATTACGCTCAAGGAGGAAGGAGCTAAACTCGTGCGACGTAATGCGTCTGGGACGGCTGTAATAGTCGAAGTACTTCGTCATGGCAGTGCAAACCTCTTTCGTGTTCGTTGAATTGACGGCATAAAGTTTGACAAACTTAGTCAAGGCGTCTACCACGACCAAAAGATGCTTTCTCTTAGAGTTTATTGACAGCAGTGGACCCATGTGTTCGAGGTGTATGGTATAAAATGGTATGGGTTTCTTGGGCACATTATGTAAGTTATACTCTTTCTTTCCTACTGGAGTCGAGTGCATTATACATTTTGTACATTTTTTTATGAATCGATCTATCTTAGCTCTTAGACCGGGAAACCAATAGTGCTTCCTTATTTGGTCGTAGCACTTATCAATTCCTAGGTGGCCTATTTTTTCGTGAACCAGCCTTATAACGTTATCTTCTAGCTCACTTGGGACGTACGAGGGCGGATTGATAATGACGTACAAAAATCAAGAAGGAGTGGGCAGGTAAGGAATTCGTTATTTTTTTTTACCTGAACCATCCTTAAATAGATTACCTGCAAAGTTTAAGCCTGATACCTTGCTTAGTTTTCGAGAAGCAGCCGTCTAAGCAAGTCGACTTATAAAAATTTTTAAAAATGGATAAAAATGAATTTCGTGTGTTGATTAAACACAATTTTTTAAAAGGGAAAACAGCTAAAGTAACCAAAGAAAAATTAGGTAAGCATTATGGGGACTCTGCACCATCGATCCCAATGATTTACAAATGGTTTTCTGAATTCAAGTGTGGTCGTACGAGCACACAAACCATACCAAGTCCAGGTCGTCCAAATGAGGTCACCACGCCAGAAATGATCGATAAAATCCATGATATCGTGATAGAAGATCGTCGAGTAAAAGTGCGTGAGATAGTTAACGTAGTAAGCATCTCATTTGAACGTGTTTGGAATATTTTGAAAAACCATTTGGACATGAGAAAGCTATCCGCAAGATGGCTGCCGCGTTTGCTCACAATCGACTAAAAACGCAATCGTGTGACAACTTCGCAGCACGGTTTGCAACTGTTTTAACGTAATACAAATGAATTTTTTCGTTGATTCGTAACTGTTGATGAAGCATGGATTCACCACTACACTCCAGAAACCAAACAACAGTCAAAACAATGGAAGGATGTCGGTTCAAGGAGGCAAGCAAAACCGTTCTATCGGCTGGAAAGGTTATGGCGACAGTTTTTTGGGATTCCAATGGAATGATATTCACCGACTACTTGAAGAAAGGAAAAACAATGACGGAAGCATATTATTCTGAGGTATTGGTTTCATTGGATGTTGAAATCAAGGCAAAACGGCTTCATTTCGCGAAGAAAAAAGTGTTGTTTCACACGTCCGTTGTTGCAACGGCAAAACTGTTTGAATTACGGTACGAATTGCTCCCTCACCCACCGTATTCTACAGATTTGGCACCCTGCGACTTTTTATTATTTCCAGACTTGAAAAAATGGCTTGCTGGAAAGAGATTTACCACGAATACTGACGTCATAAGTGAAACCAACGCCTATTTTGAAGGGTTGGACAAATCATATTATTTGGAAGGGATTAAAAAATTGGAAAAACGCTGGACTAAGTTTATCGAGCTAAAAGGAGACTACGTTGAAAAATAAAATAAATTTTTCCGGATAAAATTATGTTTTCTCAATTTTTGCACGTCATTATCAATCCGCCCTCGTATAGCCGAAGTAGATTGTTACAGTCGCGGTGACGGGGTTATCTTCAAGCTTTCTGCGCAATGATTCGACGATAGGGCGTCGTCAGTCTTCTGCATTAAGGCAGCGCCAAATCCAGCGGAACTTACTTCATAATGCAGCTCGGTTTCTCGCTTGGGGTTGTAAATCGCTAATATTGGGGCAGAGGTTAATCTCTTACGTAATTCAGTAAAGGCATTAGAGCATTCCTTGGAAAAGATGAAGGGGTATTTTTCCGTAGTAACTTAAGTAGTGGGTTAGCTATTTTAGTGAACGAAGGTACGAATTGGCGGAAGTATGAAAACAAACCGAGGCAAGTATGAAGTTCTTTTGAATTCCGGGGCATTGGATAATTTCGTATCGGGTGGGTGTGAATCCCACTGGGTTGAATTCCTGAGGGGCATATGGAGTAACCTAGATAATCAATTTCGGAATATCCAAGGTTACATTTAGTAAGCTTAAGTTCGAGGCCTCTACTGGTTAATCCCCGTAAGACCTCTCTAACCAGTCGAAGGTGAGTATCAAACTCAGTAGTAGCGATGACGATGTCATTCATGTAAATAACAATGCAATGGCTATCAATCAAGTTTCTAAAGATGGTGGTGATGAAGCGCTGAAACACAGCCGGCGCGTTCTTAAGGCCAAAAGGGCATTTTTGTAAACTCGTAGTGTCCAGTAGGCGTAACAAAGGCGGTATACTTTATGGTGTCGGGTGCCATTTTCACTTGATGGAAACTATTCCAAAGGTCTAGTGCCGTGAAGTAGTTTTCTTCCATGTACTCGAGGCAGTACTCAATTAGCGGTAGAGGGTAGTTGTGTTGGATAGTCTACTCTTTCAGAGCCCGATAATCTAAGCACAGTCGAAGGTCGCTGGTTTTGCGCTTCGCCAGAAGCTGAGGCGTGAGGGGAATCGCTTGGATGTATCACTCCCTCCATTACTGATTTTTTATATTTTTTTGACCCCGATTACATTGAGATCCCGAGTAGATTTTCTGGTATGTTTTAAAAAACAGTATATATACAAAATATAAAAATAAAAAAAATTAAAAATATGCATTTCGAGATATTCAAGGATAAAGGACAAAATCGTTATCAATGAAAAAAAATTTCAAGTATAATTTTTATTCGTATTTTTTTTATATTGACAATCTTAACTTTTAAAACAGGCCCTATTTTATTATTATATGATAAAAATTATCAGAGATATGAATTTTAAAAGAGGACTCTGACACCTATTTTATTATTATATGATAAAAATTATCCGAGATATGAATTTTCAAAGAGGACTCTGACACCATTTTTGCGAAATCTTTAACATACTATAACTAACAAAAAAAATTAGGTAGGAACAAACAATTTAAGTTATATTTTTCACTAATTCTTCGAGTACACAAATTATCGGCGATGCTAAGGTCACAAATTTCGTAATTTTTGGCGGTTCTTGATGGAATGACACTGGTAGTTTCGTCGGATAGTACGTTTTAATTGAGATGATATCTTAGTATATATCCGGCGTTGTTGTCCCATGTCCAAGAGTATGCATGGTAAGTGTTTTAATATAAGGGAGTCACTTTGAAACAGTATGACGCAAAATTAAATATTTTTATTTATGTAGTACATACCAAGGCGCGTAGCGTGAAACTTTATAGTGCTAGCGCAATAACACGATCATGAAATTCAAATACTATGAAAACATAGTTTTCATTCTGAAACAAAAAAATTATTGCTTAAATTCCGGGAAGTAATCGAAACATTCCAGGAAATAAAGCGATCGTATCGTTGCGCTGGCCCTACGAACACTCACGCTACGTGCTTGCTAAGCGCGCAAACTACTTATGAAACACAGTTCGGTTAGCAAAATAATACGGTCGTCAAATTTCACGAAATTTTTAGATTAAATAATTTTTCCATGTTTAGTGCGAACTTCTTGAAACATTCGGCCTGAATTTACATCGCATCGAAAAGGATGTACAACGATGTGATCGAAATTATTGGTATTTTGCCAATGAAAATTTAGACAAGTTGAGAAATGTTATTTGCACGTGAGTACAGTTTTGAATAAATAATCTACATCAATAAATTAACTTCGCAACCATCTTTTTACAAAAGATATGTATGGGAGCATTTAGAAATTGGATACATGCAGGGCATGTGTGATCTGGTAGCACCATTATTGGTCATATTTGATGATGAATCTCTGAGCTATAGTTGTTTTTGTCGCTTAATGGAACGCATGATTGAGAATTTCCCGAACGGCGGTGCTATGGACATGCATTTTGCTAATATGAGGTAAACAAATTCTTTATTCTTATTCTTTCTTAAACTTATGGTTTGGAGATGAATTAAGTTCAGTTAAATAACATATAATAATTTTATTAACATAATAACAAATTACAAAAAGAAGAACAGTTAAGTTTTACTTACAATTAATTTTAAAAATTTACATAACAATATTTATTGCAGATCGTTAATTCAAATTTTGGATTCCGAAATGTATGATTTAATGCATGCCCACGGTGATTACACGCATTTTTATTTTTGCTATCGATGGTTTTTACTGGATTTCAAACGTGAACTAATTTATGCTGATGTGTTTTCAACGTGGGAAGTAATTTGGGCGGCTAAACATGCAGCTAGTTCCCATTTTGTTCTGTTCTTGGCCTTGGCACTGTTGGAAACATATAGAGACATAATCCTTTCGAACAGCATGGATTTTACGGATGTTATCAAGTTTTTTAATGGTAAGTTGAGAAAAAATTATCTCTATTTATGAAGATAAATAGAAAAAGAAGTAAAAGTTCATCAAATTTATTAACAGTACATACGTAGTTGCTAAGGTCTTGTCTAAATCAAGTAGAATTAATAGGCAGCCGAAAATATAAAATAGCACTCCTTCGTGTCTGTCCCTTAGGACAGATAGTTATCTTGTTAATTTAGGAATGCCTACTAACCCTTGTTTACTCCTAGTTTGATATACTGCTATGTAACACAACTAGTAGCGTAGCTTGATGATTTATTGGGGGAGGTGGGGGTTACGGATTTCAAGCAAAACTTGTGTCGAGATTATTAATAAAAATAATATTCTTAGATTAATAACAACCAATATTGTATTGTTATTTGCTTACAGAAATGGCCGAACGACACAATACATCATCTGTACTGAAGCTGGCAAGAAGTCTTGTCCTTCAACTACAGACAATTATAGAAAATAAATAGATGACCTATTATAGAAAAAATGATAACAAACAATAATTTAAAGTAAAACACATCCAGAAATTAAAGCTAAATTTATTATGTTTCTGAAAACAACAAATATTAGAGAATTTCAGTAAGAATAAACATTTTTTATAAATTTTATTCTAAATATTTATTTTATGTAATTATTTTACTATTATGAAAACATAAGTTATTTTGTAAATAAATATACGTATGTATATAAGCATACATTTTATTTAAAAAAATATATTTATTCATTTAAACTCATCTTATAGCAATTACAACTATAACAAGAAATTTACAAAAGAATATTGTGGGATTACACTAAAATAAAAATTAATAATGTAGTACTACTACAGGAATAATTAATTACAAAACAAATTAAATTTGACAATTAGAAAACAAAATAAATAACCTAAAACTATAAATTTACAAAAATTCAAATAACAAGAAAGTAGATGCATATAACATACAACATACAAGTAAGAAATTACATTATAAAAAAATATAAAGCACGTACTTAATAAAGATCAAAAGTAATAAAAAAATGATTAAACTATCGATATTATCTGACGGGACGTTGTAGGACTGAGCGCCTATCAGATTTGCTGAGTCAATTTTACCTCATAATAACTTGACGCGAAGACGGTTTTAATAATAAAGCGTCTCTCCTCAAGGAGATAGTATGAATGAATTTACTACGGTAGTTATCTGTAGAGGCTATTTAAAATACATAAGTGTTTTACAGTATATTTACAAATATTTATTTACTGTTGGATATTTTCATATCAATCTAAATGAAGTTTAAAAGTAATTTAAAGAACTGAAACAAAATTATATCCGATTTTGGAGACTCAAATTAAAAAATCTGGAAATAAATATATTTCCTGAAATATCCGTACTGCATAAGAAATAATATCTAGATAGCCAAAGTCGTTTCATTGGCATTAATCTTTTATTACTTACTCTTACGATTTTTATTGTAATTTACCTGTATTATAAGCTAGTTTGTATTATTCATATATTTCTTGATTTTTGTTAGCGATATTTTAAAATGTTATTAAATCATATATGTAAACTATATTGCTAGCGGCAATTGTCAAAGTCAGTATTTGTTGGGAACAGATGATTCTGAATTTGTCAATTCAATCTGTTGATATTGCAGTGGCTTGCATGATTTTCATGTGAATGCGTTAATAAATAAATTTAAAAACTTTGATAATGGTTTATTAAATTTGAGTAATAATAATAATATGAATGGAATATTTATTTAACACATTTCATGTATTTTTTTTAATAATCTGTGATAAGCTTTAAATTAAAGAAAACATGCTGCACTGAAATTAAATAAAATTAGAGACAGTGACGCAGTTGCTAAGCGCGCTAGTCTTCAAAACCAGAGGTCGTGGTTTCGAATTCTACCTAGCCATGGACTTATTACTCGTGGTCTAACTAAAAAGAAATTATATGAAAGCGGTAACAGTCCTGCTGCTATTACTCCTCTATGGTACGGAAGGAAGCATATAGAAAAAAGAAACTAAGAAAAATCAACCATAAAAAAACTGTTCGTATTAGTTAAGTTGTCTTCTTTCGGAGTTTTCGCGATTGAGTCAGGAATAAGGTGATAAGAATTAAAACTTTTATATATCGGTTATGACAGTTGTCACTAACCTAAAATTTGGAGCTATTTCAAGGTCCCGACTGAAGAGCTTAAGAATAAATACCTTCGGGTAAAATGGTCACTCGCTTGCAATAAACTAATACTGATAGTCTCATCGAGTCCATTTAAACCCATGTCTACTGTATATCGAAATCTACTAGACTATTCCAAAATTAAATTCAAAAGCTACAGTATAGTGTTAAGCTTGTTCTTGAAACTAGATTAACTTATATCATTTCGGCGTTAAAAGCCCAAAAAATATTTAGATAGATTTTAATAGATAATACAACTCCTCAGTACCATTTGAGAGCTCTTCTTAGTTCTCAGCAAAAACGACAAAAGGTTTTTGACTTTGAATTTTATCTATTCAAGAAGAGGTTTAAAAAAACCGCTTCTTTTCCAAATTATTTATTTCTGTCGACGCAGATTTGAGAGCAAATTTAGTATTTAGTATGTTTCCAAAGAATCAAATTTTATTGTTATTCAAAAAAATTGATATACATCTTTTTCAAAATTAAATGTTTTGTCGACTTCCCTGGACTTGGAAATTAGATCTCTCGTACTTATTGATTTTGTATGGATAATATGACAGCTAGCAATATAGTTCTAATACAAATATGCATTAAATAGAAAATCGAAGCACTATTACGTACAATTAATTTACTTAAATTTTTGATTAATTTCGAAAGTTCCTATAATTACAGTCACACACGCATACCATCCATTATTTTATACTTTTATGTGGAATATTTAACTGTTCTTCCCATTGTTTGTTTTAAATATAGGTTTATTTTAATATTTAATACATATAATAACACACAAGCAAATACGATAATTATTTTACATAAAAAGTTTCATAACTTTTTAATATCATATAATATATTTCAGAATGTAATAAATATTTTAAAGTGAATGGAAGATATGTACGATTCTAAATGTTTACTACAACTAGAAAATATTCCGAAAGGACAGAAAAATCTTTTTTGAAAACATTACAAACAATAACTGATATTTTTTTTAAAAACAATAAAATTATAAGACATACATAAAGTACATGATCCCATCTTCCAATTTTTATTAAAAAATACAAGAACAAAGAAAATAATATATGTAAACTTTATAGTAAAATAAATAAACGCATAAAATATGTATAGCGTCTGATCAGAGAAGGTGCATTAAATATGTGAAATAACACTATAATTATATTATTATATCTTCATACTGAAAAAAGTAAAACTAACAGTGTTATACGTACATGTAATAAAAATTTAATAAAGTGAAAAAATAATAGCGAATATTTGATTTATATAACGTTTAGTTTGGTGAATGTTTTCACAGTATATTTTTAAACTGAAAATGCTAGTTTGCCAGGTAAAATACTGTTTACTTTTCTTATGTGCGACTTTTTTGAATCAACTGAGTCCTTTATCAGTTTGACGTTACACATAATAAAAATAAACAGTATTTTAACCAGAAAGCTAGCATTTTCAGTCTTGTAAGGTATTTCCGGAAGAGGTAGTAATAGCGCCACGTATTAATATATTAGGTGTACAAATAAGTTCCCGGCGTTCTCGTATAGATGCCACTAACACGAAATACTGGGAAAAAATGGCGGATCAAGCTCGTAATATGGCAAGATCAGCCATATTGCAACAATTCCCCATCATTACATTTGTAAAATTTTATCGGCGTCAGTTACTTATGAGTCCTTAAACATGTCGGAGTTCGAGCCAAATAAGCGCCATTTGCGGGAAGTTTTGCTTTTTTGTTTTAATTCAAAAAAATCTGCGGCTGATGATTAGAGAAAGTTATGGCGAGTCTTCTATTAGCGATTTCGGCGTGGAAAACAAGGAGCGTTCCGGCCGTCCAAAAAATTTCAAAGACTCAGAATTTGAGGCACTACTGGACGAAGATTCATGCTAAACACAACAAAGTCTTGCGGATTCATTGGATGTGACTCAACAAGCCATTGCACATCGTCTGAAAGCCTTGGGAATGATGCAAAAGCAAGGAAATTGGGTGCCGTACGAATTGAAGCCTAAAGACGTCGAACGGCGTTTTTTCACGTGCGAACAGCTGCTCTAACGGCAGAACAGGAAAGGATTTTTGCATCGTATCGTGTCTGGTGATGAAAAGTGGATACACTACGACAACCCGAAGCGCCAAAAATCGTGGGGATACCCTGGCCATGCATCAACATCGACCGCAAAGCCGAATATCCATGGTTCCAAAGTCATGCCATGCATTTGATGGGTCCAGCTTGGCGTGGTGTATTATGAGTTGCTGCAACCGAGTGAAACCATCTCACGACCTCTTTATCGAAGACAAATAATGCGTTTGAGCCGAGCATTGAAAGAAAAACGGCCGCAATATGAGCAGAGACACGACAAAGTGATTTTGTTACACAACAACGTTCGGCCACATGTTGCTCAGGTTGTGAAAACTTACCTGGAAACACTGAAATGGGACGTCCTACCCCACCCGCTGTATTCACCAGACATCGCCCCTTCCGACTACCACCTATTCCGATCAATGACGCATGGCTTGGCTGAGCAGCGCTTCCGTTCTTTTGAAGATGTCAAAAATTGGGTCGATTCGTGGATCGCCTCAAAGGACGCGGAATTCGTATGCTGCCAGAAAGATGGGAAAAGGTTGTAGCTAGCGATGGACAATATTTTTAGAAAAAATAATGCAACCAATTTCCCACAATAAAGGCTCAAAGTTTGACAAAAAACGCCGGGAACTTATTTGTACACCAATACATATAATAGTCTTTCCACCTGGAATAAACAAAAAAATTAGTTATTTGACCCTGCCATTATAAATAAATTATATTTAGCCTCAAAAGCAAACTTATCTTAAATTCAAAATTTCCAATGTTCAAGAAGCACCTTTAAGTTTTTATATAATACATGTTTTGCATGGACTTCAAAATAGTTTATACCAAAATATTGTTATATCCTACCCTGGTAGCCCACGCTACTCGATCATTTTCTCGTGAGAAAAACAGCAACCACCGAATATCTAGCTGCAAAGCATCCGATTAACTACGTTGCAATCAGTGTTATCGCGAGGCGGTTTTTTGGAGTAGCAAAACCTGCTACCTTTTTCAAAAAAGAGGTAGTAAAAACCGATTTTTAATAATAATACAATAACATTAACATATAGTAATGTAAAATAATAATGGATTACATTCTTGTGCATTGCATTTTTCTGTTTTCAATTTAACTTTCGAGAATTATCGCAAAAACGTAGTGTTTCATGACTTGAAATAGTAGTGTAGTAAATTTTAAAATTAAAAAAGGTAGTAAATCTGCTACATATGTAGTAAAACAGTAACGCTGGTTGCGATACATAAGGCATGAGAGAAATGTTGGATTTACAATCAACGTTTGAGGCGCGCCTCTATCTCCACCATAAAATCAACCAATCAGATGGCTCGTGGAGCAGTGGCGGTAATATTGCTTTTCCATGAGGGGGCCACTGACGTTCAGTAGGTACTGTAAAGACACTAGGTGTAGTTGTTAGCCGCTAGTACAGTGAGGATGGAAATTGTAAAAATGTTATGGTATTTGCGGTTCTTACTGCTTGAAAATATCAACTTTTTAATTTCCGCATCTAATAACTAATTTAATCGGCAGATTTAGGTAACTAGATTTCGGAATCTCGACAAGCATTAACATCGCTCTAAAGACATTCCTTTGATATTTTTTTTCATTTACTTTTATCTGCTGACTATATGGTGCCAAAAATTTGATCTGTATTGTATTATTGTAAGTCTTTAAGCAATGGAAAATTTAATAGCATAAGCAGGAACTAAAAAATAAAATTATTTAATTCCAAAGCGTGGTTTGAAAGCTGTTCGCTTTCAGTGGAATTCGATTTCATTTTCGGCAAAATTTAGAAGTCCAAAAATACTTTAAAATCACTGAAATGAATGAGAAATCTAGAATATTATGATAGTTTTTCAATTCTATTCTATATTTAATCAATGTAAACTAGCAGGTTTTAAGACCACTAGAAAAGTAGTGTATTCAATTTTTAATAGTTTAACTTTAATACATATTTGATGAAACCGAAGATTTGGCATTGAAATCCGAAGCCTGTATTGTAAAATCCAAAGACTTCAGGCCGACTACGAAGAAATTATCACCCCAGTTATTAAGTTATTCTACAATACTTAAAATCTACGAAAAGCATATTTTTCAACAATGTAATTTATTGAGCATATATACATATTCAATTAGTCTCCACCATACCCTTACCTAGCCTACTCTGCTTATACAAAACTTAAAAAAATTCTCTAATATTATTTTAAATTATAATAACTTCACAAGCAGTCTCTTATAGCTGATTTAAGGCCGGTTTACATGTCGGTTGCAAATAATTTTTACTGAGATTGGAGGGAGCTAGCTTATCGAATTTTCAATGGAGTAGAAGCAGCCACTACAAAAAAATGTTGGCACGCACACATTGACAGAAATGTCAATATTTTTACTGGATATACCTCTGTTCGTTTCAATCCTGATCAGTTTCTCATTAGAGATTTTCCTTCTCCCTCACAATCTCAGTAAAAATTACTTGCAATCGCTATGTAAACCACCTCTGTTAAGCTAGCAGTGTCAAACCCTCAAAATTAAAAAAAAATTTACCTTAATTTGTTGCTATTTTGTTCCAAGAAAATTAATTTTGTTGCTTAACCACTTTTCCTAGAAACGGAACACTGTTAGCTTAACAGTTAAGCTAGCAGTGACATCTGTAAATATTAGCTTTGCGGAAAAACTTTTGATGGCATATTTTGTTGCTATTTTGTAGCTCTATATTTCTCAAAAAAAATATTTTGTTGCTCAACTTCTTTTCCTGGAAACCGGTACACTGCTATCTTAACAGTGGAGCTAGCAGTGACATCTGTTAATAATAGCTTCGCGGAAAAACTTTTGATGGCATATTTTGTTGCTCTACATTTCTCAAAAAAAATATTTTGTTGCTCAACTCCTTTTCCTGGAAACCGGTACACTGCTATCTTAACAGTGGAGCTAGCAGTGACATCTGTTAATATTAGCTTCGCGGAAAACCTTTTGATGGCATATTTTGTTG
This sequence comes from Beris morrisii, assembly GCA_951812415.1. NCBI lineage: Eukaryota > Metazoa > Arthropoda > Insecta > Diptera > Stratiomyidae > Beris > Beris morrisii. Next base: position 80,600,821 of record OX638311.1, on the reverse strand, counting down.
CCATTTTGTTGCTCTACATTTCTCAAAAAAAATATTTTGTTGCTCAACTCCTTTTCCTGGAAACCGGTACACTGCTATCTTAACAGTGGAGCTAGCAGTGACATCTGTATTGTTGCTATTTTGTTTCTCTACATTTTCCAATAAATAATTACTCCTTTACAATAACATTTTAAATATTAGTATTTAATAAAACTCCAAAGCAAATTTTTCTGTTTGAGTAGTTAATAGATGTAAATATGTTATTAGACAAATTGATTATGATTCCGCTTTTGGCAGTGAGGGACGTATTGCATACAAATATCGTTAAATGTGTTTGCCAAGTACCAGGTACCTGGCTATCATAACACGAAAACAATAAGCTATTATAAAATACAAGATTTTTTTCATGACTATGACCAAAAATGACGTGTGTGAAGTTGGCCCCACTTGTTGAAAAATTTAAAAAAAAAATGAGAGTTCTGTTTGCCCCCAGTTCTATAGTTCTAGAGCATTCTCAGAAATAGTTCCGTTGATTAAAGCAGTAAAATATCGTAAGAAAGTTGAGGGGGCCAACTTCACAATTCTGAAATTTTAAAGCGCTATAACTTCTTTCCCTTTAGTTTTAGAGAAAATGTTCATAAGTTGTTATCGATAGAACTCTTTAGGGGGCAAACGGAACTCTAACTTAAAACACCCCAACCCTTACGGGGAAAATTTTTTGCACTGGCACGAAAATTTTGTAATTTCAAAGCGCTATAACTTCTTTTCCTTAAGCGCTAGAGAAAATATTCAGAAGGTGTTATCGATAGAACTCTTTGGGGGGCAAACGGAACTCTAACTTAAAACACCCCAACCCCTACGGGGAAAAAGTTTTTTTTCACTGACTCGAAAATTTTGTAATTTCATAGCGCTATAACTTATTTTCCTTAAGCGTTAGAGAAAAGGTGCTATCGATAGTACTTTTTTCATTTCAACTTTCTTCACACCGAAACTATATATTTCAAGATAAAAGTTACTTTAACATAGGTTTTTCATTTTCATCACTTTTTAGTCCGAATGAACTGAACTATATTGTTCCCGAAACTGGCAACCTTACATTACCCGGAACCGGAGGGTGGGTACCAAAAACTGGATAATATTCATAATTTTACTTTATTATTTTTTAATAATAAAGTATTGTGATCGACCTGAAATTTCAAAAAAGTTTGCTACCCTGAAATTTTGTATTTACACGTTTTAGGACTAGTAAACACCAAAAAAGCAAAAAAAAAAAAAATGTCCGTCTGTCCGCCGTAGACGCCGTACGCCGTCCGCCGTACACCGTACGCCGTACGCAAAATCGTTTGAAGGCGCGTAGCTCCTAAGCCCGTTGAGATATTAAATTGAAATTTTTATGGTGGGTAGATTGGGTGAACCCCTACAAGTGGTATATTTTCGAGGGGTGGGGGTGCAAGGGGAGAGGAGAGGGGAGCGTTTTAGACGAAAAATTTTGGTTTCTAAATCTCAGGAACCACTTATGCTAGGAGGCTGAAACTTGGAACTTATATAGTACTATGATAATGGACTCAATTGCAAAAAAATGGTCGATCTTGGTTAAGGGGTGTGGAAGTGGGGGCGGAAACAATGAGTCTTTAACGCATGAAAGACGGGATTGAAACATTCTAAAATCCATATCTCCTGAACTATTGATGTCAGAAGATTGAAACTTTGTTGTTGTCCTTAGGAATACTTCAAGATTAGACAAGGGCTAACATTTTTAAGAAGGGTGGTGGGGTGTGGGGGTGGGGGGTGAAAAACTTTGGATTACAATATCTTCGGAACCAATTACACCAGGAAAATTAAATTTAGTTTCTGTATATGGGATCATAAGAGGAGTCTACCGAAACTAAATTTTTTGAGTGGGGAGGTGGATCACGAAAGTGGGGGGACAAAAATTTTTCAAAAAATGTAATTTTTATATCTCAGAAACCGTATCAGATATGATCTTGAAAATTTTACAGGAGTTGGGGACGGTAAACTTCTAATAGGGAAAAAAATGTTGGGGGTGTGGGTGTTGGGGGTGATGGTGAAAGGGGGTAGAAAGGAAAACATTCTGATTTTTATTTCTCGAAAACCATAATGAATAGAAAGCTAACAATTTAGGATTATATAGAGCCGCTATGGAGACATACTAGAAAAATAAAATTTTTGATAGGGGTGTCAAGGTACGGGGGAGAGAGGTGGTTTTTTATATCTCAGAAACGGCTTATGCTAGAAAGTTGAAACTTAGTACGTATATGTAGATGTACTATTCGAGTAATTAAAGCAAAAAAAAAGTTCAGATTTTTATTGGCGTTTAGAGGTTGAGTAAAAAAAATGTCCGTGAATCTACATTTTCACAAACTTCGTTAAAACTTTTAGACATGTCGAGCTATCAAAGCAATTTTACTTCTGCGGGCTATTTATATAAGCGCCTAGTAACGATCTTCAAAATTTTTAGATATCCAACCCCTAACGGGGTGTAAAGTGGTTGTGTACATATTCACGAATTCTGATATATTTCTAAGGTATATTGAGATTTGGAATTCACTTTTACTTCTATAAGCTTTAAACGTAGTCGGGGAAAAACCGATTTAAGTATTTTTCTCAACTAAGCCCCCTGGGGGTATTGTTCAAGTTTTCACTGATTCCGAAAATCTCTTAGGTTTAATGTGATCGAATTCGCTTTTACTACTGTGAATTATTCTATTGATAAAAAAATACGTAAGTAAATAAAAAAAATCGGCCAACAGTCTGGGCGCAACTTTATTATTTTATGGGTAGAAGTCCGAAACGTGTTTAATGATGAGATACGGTGTTGGGTACTATGCGACTGACAACCTCAAAAATAACCAGGAGGCTATTTGGAACGTTATTTTTTAGGTTGTCAGTCGCATAGTACCCAACACCGTATCTCATCATTAAACACGTTTCGGACTTCTACCCATAAAATAATAAAGTTGCGCCCAGACTGTTGGCCGATTTTTTTAATGATTTGCTTATAATTTTTTATTTAAAATTCAAAGCTTACCCTACGACAAATATAAAACCAACATTTCTTTTGACAATGGGTACCCATTGTTTTAAGCCTTGAAAGTGAAACATTCTCTTAAAGAGTTCCGAAATTATAAATATGTAATTGAAGAAAACCCAAAAATTCGTCGAATTTTCAAAAAGTATTGATGACATTTACTCGAGAAAAATCGCCAGTATGTTTTTCCACCTACTAAGAAGCTAAAAAAAATTAAAATAAAATAAAATTGATTTAAAAAATCAATCAATCAATCAAAAGAAAATCAAAAATGCAAACAATGTAGCGCCCCTAAAGTTCTATGTCTATTATGTATTCCCTATGTTTCTATTGAAATTGAAAACAAAAAATGCGTGAATAAATAAAACAAGAGTCTGACAACAGTTTGTCCGTAACTTTATTATTTTGAATGAAAGTCCAAAAGGTTTTTTTTGCTAAGATGCGGTGTAGGTTACTATGCTACTGACAACCTAAAAAATAACGTTTCTCCTGGTTATTTCTTGACCACATCTCAGCATTAAACGTATTCCGGATTCCTATTCAAAAAATAAAAAAATGTTACGGCCGGACTTGTGTTCGATTTTATTTATTCAAGAATTTTTTGTTTTCAATTTCAATAGATAAAATATAGACATAGCCTTTTAGGGGTTGAATATGAAAAAATTCTGAAACCGGTTTTTGGGTGATATCTTATCAGACCTAAGTGATGTGTCAGATTTCGTAAGAACATACATAATCATTTTACATCATCTTAATGGTTGAATATCGCAAAATCCTGACACTAATTTTTAGATTATTATTTATAAAGCCCATTAAAGTAAAAGCGAATTCATTTAATCTGAAAGTTTTTTTTCGATTAAATTAAGAGCCTTTAAAAGTGTAAGTGAATTCGATGTCTCATTAGACCCAAGAAATATATCGGAATTTTTGAAAATGTACATTACCACTTAACACTTCCTTAAGAGTCCCGAAAAATTTAGAAAAATATTTCTAGGCGCTTATACAGAGTGTTTGGCACTCCGTGTGCCACCTTGTAAGGGATTATTCCTTGATAAATTTGGAGAAAAAAATTGTTCTACAGGGTGGATCAATTTTCAATATTAGTGGAGATACAGAGTGGTTAAGAAAAGTGCTTTTGACCAGTACCCTCACTCACTTAAAACGTTAAATCTTGAAAACGAATAATCACAAGGCAAAGTGTTATAACTCGTTTTTTAGGCAATCGAATTACCTTTCATTTTCCCCCCTCCCCCCCCCCCCGTGGATCTCTACCTTGTCGTGGTGAGGGGGCTTGTGTCGCAAATCTGGAGATAGTTGGGGGTGGCTCTGACTACTCTAGTGGAGCGGTGAACGAAAAGGGATCCACACTCAAGCCAAGGTGGATAAGTATTCGTGCCGAGGGCTGCATGGTATCAGGTGTATAAATGTGATGACTTGAACGATCTCATGGGGGCACCGGGCGAAACCCCCTTGTAACCTAGCCTTACATCCGTATTGGGAGCTCTGCGGATGCGGACCTTCTTTTCTCGCCATACTCGTGGGAACAAAATAAACACAGTATCCAAAAACACCCTACTACTCACACCGCCGGACCATCATGAAGAGGTGAACCTGCTCACCCCATCTCTGTGCAGAGGAGCGGTAGTAAGCACGAACGACATCAGCATTCAGGAGCCAATGGTCCCAAATGCGGTAGTTGCTCCTGTGGACCTACCACAAATCGAAACAGAGAGGCAGTATGAATACTTCTCCGGAGCCTCTAGGAGACGTATCAGTGCCAAAATTGCCAGTGGCGTGGATCCAGAAGAAGCGCGGAGACAAGTCAGAGAACTTGTAGCCAAACGCGACTCGGAAGGTGCCAAAACACACATTGGCAAAAGAGGCAGATCTGATGGTAGCACACCAGAACAGATCTTGAAAAAGGTGCAGAAAACCGAAAAAACTGAGGCGGTCGTCGACACGGTTCAGGTTAGCAAAACCAAACAAGGTTCAGGTCTCCTCAACAAAGACCAAACCAGCCACTACAGTAAGCGCAAAAACAGCAAAAGGAAAGCCGGTGGAAGGACAGAGCTCGTTCATCCCAATGCCGTGCACTTCCAAGCTCTCATACAGAGACGTAACGTCTCAAATGAAAGTAGCTATTACGCACTCCATGCACCCTGCGGTCACTCTCACTGAAAACCAAATGAGAAACTTCAAACGATCGATCATGGACGAAGTGGACATGATTGAGGCTGGCGGACCGCATCCGGAATTTATTGCACAAAGTCAGACTAGCGGCTGGCTCTCCATCAAGTGCAATAACAAACCGACCAGGGACTGGATCATCAGGATCACCCCTATGCTAAAGCCCTGAAAGGATGCGCAGCTCGTTGCGGTAGATAGGTCCGAACTACCGAAGGCAACTACCTGCGTAACTTATGTCCCACCAGGATTTGAATTGACGGGTGACAAGTTCAAGCTCCGTCTAGGCAAACAAAACCCAAGCCTCAGGACCGAATCATGGCGGGTTCTCCGCATTGTGAAGGAGAAGAATGGCGGACAGACCTTCGTATTCTCTGTAGACGACGCTTCAATCGCTGAGCTTGAATCACTTAAGTGTCGCCTATTCCTGAACTTTTCAGATATCCAAGGGAAGATCAAAAAGGAAGGGACAGAGAAAGTAAACACCGTAAAGGTAGCCCCACAAAATACCACAGGTATCAGGACGGAAACTGCGAAGTGTGCAGATGCCCTGGTCAGAGACATTAGCCCTCAACCAGGACCATCCAAACCAGCAGAAGAAGCAGATGATCAGGACAGAGAAATCAACACTCAACCTGCAACATCACAAGCTCCTATACCCATGGATGTAGAGTCTAGAACTGCCACTAACCTAAATGTTCAGGACACCTACAACACACCCCAGTCCGGACCGCCACAAGGTCCCTTGGAGTGGAAGACAGCCCAGCACAGAACCAAACCTCACGCAGGCTCCTCCAAAGGCCCAACTTCTGGTGAAAAAACTGTCGCTAAAAAGCACCTCAAGCCACATCGCAACACTCCCAAAGGTCTACAAGCCGGAGGGAAGAAGGCGACTAGAGGCTCAGAGCTAGCGAAACCACCAGTGCCGTCGGCATTGCAGAGAAGGATTCAGCGCATCAGAGATGCTGCTCAGGCAGCTAACTCTGACAGGGCCAACCCGACTGCCGATCAATGACCGCCTTCAGGTGCCTTCAAGTGAACCTGCAACATGCGAAAGCATCGTCAGCAGTCCTCTCTCGCAGGTTCACTGAAGCTCACCTTGACGTCGCTCTTATCCAGGAGCCATACTTAACGGAGGACCAGGTAAGAGGGCTGACCGTGGGTGACCTCTTGTATGAGTCTACCAATACCGGTAGACCCAGAGCATGTTTACTTTTCAAAAAGAATACTAAATATGTTCCAATTCCAGGTTACTGTACGAAGGACGTTGTAGCGGCCTTTGTAGAGCTGACGTTCCCGGAGGGCAGGACAGAGATCATCATATGCTCAGCCTACCTTCCCGGGGATTGCACTGAACCAGCGTCACCCGTCATCAGGGACATTGTCGACCTATGCCGGAGGACTAACAAGCAGCTGGTACTTGGCTGTGATGCTAATGCACATCACACTATGTGGTCAAGTTCCAACATCAATGAACGGGGTGAGTTGCTTTTAGATTTTATTTATACCAACAACCTAAATATTCTCAATAGAGGTAACAAACCCACTTTCATAAACAGAGTCAGGCTGAAGGTCTTGGATCTTACCATTTGTACTCAATTCCTGAGCACAAAAATCTGCAACTGGCACGTCTCTAATAAGACTTCTATGTCAGATCATAGGCATATCCTATTCAACATAGAATCAAATATCATTTTGTCCGAAACGTACAGGAAGCCACAAACGACGAACTGGGAACTATACGACCAGAAATTGTCGGAATTCATGGCCGGCACCATACGTAATATTAAGGACATTGACAGCATAGAAATAGCATCAGAACAAATACGCAATGCTATCGAAACTGCTTTCAACTCATCCTGCCCGGAAAGGTCCAGAGCAAGTAACAGGAAAGTAGCTTGGTGGAACCCAGCACTAACTAAGCTCAGATCTCAAACAAGAAAGCTCTTCAATAGGGCTAAAAAAACTGGTGAGGGCTCTAACAGAGTACAACCACGAAATTAGACGTGGAAAGAGAAATTCGTGGAAATTGTTCTGCCAGGGTATAAACGATTTACGCAGCAGCGCAAGAGTACACAAAATACTTTCTGAAGCACACACTAATAAAATGGGCTTATTAGAGAAACCCGATGGCTCGATTACCGAAAATGGGAAACAGACGTTAGAACTTTTAGCACAAACTCATTTCCCAGGATCCTCAACCATAGAAGCAAGCAACCATATTGGACTGGAAAAACTCAGCCAAGATCTTCACTGCCAATAAAGCTAAATGGTCTATACGTAGTTTTAAACCATTTAAATCTCCTGGAGAAGACAGAATATTTCCCGCTTTACTACAAAGAGGAATGGACCATCTTCTACCAGCACTGTTATCCATATTTAGAGCAAGCCACGCATGGGGTTATATACCCATATCCTGGAGTAACGTTAAGGTGATATACATACCAAAAACAGGGCGCCGCTCGAGCAGTAATCCTAAGTCGTATCGTCCTATCAGCTTAACGTCATTTTTCTTAAAAACTATGGAAAAGATTATTGATAGGCACATCAGAGATGGGGCTTTGAAATCTCAACCCTTACACTCCAATCAATATGCATATCAACCATAGAAGTCTACAACCCACGCCTTACAAAACCTAGTCACGAAAATCGAGAAATCGATTACGGACAAGGAAATAGCTGTGGGTTGCTTCTTAGATATCGAAGGGGCTTTTGACAATACTGCCTACGAAAGTATCTACTCTACTGCACAAAAGCGTGGTATTGATCAAAAAACCTGCAGTTGCATCAAGGCCATGCTAGAACGCAGGAAAATAACTTCGACACTAGCCGACTCAACAGTCACAGTCACAGCTGCGAAAGGCTGTCCGCAGGGTGGGGTACTATCACCCATCCTCTGGTGCTTAGTAGTGGACGACCTTCTTCAAGACCTAACTAATTCCGGAGTCACGGTACAGGGTTACGCTGACGACCTTGCCATCCTTGTTAGAGGTAAATTTGAAGCGACGGTGACTGATCTAGTTCAGAATACCCTAAACCAGGTAGCAACCTGGTGCACTAAAGCAGGATTGGGTATCAACCCAAAGAAAAGCACAATTGTTGCATTCACCAAAAGGAGGTGTAAGGACAAGCTAGCTAAACCTACTCTTTTTGGAGAATCCATAGAGTATTCTAGTGAGGTAAAATTCCTGGGTATTATCCTGGATGAAAAGCTCACCTGGAATGCTCATTTGGACAAAGTTCTTGAAAGGGCCAGAATCTCTCTCTGGACCTGCAGGAGCCTTCTCGGTAAAAACTGGGGACTGAGTCCAAAACTAACCTACTGGATGTATACCGTCGTTGCTAGGCCCATTATAACTTACGCGGCATCCGTCTGGTGGAAGAAAACAAAGCAGAAAACTGCTCAGCTAAAGCTGACTAAATTACAAAGACTGGCATGCCTGGGTATTACTGGGGCGATGCGCACCACTCCCACAGCTGCCTTAGAGGTGCTTCTCAACCTAGCACCTATACACTTAGAAATACAGAAAGAAGCTAGATTTACCACATACAAACTTTTGAGCTCGGAGGACGAGTCAGAGCGCAAAATAGCTTGCCCAACTCTTTCCGCGGAACTCAACAAGGACCCGATACTACTGATTCAATGGTACCGAAATTTAATTTCACAAAGCCATTCAAAGTTGTCCTACCTGAAAGGGAGGATTGGACCACAAACAAACCCACTCCAAAACCAGGATCCATAATCTGGTACACAGACGGATCTAAAACGGATCAAGGTGTAGGAGCAGGAGTTTATGGAGTGCGCCCAAATGTGAAATTCTACTGTAGCATGCACATGACATCCACTGTTTTTCAGGCGGAGACTCATGCTATTGAACTATGCATAAGAGAAAATATCAGACGGGGCTACAAAAACCAACAAATATATATTTTCTCGGATAGCAAGGCAGCAATAATGGCACTTCAGTCCGTTCAAATCTACTCCAAACTTGTTTGGAATTGCCTCCAATGCCTGATTGAACTCGGAAATAAGAACAGAGTTAGTCTCATTTGGATTCCGGGACACAGCGGCTATGTAGGTAATGAAATGGCCGACTTAATGGCTAGGAAAGGTTCAGAAGCTGACTTCATGGGACCATATCCATTCTGTGGGATACCATTAAGCACAGCCAGAATGAACATCCGAATGTGGCAAAAATCGCAAAGTGCCATTCACTGGGACTTGGTACCGGGGAACAGGCACTCAAAGCTTTTTATGTCGAAACACTCGGAAAGAAGAACGTCTGATTATCTAAAATTAAGCAGATATCAGACCCGTACCTTAGTGGGAGCTCTGACTGGACATTGTCACATGAGGAAGCATCTTAATAGGATTGGTCTCTCTGAGACTAGAATTTGCAGAGTATGCAATGACGAAGACGAAACACCAGAGCATATCCTCTGTGAATGTGGGGGTTTAACTCGCAAAAGGCTTCGTCACTTCGGTCAGGGTTTCATGGACCCATCGGAATTCCTGACCATTCCTCTTCGAAAAATACTAGGCTTCATTGAAAGCGCAGGGATCGAAGAGGAATCATAATCAAACCGGGGGGACGTCACAATAAGCCCAAATGTGGCTGCAGTGACAGACGTTAACCACACCAACCTCTACTTCCAAATCTATCTATCTACCTTTCATTTGTAACAGTCTTAATTGTAAATCTTGAGATATTTACTCAAAAACACAGATTTCTGCTACGTCATCCCTAAAAATTCAGTGATCAAAGTAGTTTTTCTCAGAAAACCCCATTATAAAAATGTCATTTCAATTTAATTTTTTTATGAGCCGTATTATTACCTACAAAAGCTGCATACATATGAATGAGTTACGATTAACATTTTGGAAGTAATAGGTAAAAATACATATCGCATAAAAATTAAATATTTAAAAAATCAGTGCATGTGCATGTTGATCTACGCTACTTGCTCGAATTGACAGAATTTAATAATGGTTTTCATTTCAAATATTTTTATTTCAAATATTTTTATTATAATAAATGTTTAAAATGGCCACCTTCATTTTGAATGCACGCTAAAGCTCGTTTGGCGAGTTGCTGCCGCATCGATCCTGATATTTAGATCTTCCAATGTTTCAACTAGCGTTGCGTAGACAAGGTCCTTCATCCGTCTCCATACAAAGAAATCCATAATAGTAAGATCAGGAGATCTTGCAGGCCAGTGTATCGGTCCATTTCTACCGATCCAGCGATTGCTATAATTGGAATTTAACCAATCTGTGATCTGTCGGCCGTAATGAGCAGGACCACCATCGTGTTGGTAAAACGTGGAAGCTAATCGAACCAGTGGAATATCATCCAACAAGTCCTGTAGATCATTTGATAAAAACTGTAAGTAATTGGAGCTATTTAGAGTAGGCGGAAGCCTAATAGGTCCAAGTAAATCGTCACCAATCACACCTGCCCATAAATTGACACTGAAATGATGCCGCTCTTCTTGTGTGTGGATTGCTCTCAGCCCACGTATGTAGGTTGTGGAAGTTTGTGATACCGTCTCTGGTAAATTGGGACTCATCCGTCCACAGAATATTGTTGGAAAAATTGACGTCATCCATTTGTCGTTCAAGGAGCCGATTGCAAAACTCCATCCGTTTGGGGAAATCAATGGGTAGCAGCTCCTGTACTGGTGTGTGATGGTAGGCATGGAAGCGTTCTACTTTTAAAATACTCCAAACCTTCCAAGTAGATATGTTAAACTGCAATGCCAAGCATCGGATACTGATCGATGGATCATTTTGCCCTGCTTGCAGTATTCTTTCATCAATTTGAACAGCGATTATAGGCGCAGGATTTGCATTTACTCTCCTTGTTCTAACGCTGCCAATTTCCCTAATTCTCCTGTAAACGGCTTGAAATACTCTCCTGCTAGGTGTCCGTCGATGAGGATGTCTCTGGTGATAAAGCCTTCGCGCGGCTCGTGTATTTTGGTCACACTCTCCATAAATTAACATCATGTCAGCATATTCTTCATTGGAGTACTCAGGCATTTTGAAATAATTTTTTAACTTCTACTGACACCTTCTTCTCTTAGCAACGTAACTAAAACTGAGAAAAATATGAAGGTAGCTTTGCTTTTATAGGCTTTTTATTTTGTAAGATACCCTATTAAAAAAGGCATAGTACCGCATCCAGTAGTACCTACCACGTCCAGGTAAAAGCATCAATTATGTTGAAACTCACTTACATTTCATTGTTTTCCTTCATACTTTAAATAGTAATAAATGTGCAATAAAAATACTTCAGTACTACCGGCAAATTAAACAGATTCTTGGACGAGGTCCACTTTATGGCACTGACTTTTAAATAGTTAATTTTTATGCGATATGTATTTTTACCTGTTACTTCCAAAATGTTAATCGTAACTCATACATATGTATGCAGCTTTTGTAGGTAATAATACGGCTCATAAAAATAAAATGAAAATGACATTTTTATAATGAGGTTTTCTGAGAAAAACTACATTGATCATTGAATTTTTAGGGTTGACGTAGCAGAAATCTGTGTTTTTGAGTAAATATCTCAAGATTGGGTGCAGTTACAATTTAGACTGTTACATCAAATGAAAGGTAATGCGATTGCCTAAAAAACGAGTTATAACACTTTGCCTTGTGATTATTCGTTTTCAAGATTTAACGTTTTAAGTGAGTGAGGGTACCGGTCAAAAACACTTTTCTTAACCACCCTGTATCTATAATATTGTTGCGAGCTAGGGGTTCGCCGGGATTTCAAGTAAAACACAATTCGGTTAAAATGAAAAATAAGTAATTATTTATTCAATCGCACTTTTAATTCACAGAATTATACTCGCACAATAATTCGCACTGTATGGCAGTACCGCCCGCTTATACCATATATCGCTTAACTCGTTCACTTTCGTTCTCTCTCCACACGGTCGCGTATACTCGCTGGCTATCGCAGTCGCGTAATCAAAATTACTGTCTCTTTGCTGAATGCTTCACCTGCTTATATACTACCCGGTTGCAGTCTAGGATGTGCTTGATCGTTCGTTCAGTTCTGGAATCTTCTCGAAAGCTTCAGAGCCTTCGATTTCGATCATCGTTCAGTGGTGTGTGCAGAAGATTCAAGTGAGCTTGAGATCTTTCGACTTTGGTGGTTCATGTACAGGGTTCTAGTACATTGGAGAGCATTCGGTAAAGAAGGGAGATAGAATCGTGTTGTCTCGCCTTATCTTCAGCTAGGTTTCTGATTGGGTTATTTTGCAACTAGGTATTCGGTTGTTGTTGTTTTTCATCGGTTGCGCGGTTGCCAAGTTTACATGTAACATTACTCCCTCCTTAGTTCCTGTTCGTCCCGAACAGAGTCGATCTCCTCGTCATGGGCGCCATGATACTTCGTTAGTCTATCGAGGTGTACCACTTTCATTTTAGTACGAGGTTTTTGGTGCAACTGAATACGGTACACAACATCATTTAACCGGCTGATGATTTGGTAAGGTCCCTCCCAATTGCGCTGTAGTTTCGGTGACCTGCCCTTCTGTCGTTTGGGGTTGTATAGCCAAACTAAATCGCCTTCTTGGAATCCTGATGAATTTGCCCGTTGATCATACCTCGTCTTCATGCGATCGGTCGCCAAATTTATTTTATCTCTGACCAGGTTGTAAATTGTGTGTTGTCGATGTCGAAGATCCGAGACGTAATCTTTTGGATGGGTTGGTGGATCTGGTGGTACTCCAAACATTAATTCCGCGGGGACTCGAATATTCTTTCCGAAGATGACTCGGGAGGGAGTTTCTCCTGTTGTTGCGTGTACCGATGTTCTGTATGCCATTAAAAATAGAGGAATGTGTTGATCCCAGTCCTGTTGCCTTTCACTGACGAGTTTCGATAGGTTCGAATTCAGTGTTCTATTGAAACGTTCCACCATTCCATCGGACTGTGGATGTAGTGGAGTTGTCCTCGTTTTGTTTATTCCCAGCATTTGACACACGTGTTTGAATGTTTGAGATTCAAAGTTGCGCCCTTGATCGGAGTGTAGTTCACGTGGAACTCCAAATCTGCTCACCCAGTTGGTAACAATTTGTTCTGCGACGGTAACTGCTTCTTGATTTGGAATTGCGTAAGCTTCGGGCCACTTGCTGAAATAATCGATGACCACAAGAATGTAGCGATTACCATTTTCTGATTCCGGAAATGGTCCAGCAATATCCACAGCAATTCTCTCGAATGGAGCTCCCACGTTGTATTGTTGCATTTCTCCCTTTGATCTGCGCTGCGGGCCTTTACTCGATGCACAGGTAGTACACTTACGGCACCAATTTTCGACGTCATCTCGGAGATGGATCCAATAGAACCTCTCTCGTATCTTTGCCAAAGTTCTATTTATACCTAAATGTCCACCGGAAGTACCTTCGTGATACTCCTTCAGAATTTCCTTGACTTTAGAATGCGGGACGATGATTTGCATAAGATGCGATGTTCCGTCAGCGGTTTCCCATTTCCGTTGTAATAGCCCGCCGTCTAGGTGGAGGGAGTTCCATTGTGCCCAATAACTCTTTAAGGTTTCGCTGAATTGTGAGATGTCTTTCCACTCAGGCCGCTCCATTTTGTCCTTCCATGCCATGATCGGTGAAATATCTGGATCTTTTCGTTGAGCATCTTCCAGTTCTTGCTGATTCCATCCATCCTTTGGTTCGGTCGTTATTCGCTGAATGGTTTCTCCGACTTCTTTTTCTTCCACGCGGTGACAATGCTTGCAGTTTGGTGGACAAGGACGACGTGAGAGCGCGTCGGCATTACCGTGAATTCTCCCTCTTCGGTGAACAATTTCAAAATCGTAGGATTCAAGCCTTTCTATCCATCTTGCTACTTGGCCCTCGGGATTCTTGAACTGAAGTAGCCATTTAAGCGATGCGTGATCCGTTCGAAGAAGGAACTTTTGGCCATAGAGATATTTGTGGAAATGTTTTGTAGCTTCTACAATGGCCAATAGCTCTCGGCGAGTTACGCAATAGTTCCTTTCTGATTTTGAGAGTACTCGGCTGTAATATGATAGCACTCTCTCTTGCCCGTCGATCTCCTGTGATAGTACTGCGCCGATACCGACATTGCTGGCATCAGTGTCTATGATGAAACCATGACCTGGTTTTGGATACGCCAGAACTGGAGAGTCGCATAGCTGATCTTTTATTTTCTCGAATGCTTCCTGGCACTGTTGATTCCAAGTAAATGTCTTTCCCTTTTCTGTTAGCTGATGAAGACATTTTGCCGTGTTGGCAAAGTCTTTTACGAATCGACGGTAATATGTCGCTAATCCTAGGAAGCTACGCAGCTGGTGTTTATCACTCGGAGTAGGCCAATTTTTCACTGCCAGTATCTTCTCTGGATCCGTCTTTACACCATCAGCTGAAACGATGTGACCCAAGTACTTTACTTCTGCACTAAACAAAGTGCACTTCTTTGGACTCAGCTTTAATTTTGCCGCTTGCAATCGCTGAAAGACTTCCTGTAGATTTTTCAGATGCTCCTCGAAGGTTTTGCCGATAACGATCACATCATCCAGGTAAACGAGACAAGTTTTCCAACTCAGGCCACGCAAAACAAATTCCATTAGTCTTTCGAACGTAGCTGGAGCATTGCACAGGCCAAACGGCATTACGATGAATTGCCACAGTCCGCTGCCGACAGAGAATGCTGTTTTCTCTCTATCATTTTCGTCTATTTCCACTTGCCATTACCCACTTTTCAGGTCCAACGTTGAGAACCATTTAGCATCTGTCAGGGTGTCCATGATATCGTCGATTCTGGGTAGTGGATAGCTATCCTTTTTCGTAACATCATTTAGTTTTCTGTAGTCCACACAAAAACGGGTACTACCATCCTTTTTCTTAACTAGCACTACTGGCGATATCCACGGACTCTTTGATTCTTCGATGATTCCCTGATGCTCCATGGTTTTGACCATTGAATTCACTTCTTCTTGTTTCGCTATTGGTACTCTTCTTGGAGGTTGACGTATCGGTGTAGCACTTCCGGTATCTATACGATGCTTCACTAGGTTTGTTCTGCCATAGTCCTCATCACTGGTGGAAAAGACGTCGCTGAACCTTTCGATTAGTTCCACTGCTTGCTTGTGTTGAGATCCTCTAAGGTTGCTTGACTGAAGAACTGCTGATGTTACATTATTCTTCCTTCTTGGATTCTTTTTAGAGGCTACGTCATGTTCTCCTTCAGTGTCGATGCTTGTCACCGCCGAAATTGGTTCACAGCTGCCAATTACATCTCCTTTCCTTACGCTGGTAATGCTGTCCGAAACGTTGAGCACTCTTATTGGTACAATCATCTTCTCATTTCTTTTTACTAGCGTTTTTCCCAATATTAGACTTCGTAATGCCGGTGTCGTTTCTGGTTCGATGAGGTAGAATCGGTGGTCCCCGGGATCACCATCGAGCTCTGCCCAAAGAACGTTCTCTGATGACTTTGGTATATCCGCATCTTCGCACAATATAACTCGCAGCTTGGTTGTGTTGGAGGATGTTATTTCCATTGGGATTTCGATATTCCGCCACTTCATTATTCGTTGTCCTAGGTCCAGCTGGATACCGTGTGGTTTCAGAAAATCCATTCCGAGAATACACTCATCGGTAATATCAGCTACCACGAATACATGCGAGAATGTCAAATCTCCAAGCTGGATGTCACGTGATATTTCTCCATGAACTGTAGTAGTTTCTCCTGTAGCTGTGCGAAGTGTGTACTTCTTGGTGTTGTGAAGCCAAGTACGGTCTACGAGATCAGATCTTAGCACTGATCGTGTTGCGCCAGTGTCAATTGTCATTATGCAGTTTAATTTTCCGACTCGACCACTCATGCATAAATCGTTTTCACCACGATGTAGTCGAGAAACTGCGATGATGGTTCCGGGGGCGTCGATTCCACCAGCCAACTTCTGCCCCATGAAGTTGGCTTTTACTCGTTTCCCGGACTCTCATTATGCGAAGCGTGCTCTCGTAACGGTTCGCCTCGTTCTCCCTTTTGTTTAGCAGCGCAGCCGGAACAATAGTTTGTAGCCTTTCTTGGCTTTCGGCAGTCGCGTCTTAAGTGTCCTGCCTGTCCGCAATTCCAACATCGGGGGGCACCGGATCCTTCGCTCCGCTTGGTGTACTCTGCTCTCTGACATACACATTCTTCTATTATTTCTCGTACTCGGTAGTTACTCCGCGAGCTTTGCTTGGCAGCTTCGAACGTAAGCCCATATACTAAGGCTTCGCCAATCGTTTTCTTTCCTGCCAATTTTAACGCCTGCTGCAGCTCTCTGTCCTGTACAGCATTGTTAAATGCGAAAATAGCTGTATCGTTGCGTTGCTCTGTTTGCGCATTGGGAAGCGATAATAGTGTAAGTCGTTCAATATCGCGCGCCAGCTCTTGAAGAGTTTCACCATTCTTTTGAGTTCGGTTGTAGAGTTGTGTTTTGTAGATCTCTCGCATGTGGTCACTGCCGTAATGAAGATCCAATGTCTGCACCAACGTCGAAAAATCTTGTTGCTGCTCTTGAGGAATTGTTTGAAGAACTTCTGCTGGTGGACCTCTTAGCGCCAATATAAGAGCCGTTCCTCGTTCCAAATCATTCCAATGGTTATTTCTTGCGGCAGCCTCAAATTGGGTTTTGTAGATAGCCCACGGTGTTTGTCCATCGAAAATCGGAGCTTTGAGATCTTTCTGCGTAACGTGTTCTGTCTTGATGACCCCAGTTGCTTTCACGTTATCAAAGTCCCTTTTAAGGCGTTCAACTTCTTCCACAATCTCTGATGTCTTTTCCGTAATTTGCTCTCTGAAAGTCTGAAGTTTCTTCTCTACATTTTCTTCGATGGTCTTACCTATGGTGTCCATCGACTGGCTCAGATCTTTAATTTTATTATTTAAATCTTCTTTTAGCTCTTTCGTCTGTTCGCTTTGCTGTTCCAATTTTTGGTTGAGGTCTATTGATAGTTGATTGTGTTGTTGAGTTTGGTGGTCCAGTTTCTGATTGAGGTCTGTTGATGTCTGATCTAACTTGTTATTAAGGTCTGCTGATAGTTGACTTTGGTGGTCCATTTTCTGGCTGAGGTCTGCTGAGAGGTCTGCTGAAAGCTGCCTTTGTTGCTCTAATTTCTGGCTGAGATCCGTTGATTGTTGGTCTAATTTGTTCATCATTTGCTGCATTAACTGCGGCAGAGAATCTGATGTACCAAAACCCTCCTCACCACTTCGAGCTTCTTCGATTGGGAACTCGAAACTGTCTGCGTCCTTACCCTCAGCCTCAAGTATCTCGATCATACGGCTGACAAGTTCAGACTTATTCCCTGTTGTAGATAACTCGCGTCTACCGAGCTCTTCCTTCAGCTCCATTAGTTTTAAGTCTTTTAAATAACGCGGCATTTTTACTATCGATTTTTCGTCCGTTACAAATTTTCCCGAAACAAATTCACTAAAATTCTCTTTTTGTCCGTACGAGAATTTTCCACTTCACTAATTCAATTACCGCTCACTAGAGCACTCTAGATTGTTCGATTTCACAAAATTCTCCCTGTCCGTTCGAGAATTTTAACTTCACTTCACAGCGCACAAAATTCTCACTTTGTCCGTTCGAGAATTTTAATTTCACTTTTTCCACTCGCGATTTCAACCCGAATTAATCCTTGAAATCCCACTTCTGACACCAATTGTTGCGAGCTAGGGGTTCGCCGGGATTTCAAGTAAAACACAATTCGGTTAAAATGAAAAATAAGTAATTATTTATTCAATCGCACTTTTAATTCACAGAATTATACTCGCACAATAATTCGCACTGTATGGCAGTACCGCCCGCTTATACCATATATCGCTTAACTCGTTCACTTTCGTTCTCTCTCCACACGGTCGCGTATACTCGCTGGCTATCGCAGTCGCGTAATCAAAATTACTGTCTCTTTGCTGAATGCTTCACCTGCTTATATACTACCCGGTTGCAGTCTAGGATGTGCTTGATCGTTCGTTCAGTTCTGGAATCTTCTCGAAAGCTTCAGAGCCTTCGATTTCGATCATCGTTCAGTGGTGTGTGCAGAAGATTCAAGTGAGCTTGAGATCTTTCGACTTTGGTGGTTCATGTACAGGGTTCTAGTACATTGGAGAGCATTCGGTAAAGAAGGGAGATAGAATCGTGTTGTCTCGCCTTATCTTCAGCTAGGTTTCTGATTGGGTTATTTTGCAACTAGGTATTCGGTTGTTGTTGTTTTTCATC
The DNA here is from genome assembly GCA_951812415.1 of Beris morrisii. Lineage (NCBI taxonomy): Eukaryota > Metazoa > Arthropoda > Insecta > Diptera > Stratiomyidae > Beris > Beris morrisii. Next base: position 80,582,338 of record OX638311.1, on the reverse strand, counting down.
GGTTGCGCGGTTGCCAGGTTTACATGTAACAATATAATGAAAATCTCAATTTTTTTTATGTAACGTATAAGTACTAAGTCACAACTTTCTATCAGAAGCCGTTTCTGAGATATATAAACCTTGCTGCTATAGTATAAGCTAAGTTAAGTTAAGTACTAAATATTACAGACTCAGAACGCATTGAATTAGAATCAAGGGATTGAACGAACTCTGATTAGCAGTGGGACATATCCGGCAGGTAGTCTCATAGTAGTAGTCGTAACAATATAGTGAAAGTCGAAGTAGTTATTGAATATCTTTGAAAGTAATAAAAATATTTAAGTTTAAATTAAAACACGAGTCTCAATTATAATACATGGCGCTGCGGACATGTGCGTGAAATACCAGTTTGTGGATTAGATCAAATAAGTGAATGGGGATTTCAAAAGCCCGAATTGATAAAAACCTAGTGAAGAAACCTCGTTGCCGACCTCCGAAAACACGAATTATCACCAACACAAAAATGGAATACCTTAGAAAGCCTGAGACGTTGAAGTTGGATGGAAACATATCAGAGAATTGGAGAGTTTTTCTCCAAAATTACGAAATTTTCATCACGGCGTTGGAAATTGACAAAAAGGCGGAGTTAGTAAAAGTGGTGACATTCTTAAACGCCATTGGACCCGATGCAGTGGAGACGTATAATTAATTTAATATTCCGGAGGAAGACAAAAAGTAGTATGAAAAAGTGTTAGAAGCATTTAAAAATTGTTGCCTGCCAAAAAAAAATTAAACCTACGAGACCTTCATGTTCCAATCCAGAAATAAGGAAAAAGGGGAGCCTTTTGATAATTTTCTCCTCGACATCAAAAAACTGATACGAAATTGTGGATTTGATTTTGCAGAAGCATCGGATTATCAGATGAAAGAAATGCAACGAACAACAACGGCGACAACTACAGTGGATGCAGTAGCAAGCAGTCACAAAGAAGAAAAATTAAAAAAAAATAATTCAGGCAAATTGTATAATAAACGAAATTTTAATAGTAATTCTTTATTTTTAGATAAAAATTCAAATACGCGAAAAGGCTCAAATCAGAATAATGTGAAGCATCAAACAAACCATCAGGCAAATATAGCATGCAAATATTGTTGTCAAAAACATTAACCTAAGCGCTGTCCAGCGTACGGAAAACAATGCAATAACTGCGCACGTCTAAACCACTTTGCAATTGCTTCTACAGCGAAAAAGGTAAGAGAACTTCATTGTCAGCCTAGTGAAAATACTATGTATTTAGACACAATCGTTAATGATAACTATTTTACGGGCAATAAATCGTGGTTCGAGCGTATAAGAGTAGTTGACTCCATTATCGGATTCAAATTGGATACAGGATCTGATGTGAATGTTTTGCCAATGAAATTTGTTCGGAAAATGAAAAACATTGAGATCAGAATATGTAATGCTCAAATAGAAGCATATGGTGGTACGAAGCTTAACATTGTAGGGATGACAGATCTTATATGTTCTAGACGAAAAGATATACTGCCAATTAATTTCGTAGTGATAGATGCCGACACGACACCGATTTTGGGACTAGAAACTTGCCTCAAAATGAATTTAATTAAAAACATACTGCAGTCACGATCGGCCGCAAGCCAATCGTATAATACTCTAGATGAATACTGAACTCCGATTTATATTGTAGTTGGGGATAAAGTAGAATTACGTGTGTGCATGTTGTATGTCGTTTATTAAGGACTGCCATTAAATTGCTACTCAAAACTAAAACACAATATTCAGTGTTTAATTTCATGTCTTGAACTGGGTAAGTCATCGAAAAAAAATGTCCTTTTTGAAGGACTTTCACAGGAAGGACTCACTTGATTTCTTAGATATTTATCCTTTTCCTTGGAACCATTTAAAAATGAACGTGTACAAAATTTCAAATTCGTAGCTTGAAGCGTTCAAAAGTTATCGAAAAATATTGTTGAAAACGTGTCTTAAGGACATTTTGTATGGCAGCTACCAGAAGGAGTAAAAGGATTTCGCTGATTAGTAAACTCGAACTTCGTTTTTACTCAAAACTAGTTTGTACAAAATTTCCAATTCGTAGCTAAAAGATTACTTGAGTTATAGTGAGTTCCATAAATTAAGTGAAGACGTTTTGACAGGATATTTGTATGGCAGTTACACGAAGGACTAATAGGATTTTCTTCATAATCATATACTTAGCTCCAACTATTGTTAACACATACAAAATTTCAAAGCATTAGCTTAAACCCATTTGAAGTCGGCCAATATTCTTGAACACGTGTTTTAAGGACATTTTGTATGGCAGCTACCAGAAGGAGTAAAAGGATTTCGCTGACTAGTAAAGTCAAACTTTCTTTTTACTCAAAATTAATTTGTACAAAATTCCGAATTCGTAGCTAAGAGATTGCTTGAGTTATAGTAAGTTTCGTAAATTAAGTGAAGACATTTTGACAGGATATTTGTATGGCAGCTACACGAAGGACTAACAGGATTTTCTTCATAATCATATATTTAGCTCCAACTATTGGAAAAATAACACACACAAAATTTCAATGCTGTAGCTTAAACCCTTCTGAAGTTATCGACCAATATTCTTGAACACGTGTTTTAAGGACATTTTGTATGACAGCTACCCGAAGGAGTAGGACGATTTTGCCCGTTAACGAACTTAGCCTTACAAATTCAACCAAACATCACCATCCTAGGTGAAGGCGTTCTTGAGTTATCGTGTTCACGGACAGACGGACGGACGGACGGTCGGACGGATGGACGGACGGACGGACTTCAAGCGGATTTGAGGTTTTTGGCCACAAATAAACAAAAAATAATATACAACTTTTTTTGGTCTGAGGCTTGGTTCTATGCGTTACAAACTTTTGGGCTGGATTAAACTTATAATACTCTATATGATTTCATCTAGAGTATAAAAATAGATGCATCAAAGGCTAATGGAAAACTACAAGGATTTTTTTGATGGGTTAGGATGTTTTACAAGAAATGTGGAAATCAAACTGAGGGAAAATGTTACACCAATCGTAAAGCCCGCACGTAGAGTGCCTCTAGCAGTTAGGGGTAGTAGTAAGGGTACAAATTTCGTATCTTATGCACTACGTGCGAAGTGGACATCCGCACTAAACTCCACCTATTTTGATATGGAATTTCTGGAATTTCTGGTATCCAAAGTTGTACCTTTTGCGCGTGAAACCTGTTTTCGTATGGACTTAAATGTGGCCCAAAGTTGTACCTTTTGAAGGGCGTGGAATTGAGTGGAGTAGTGAATGCAAAAGTATGTGGTGTGAGGGGTTCGGTAGTAGCGCTAATTTTCTCGCTCTGTTCTGATGAAATGTATTGACTTGGATGAAAATCTGAAACTTGCATGAACTCAAGTAACATTTGAAGAGAGTAAGTAAGATTGGTTGATGATGCTGGTATATTCATGCGTGCATCACGTGGGGATTAAGCCAGGCCCAATTGTGGTGGAGATAAGCAGCAGTGGAGTTGGCTTGTAGATATTTTGATCGGGCTCGGTGTGTTGGGGGTAACTGCAAGTCTTGTTAATTAGAGCCTCGGCTCCAATTGGTTGGTTGCAAGATGCATTTTGATTCTTCTTTTCGCCATGTTTGCTAGATAACTAGAACCTCGGTTCCAGGTAGATAATTTGCGGGAAGCCGGTTCTTGGATGTTGCTTTATGTTTACCTTTTGTTGGGAATGTAGGTTACAAGTGCACATGTTTTGCGGGAAGCCGGTTCTTGCGTGTTGCTTCATGTTTACATTTTGTTGGTAGAATGTAGGTTACAATTGTACATGTTACTAGGTGTCTGGATCCTCGGTTCCGAATAGGCAGGCTTGTACATGTTATGTAGGTAATTGCTTGTGGTAATTATTACTTTCACTCTATGAGATGATATTGATAGAATGATAAGGAAAGGAGTTTTGGCTCAAGATATAAATAAAACACTGTAATTCAATTTGTTTAATTTTTTTTTATTTTAAAAGAGATTGGAGTGAAGGAAAAATATTCCAGAGTTTTGTTGGTTATTTTATTCTGCTTTCTCAACAAAACTTATTTTCAAAAAGCCACCACGGCTTTCATCTCTGCCACTGAACACAAAATAATTATTCATGTTCTGGTTCAATTCCGACACTTGCTTTTGGGTCTGTATAGAAGTAGCGAATCGTTGAGGTAGGAAGTAAAAACAGCCTTGCTCAAAATAAACCGCAAGTCTTACGCCATACTTTGTTTTTAAGAGTTTGAACTCTCGAACTTTGTAGTGTTCCCCCACGACAAGGTTTTCGGTCAATATGAGGGAATCTGTATTCCCATTGGCAATCTCGTTCATTGCTGCAATCGACTAGAAATAAAATAGTGTATAATGAAAATGTGTATAATGAAAGTGTTTACAACTTATCATTTCACTGCTTCTTTCACGGCTGGCTGTGAGAAATTAATTTTCACCTGAAAAGTTCTGAGTTTATATACAGTTTTGCAGTTCTAGAACTACCTAAAGTGGGTGTACGGAAGAGCAAAATCCTGTCAAGCCAATATTAATATAAAATCAGTAAATCAGTTAACATGAATATTTTTACCTATACGAATATACAATCCAGGAGTAGTAATTACCTATGCATAAAATAACTCTTTTTCTAAGAGGTGCAGGCAATATTCATCTGCAACTTTGTAGCCATTTGATGGAAAGATTCAAACGATGCAAGTGATCTAATATTAGATAAATTAGAAACTGCAAGCGATCTTCATCATTCAAACCCACTTTAATTCTAGATAACTCGGAAACGTTGTAGTGTCATCTGTGAGAATTGGTGTGGATCAATTAATGCAGTTGGCATTATTGTGATCCACACGAATTCCACACAAACGATCAGTTCAGTGGGTTTTTTTTGGAGTTGGGTCTGACAGCTGGCGAGAAGGAAAGGAGGTTATGTTAAGTTTTGGCGCGAATCGCAAAAAAAAAATAGTTTGTAATAAATTAAAATAAAAAGAAACAAAATGAGAAAAGTTAAGTGCGAGTTTTAGCAACGCATCGGGAAAGAAGTGCTGTAGTTTTTCGGTTTTTTTTTTTCATACATATATGTTTTTTTCAGCATCATACAATGCTGCAGTCTCCCTTTATTTGTGCTTAGTTTCTGCTATTAAGGCCAGCATTTTTCCTTTTTTTTTTTAAATTTTGGTGGATTATCAGTGCAGTGAATGGAAAAGAAATTAAGCTTAGCCGCTGGAAGCGTAGCTAGCAAGTAGAATCGTAGCGTTCCATGAAACCATCAAATGCACAACGTAACGACGAAATCGTGTGCAAATTGACGTTGCAAGTTGCGTAGTCGGCATATGCGGCAAAACAATGGCTCGTAGAAGTTTTCGGCCACCGTATGAAAAAAAATATATAAATGGTAAAAGCAAAACTAACAAATAAATAAAAAATCATAAAATAGAATAAAATTAAATAAATTAAATTATAAAAATAAAAATACAATAAAATAAATATACACAAAACAAATAAATAAGAAAGCAACACAAAATAAAATAAATAAAAATAAATTATAATTAAATTACATTTAAAAATAAAATAAATTAAAAATTAAATTAAAAATTAAAATAAAAGGACAGAAATTGACACGGGCTGAAGTATAAACAAATAAAATTAAAATACAATTTAATTCCTGCAGTGATAAAAGGAAAAAAAAAGGTAATTTTTTTTTTATTATCTATTGATTTTTTTTTGTTTTTGTATAAATTGGTTTTTTTTGTAAAATTTTGAAAATGGCTAGTTAAGAAAGCCTGTAGGATGGATCTTCTTGTTTGAAGACCTTCCGCCCCCTCATTCCTCTCTTTAGGGGCCATATTTAAGTATTTTCTTTGAGGACAAATATGGCTAAGGTAGGGTGGGCTAGACGGCGCAAAATATCCGCGCCAGTCGAGTTGAAGGTAGTTTTCTCGGTCTCTCATGACCGATTGGGAATCTTATCCCAATTTTATCACCCGGGTAAGTCGGCGTGAAATTTTTGTTGTATAGGCCATGGGTTTTATGGTCTGAAATACGAACAACGTACCCCCCACAGCCGCAGCTAGCCCGGAAGCCAGCAAGCACGTCGCTCCAGTTCGTATTTCAGCCACCAATTCGGACGTAGGTGGAATTGGATCCCTGTTTCCCGATCCCTTCGGTTATTTTGACTTTTTTAAGTCGAAATAACCACTCCAAGGCCTCCGACCACAACAACGTAAGATAAAATATTCATGTGTAGTTTAATTATACTTTTGTGGTAAGATACAAGTGATCTGTATTTGCAACTTTGTAACTATTTTTAGATTCAAACGATGCAAGTGATCTGATATTAGATAAATTAGAAACTGCAAGAAAAATAAGGTATATGTATTCACAATTTCTAGTATAAATAATCCAGCAATTTTATTGTAAAATCACTTCCAAGTTAGACAGAGGTATCGTAACATACCCTTTACTTATTGGCAAAAAGAAGTTTGACGCTGATATAACACCAGGCATCCGTACGGTTAGTTTAAATGTTTGCTGTTTTTTCAATTTTCATACTAAATTCTTATTATTTTGGTTTTTTTTAGATTTATACTCTAAAGACAATTCCGGGAGTCGACTGTAGCGATAAGCGAAATTTTGCCAAATTAAATGTTCAAAAGTGGAGAAGCGCTTAGACAAGCACAAATTTACATCGATCAAGTGAATTTGCTGCTAAAAAGCGAGTTTGAGGGAAAAAACACTGTTCAGGGCAATCACGGATTGGAGAAGGCTGAACAAGTACTTCAACAAGTGCAAACCCTGATCGACCGAGTAAACTCGATTTTAGATACGGAATTTGGTTCAACTGACCAGAAAGAGTACCCTCAGGATAACACTGGTAGAAGTGCTACAACTACCACAGCTAGCACAGCAGAAACAGTGTCATCCACAGACGGTTATAAAGGATATGGGTTATCACCTGTTATAACTAGGAGACGTACCCCCAAGATCGTAAGGAGGAGGTCGGGTCGGAAAATTTACCCGATCAGTCCATGCTGGTTCGAGACCCAGGAACCTAAGCTGAAGGCGCAGCTTGATAGAGTTAAGCAATTTTTTAATAGTGTAATAAGATAACATTTTTAGAAAGATGTATTAAAAATAAGCTAAGAAAAAGAATGAAAATATTCGAGATATAAAAATATACCGAAAATAGCTAAAAATGGATGCTGAAAATATCATTAAGCACCTAGAATCTAGTCTAGTTTTAGGTTCCGAATTATTTTTAAGTACTATAAGTATTTTAATCAAGCAATTAAAATTAAGTAATATTAAGTTTTCAGACGCGGAGAAATATCTCCTACAAAAATTACTTGTCTGTTTTTCGAGAGCATATGATATCTCATTTTCGCATGATGTATTGAAGACAAAGTAGAAGACAACGCCCTAGTTGAAAGAACCTCTACATAGTATAATCAATCAATTGAAAAGGTTGTTCAGTTCGGAAGTGGTTTCAATCAGGGTTATGTAGTGCTGTCTAAAAACACGGTATTTTTTAAGAAGTTTCACATGGAAGGTGTGAAAATGAACTTTCGTTTGCAAGACTCCTTAAGACCTTAATTCAATTCAATTCAATCAATGTTTATTAGTTTTTCCACTTATGACTAGCATCTTATAATTTATGATTTAGAGAACAGATAATTCAATATCTTAACAGCTAAATTAAATCTAGTTAGCACAGCAAGGCGAAGCATCTACGGGAATTTTAGTGAAATAAGTTCAAGGAAAAATTTATACAAAAAACCTTGTGTAGTGAGTTTAAAACTAACTTACAAACTAACTTAAATTAAAGGAAGGCAAAAATAGTAAAAGGTAATTAACTAACTTAAGAAAAACAAATTAGACACTAATACATGTCAAGTAGTAGGATGTTATATGAGTGATAGTATTATCGGATTGTCGACTAGTTCCAGTCTTGTTACAAAAGATGAGTATCTGGTTGAAATTAATTCAAGTACAGTTTGCGCTTTAACTTCTGCGTGGAGACTTCTAGTGGAGAAGAAGAATGGTTTCTTCATTATTATTTTGAGGCACTTATTTTGTGAGACCTGAAGCTTTTTAATATGTGACTTTGCACAATGACCCCAAACAGGAGAGCTATATGCGATAATGGGTTGGATTACCATTTTGAACAATAAGATCTTGTTCTCCTCAGAAAGTTGAGATTTTCTATTTATAAGAGGATACAGGGCATAGATGGCCTTGCTGACTTTGAAACATATGTTATCTATGTGACAACGGAAGGAGAGTTTTTTATCAAGTAGAACACCAAGGTAATTTAGGTTATCAGACCACGGAATTTTTTGACCAATAAAATTGATTTTGCGACTTGGAAGGTTTGAGCGTTTCCTCTTTTTAGTGAAAAACATAACTTGTGTTTTTGCTGTATTAATTTTAATTTTCCACCGGTGGTAAAATTGGTAAAGTCTTTGAGTATAAAGTTCGAGTACTGCTAATATCGTGTCTGGATCAATTGAGCTGGTATAGACGCATGTATCATCTGCGAAGGTTGTTAGTTCGCAATTTGGATGTGATGGGATATCTGCCGTGTAGATATTGAACAGCGTTGGACTTAGGCATGATCCTTGTGGGACTCCCGCAGAGATTTGGCGACTATCAGAGTAGGAAGAGTTGATTTTAACTGTAAATGATCTGTTTGATAGAAAAGACTGAACAATTTTCACTAGATACATCGGGAGTGATAGTTTAATTAATTTAAATATTAACCCTTCGTGCCAGACTGTATCAAAAGCCTTTTCTATGTCAAGCGTTATCATTCCCACAGATTTTCTTTCATAGAGTCTTTCCTTAAAGAATTTCGTGACTCGAAATAGAAGGTGACAGGTTGAGTGACCTTTTCTAAATCCGAATTGAAAATCTGGGATAATTTTGGTTGAGTCCAGAAAGTCTTGTATTCGCTGGAGTATAATCCTTTCGAATATTTTGCTAATAACTGGCAGTAAGCTTATTGGTCTAAAGTTTTGGGGGTAGCTATGACCTTTACCCGGTTTCGGAATGGGGATAGCTATGGCTTGTTTCCAAGTAGGAGGAAAGTAGAGAAGTTTTAGGCAAGCATTGTATATAAAATTAAGAGTTATCACCCCCTTGCGAGAGAGTCGTTTTAACACGCAGTTGGGAATTTCGTCCAAACCGGGTGCTTTTTTGATTTTGAGCCTTTTGATTATCCTAACTATTTCCTTGGGGAAATTTCTTGTAACTCGACGCAGTCTGGGATGTTATTTACTGTGTTGTGGACCGAAAAGTTATCGATAGTATTACCCATATTTTCTGAGATGTGATGTACCGCTTCGAAGTGGTCGGCAATAATTTTCACTTTATTTGGGTCGTCGTATGTCAGAGCGTTGTTTTGGTTCCAAAGAGGCGGAATTTGATTTTCCCGTCCACGTTTAAAACATTTGTTTAAACGCCAGACTTTACCATCACTTTTCCCAAGATCGGCTAGCATGGAGTTCCAGTTGGAATTTCGCAGTTTTATTAGTCGGGCCTGTATTGACTTGGTGAGGAAGTTAATACGGTATTTTATGCTCGGGTTTCTATTTCTCTGCCATTGACGCCGAAGCAATCGACAATATTATCAAAGAGGTTGCTACCAGTTCCACTCGTGATTGTAAAATCAGCTTCACAATTACTCTTCCAAATTCACCTCATATAAAGCCAATAAGGTCTTGCTTACGATCGGTTGAAGAGTTAAGCGGCGAATATATTATTGGGTTGATTTCCAATGTCAATCAATCCAATAGTGCTTTTCTCTCAGATGATATCATGCAACTCAATGCAAATATTGTTAATTTTCCAACTGGAGGCGGTTATGTCAGTGCTACGCAGTTAGAAGAAAAAGATTTTCTAGCTAGAAAATATAGTATAATAGATGTTGGCCTGGATAATGAAGTCAGCTGCCTTCCTCGAGCCATTTGTTTTGGTATAGAGATGGTATCTGATGATTTTAACATTCAAGTCCGTAAAGCTACTATGAGAATATTAGAAAAGAAGGCAAAGGCTTTATGTAAGAAGGGTAATGTTGTCATCGGACCGGAAGGTTGTAATTTGAATGACCTTTACAAATTTAAAAATTTTTTAAAAGACTTTCAAGTTATAGTTTTTGACGATATAAGCGATTCAAACTCCATTCTTTTTAAACAATCAATAAGAAACATATCAGCGAGAAAAATTTATTAATATTACAGTAAAGTTCTAAAACACTTCTATGTGATCAAGTCATTAACGGGGTTTTCAATAAGAGATTTGCATGCTCTTATTGTGATAGGGTGATGGTGAAAGAAGTACATAAATGCAGTGTGAAGTATGCTTATTGTCTTTCCTATCCTTCCTGTGATTTTGTGTCATGTATCGTTAAGTGTGAGACTTGCAATCATTGGCGAATACAGGGGGGGGGGGGGGGCGGAGGGGGCGGCCGGAGCAATTCCGAATTTTCTAAACATACATACCTACTTCAACCGTTTCCGATTTTTTTTACTCCACTGCAATGTGAACTGTAATTAGCATTTACAGTAGTTCTGCGGTGCAATACAAAGCACAGAACAGAACCATGATGGTGGATTTACCATACACTCAACGTTTGAGGCGCGCCTCTATCCCACCATAAAATCAACCAATCAGATGGCTCGTGCAGTCGCAAGAGTCGTAACATTCTTCAACTTTTTCTCCGACGCACGCTTCCATATGTGTACACACATACAATGAACTGTGGTACCACACAATTCGCAGCTCATCGTATTTCTGTCGTTTCGCACTTATAGCCAAGTTGCGCCGCAAAGGCATGTTGAGTGTAAATTGCTTTCAACACAGCAAAAAACACAGCCTACGAAAAGCGGTTTGCAATGGCCAGATGGGGGTAGAGGTGAGCCTCGAGGTGAGCCTCAAGGGTGAGTGTAAACGCACCATGATAAAAAGATTACAAGACAACATATTGCGTAGGTAATAGGGTCATTCCATCAAGAACCGCCAAGAATGACGAAATTTGTGACCTCACCATCTCCGATTCTTTTGAAAATTTTTGTACTTTAAGAACTAGTGAAAAAAATTATTGTAATTCAATTTTCTGTTTCTATCTCATTTTTTTTGTTAGTTATAGTATGTTAAAGTTTTCGCAAAAATGGTGTCCGAGTCCTCTTTGAAAATGAATATCTCTGGTAATTTTTATCCTGGAATAATAAAATATGGCTTATTTTAAAGGGGAAGGTTGCAATAAAAATTATCCTTTGAAATTTTTTTCAATGATAATAATTTTGTCCTTTATCCCTGAATATCTCAAAACGGTTATTTTTTTTTATTTTTTTATTTAATTAACTTGGGATCCCAATGGGATCGGGGTCAAAAAAATTGAAGAACGTGGTTCTCAATTATTTTATAGAAAAAGGGTCATTTAATCAAGAATCGCAAAAAGTGTGACCTTATTATCGCCGATTCTTTTGAAAATTTGTGTACTCGAAGAATTAGTGAAAACAAAATATGATTTCAAGTTTTTGTTTCTATCTCACTTTTTTGGTTAGTTATAGTATGTTAAAGATTTGCCAAAAAAGATGTCCGAGTCCTCTTTGAAAATTCATATCTCTGGTAATTTTTATCCTTGAATAATAAAGTAGGGCTTATTTTAAAGATTATTGTTGTTTTTGTTATTTAAAAAATGAGATAGAAACAAAAACTTGAATTTCAATTAATTTTTTCACTAGTTCTTCAAGTACAAACATTTTCAAAAGAATCGGAATTGGTAAGATCACAACTTTGGCGATTCATGATGGAATGACCCATAATAAGATGAAAACAATATGATCCCGTTTTTGCTAAGTGCAGTCTATGTAGCTAAATTCATACAGAACTTGATCAAACAAAACAGCCAAATCAAAAAAATTTCCGCCCCCCCCCCCCCCCCAACAGCAAAGTCTGGATCCGCCACTGCTTGCAATCGTTCTTTCAAAGGGGAAGTCTGCTACCAAAATCACCTGGTTAATAAAGTTAAAGCAAAAACCGTTTGCGAAACTTTCAAGATATGTAGATCATGTTTGAAATTTCTTAATCTCGAGAGAAGAAAGGATTCTTCCTACATGTATGTAATGAAAGGTATTGCCCTATATGTTATAAAATTACTCCAGAAGATCATTTATGCTATATTAAGCCATATAAGGGTAGATCAAATAGTAAATTTCTAATAATATTCTTTGACTGTAAAAGCACTCAGAACACTGCTTTTGAGAAAAGTTCAACCTCATTCCTTCGCATAGCGAACTTGATAGTTGCGCACCAAGTATGTTATAGTTGTTTTAAAGAGCCGGACATAAATATTATATGTAATGTATGTGGGATTAGAGAGCACGTGTTTGAACATGATGGAGGAGTGAATGTAGTTAGACGGTTTCTAGATTATTGTCTGACACCGCGTCCCCAAATCGTTAATGTTTTTTGTACAGCACATAACTTACAGAGATACGATGGTCATTTCATTATTTCTGAACTGTTAGCTATGAAACTGAAAATCGACCCTATAATGAACGGCACCAAAATAATGAGGTTAACCTGTGGAAAAGTGGCGTTTATTGATTCTCTAAATTTTCTGTCATTTCCTCTTGCCAAATTTCCCAGTGTTTTCGATATTAAGGAGTATGAGAAGGGATACTATCCTTATTATTTTAATACAGTTGAAAACTTAAATTATGTAGGATCATATCCGCCACCAGAACTGTATGGGTATAATTCTATGAAAGTCAAGGGGAGAGAGACATTCTTAAAGTGTAAAGTATAGTGATGCATCACAAAAAATGTTCGATAACAAAAAAGAAATACTGTTGTATTGCAAAAGTGATGTAAATATCCTTCGAATAGGTTGTACAAGGTTCATGTGTGAATTCATCGAAATAACTAAAGTGAACCCTTTAATTGAAAGTTTAACTATAGCATCAGCTTGCATGCTCGTTTTTCGCAAAAACTTTCTCGAAAAAAATATTTTGGGTGTACTGCCTAGAAATGGTTATTTTAAATTTCAAAACCAGTCTCGCATTGCCTGCAAGTGGCTTGCCTGGGAAAGTTTAAAGATAAAAGATAAAATTTGTTCGACAGTTAATAATGGAGAAGTTAGGCTAGAGAGGTGTGGATTGATGGTAGACGGGTTTAACTCAAAATTAAATAGAGTGTACGAGTTTTTTGGATGCTATTTTCACGGTTGTAAAGATTGTTTCAAAGCGGAAGAGACTTCGGAAAATAGAAGTTATAGATTTGAAGCGCTATCACAGAGATATGAAAGTACAGAGCAACGAATTGCGTTAATTAAAAGTAGTTCGTACACACTCATCTTTACGTGGGAATGTGAGTTCAAAGAATTCTTGAAGAAGAATCCTATAGTGAATAAAGAGCTGGATATAATTGTTCAAGACATTTTACCACCACTCAATCCACGTGATGCTATTTTCGGGGGGCGTACAGAGGTATTTAAATTGCATCACACAGCTAGAGAGAATGAGAAACCCTGCAAGAAAATTACCGGATAAGTCCGCCGTAGCATTACCCGGTAATCTTTCAGTTAAAACGTATAGGCCGCGGGACAAAATTAACTTATATACTTTGTATCGGTGTACATGTGTGTGATTCTCTACCTCTTTCTTTTAATATTGCTGTCTCCTTTACTCTTGGTTAACGATAATCGGTGGTTACCGGGTAAAATACGGAAACCGATAGCGAAATTCTTGCGGCGCAGAAAAACAACTAGAAGTTTTGTGAAGTCGGATGGCGCGTTCTGCTAATGTTTATTGCATATGCGTACATATGCAATAAACACTAGCAGCACGCGCCATCGCCGCAAGAAAGCGCTACCCGAGTTGCAGGTTGGCCTAATGTTATAATCGCATAATTTTAAAAAAAAGCATATCCCAGGTTTAAAGGTTCAAATTTTAATGGCGCAGGTCGCAGTCGTTGGTCATTCCAAACGTGCTTTGCCAGTTGCACGAGTATATAAAGGAGAGTTACATCCACTAGAAGAAATTTCTAACACCAGAAAAATGCTGGTGTCACTGTATTGAATCTTCTGAATGTATGCGTACTTTCGGGTAGCGCTTTCTTGCAGGGTAACACGATATTTGGACTTTACTACCCTGCAAGAAAGCGCTACCGAAAGCACAAACACATGCGTTAAATCCAACACCATGACATCAAAATTGTTTAATTATATGCGATACATTTAAACTTTGGAGTACATGGCCCTTTTCTAGTCTTATGTGCCATCAAATTTCCGCGTAAATTAGTCGAGCGAACCTATCCCGCAACGCCGTAACCCCTGCTGCACTACTATCATTTCTGTTCTACTGCACTTAGGTACCTGACGTTTTCGGATATTTCTAAACTTCTTGCTTTATTTCTTATTTCATACTTATCATTGTTTTTTCAGGTTTTTCTTATTGAAAAAGGATTTTTTTCTTCTACACCTTAATCAACCCGAACAGGTACCAGGGTATCTGGGATGGAAAATTAAGACGCATTTTGAATTAAAACGGATATGTAGTTAAACTATAGGGTACCATTACCCTGTAGTTTACCCGTTAAATCGTACTGGCTTCGCTTCCAAATTTCCATGCATATATGTAGTTAATTTATAGGGTACCATTACCCTGTAATTTACCCGTTAAATCGTACTGGCCTCGCTTTGTAATTTACACTATGGGATTGGGTTAATTTAACGGCTAGCTACCGGGTATCATTAACTAGGAGTGAAAGAGATGGAGATAGTGGTAGCGAATCACACGCATGTACACCGATACGAAGTATATAAGTTAATTTTTGTCCCGCGGCCTATACGTTTTAACTGAAAGATTACCGGGTAATGCTACGGCGGAGCTCCGGCGGAGTTACCCGGTAATTTTCTTGCAGGGTAGTTTGTACCCATACATTAATAAATATTCGCCATATCCTATTGGTCATCCGAAAATTTTTCGTGTTGTAGATATGCCTCCGGTCTCTGAAATACTTTCAATGCATGGTTTCATCACATGTACAATTATACCCCCTACTGATTTATACTTACCTGTTTTACCTTTTAAAACTAATCTAAAATTGTATTTTGCCTTATGTCGAAAATGTACCGAAATGAATAGAGTTTCTAGCTGTACTCATACAGATGGTGAAAGACAGATTTTTGGTACATGGGTTATACCTGAGCTGTCGTTGGCTGTAAAAAGGGGTTACAAAATTTCAAAAGTGCATGAGGTTTGGAAATATGCCTTTTTACGAAATACGTTAATACCAGAATGGAATTTTTTCATGGTAAGGTACCATAGAAGCAAATTTGATTAAATGTTGGTTGTTTTCCGGCGTCAGTAGGGTTTCTGGTGTGAAACCCCAACACGAAATCCTCGACTGCTGATTAATCGTTGTCCTAGAGGACATGGCCGTTGGAAAACACTTCACTGGAATACGCCAGTCTTTATAAGATTGTGTTGGACTAGGTCCGAAGGAGCTGTTTCGTCATCGGAGGGCATAGACTCGTCAGAGGGTGTATCATGCCTACTATCAACCACCAAATTATATTACATTTTCGGAAAGCCCATAAAATTTCACTATACGTTTGATAACAGAATTTCTTCATAGGTTGAATTGTAAAGGAGCGGGGCTAACAGTTATCAAGCACGTTTCCTTCAAGTAAATCTGGTTTGACACCCGTCATTCGCCGAAGGAGTATGATTAATAATAGTGAGGACGAAATAAATGCATGTGCTGCTTCCTCCCGATGCTTTTATCGCAGAAAAATCTACGTAGGACGAAGTCATTCCTGTTCCTTAAGGGAGCAGGTAAACTCCACGCCCTACTTAAATGGATATTACTTAATTAACTTAAATGGATGTTAGTTAATTTACTTAAATGGACGCTATCTAATTAGTTGTCATATTTTTACTTACCTGTAACATAATTTCCAAACATAAGAGCAATACGTGTGTTGTTAACATGGTTGCTCATTACTGCATCTGTTCTGCGGTAAATTCTATGTTTAGCAGTATTTCCAACATGTGCAGGGAACTCACTTGTTGTTGCAAATATGAAGAAATTCTGTTATCAAACGTATAGTGAAATTTGCTTTCCGAAAATGTAATAAAATTTGGTGGTTAATCAGGTCCTTCTTGGAGAAAACAGGACTTCTTTGTATTTTTTTTTAATTTTTTATTATTTTTGTATCATTTAAATCAATTTTTCTCAAAAAGTATAACACTGATTGACACAGTTGATAGCAATTAGAAAGAAGAATTTGTTTCCTTTCCAACGAGCCCAGAATTATTACGTTACGCTAAGTACAGCAGAAGTTAGAGATCAAACAGTGATCACAGGTACAATGAAAATTCTTTGTCCTTAAAATCGCGCTATCTCCTTAAGGCTAGCTTTACATGAGCGGTTTCACCGCGACTGCGACTCAGCGATTTAGTATAGATTTGACATGAACTGCAACTCAATCGCGAGTCGAAATTTTCCCAGTTTACATGGGCGGTTGGCGGAGAAGCGATCGATAGTCATCAAATTAAAGGAAAGTGAAGTGTTTCGTGAAAATTGGAAGTGCTCGAACATTTCACCTTCACTTTTCATATAAGTCCAATCGGCTTCACGTTCAGATGCGTTGTGACAGTGACATCGAAAGATTGAGTCGCGAAATCGCCGCGGCTACGCTAGGTGAATGGCGACAGATGTCGATTATCGCAATCGCTGGCGGCTGAAAACGTGTTATGTGGAGAGTTGCATTCAATCCTGTATACTTAGCTAAGTCGCTTAGTCGTTAAGTACTAAATCGCTGAGTCGCAGTCGCGGTTAAACCGCTCATGTAAAGCTAGCCTAACGGTGCAAAACGGGAGTATGTGTAGAACGATTTTCTACTCAGGACAAGTTATTCTATCTCCCATTTTCGTTTGAACCTCAGTACTAGTTACACCCGTATTATATACACAGCAGTAATTTCCACAAGTTGAAGAGTATACACTTTGTAGTCGTTTTTTGTTATTTATGAAAATCTCGGAGTTGGCATTAAAAAATCTTTTAAAATATTTATTGCTGGGGTATCTCCCAAAGGAGTAAAAAAATTCAGCAGGACCTGTCCTCGGGAAATAAAATGCCACCCAATGAGTACCTTTTTCGTTTGAGGGATCGGTAATTGCAATAACACATAACGGTTTATTAATTTTATAAGGTAACTGATCGCATGGAAACACACCTTTGAACAATCTTTTTGTAGTTGTGTTTTTCTGGTCTTTTGAAGCGATAGCATCAATGTCAATAACCTTAGTGTGACTCGTGGTGTAACTTTCTAAGAATTTCTTTGTTGTTGCGCTATAAATAAAAACGGTTGAAAATTTCGCTAATGTCATAATAAGGTTTTCATCCTGACGTTTAAGTTCCAAATTCCCAAACGCGCCTGTCTGATCTGTTGTGCTAGCTAATGATGAGTGATATTTATACGTTATTTCTTTCGAGAATAATTTATTTTGTGATGAGAAACCGGCAAATGAAACCTTTTTAAAGAAGGTTAGATTACCTTCATTAAAATATTCGACATTTACAACGCAATAGGCCATCTTTGTTGTTCTATTCCGTCTGCTGAATAATATGAAGAGAGTGAGATTAAAAGGTTGTATTTATACTTTTCAAAAATCAGTATGAACTCCACGAAGTTTGTCTATTTCAAGACTTCCATCATAGTCGGTATATACCTACTATACAAGTAACACTTTTTTCCAGCGCCTTCTTAAACCTTCCTTCGATCCTCACTGTTCCTTGATTTAATAAGCTGCCACAAGATGACCTGTATGCGTTGTCTGCAGTTAAATCGAGCGCCATTAAAAAGCATCCATTATCAAAGAATCTCTTTGAGATTTGATTACATTTGTCGGAATAATGAATACCTGTTCCCTTAAATAGTGAAAGGTATCCCCGTGTACTTATAGGTTTCTCCTGAGAGTAATCAAACTCAAAAGCCTGGTTTGGAACTTGGACTCCATTGACGGATAAATTGAATCGTGAGATATTATTGTGTTTAAAGTTGAATGGATTCTTCGTCTGTTTACCGCTGTAGGCATCATTATCTATCATGCCGAAACTTAACAAGTTCGGTAGCTGTCCGATTATAACATTATCTAAAGATAATGTTGAGCTGTTTGCTGGTAATGTATATATAACTCTTTACCTCGACACGCTTGTACGGGTATATCCCCCTCTTCGTCTTTCTACCTTGTCGTGGTGAGGGGGCTTAAGACACTTGTGTCAACTAAAGGGAAGACTTTACATGATGGAGAAGCCTATGGATTTAGACTCTCCAAGTGGTAACCAGACCCTGTCTGGGAATCCACCCGCTTATGCGGCCGGGGCTCAGATTTTGGAGGCCCCACCATCATGTATGACTGCAATGGGTGATCCAGGTTGTAGTAGAAGCAAACTACTGAATCTCAGTAACTCCTTGGAGGATTTACTGCTTGCCGATGAGGATAGTGCTGACTATGCAGGAACGGTTAATCCAATTCGGTCCTTGGAGGAGGAATATGCTGCAACCAAGGTGGGAGCGGTTATTCCGAATCCGATGTCTGAAGAGGAAAGTACCGGAAATGTGTTATCGGTTAATCTGAATCGGCCAATGATTGAGGAAAGTACCAGTGCCTCTGACGCGGTTAATCCGAAATCGATGGTTACGGAAAGTACCTGTGCTCTGGGCGTGGGTTATCCGAAACTGATGGTTAAGGAAAGTACATGTGCCCTTGGCACGGTTAATCTGACACCGTTGGTTAAGGAATTCACCCGTGCTCAGGATGCGGTTAATCCGAAACCGACTAGCTCCTGTCCCGTTGAGGATAAGTTGAGCAAAGGCCAGAAGAAGAGAAGAAGGTTGGCAAGAGCCAAGGCAAGAGCTGGGGTAGTTATGACAGGTGTCATAGCGGCCAGTGGCAATGTCGTGGTACAGACAGCCTGTGAAAACGTTATTAAGCGCAATCGATCTGTGGAGGAATCACCCGAAACTAATCTTGTGGTTACTAGCGAATTCCTCGCTTCTACTTCTGGCAGGGCGAAGAAGATGAGGAGGACGGAAGCCACTAAAGAGAATGTCCCACCGTCTACTTCGGGAGTCGCTGCAGTAGATAGATCAGCCTGCTCTATTTTAGGAGCAACTGGTCCTAGACCGGCTGAGCAAATGCACGGGGAGATTAGTGCAGCTGACTTAGCTGACGCTGGACCCTCAGGCGCGAAGATCAGTCCGACTGCTGCTAGCGCGGAGACTGCCACAGCAAAGAGTGCCAAGACCTTCTATGATGTGGCGGCCACCGCCTTGCAGGCGGTAATCGGTATTGGTCCGCAGGGCAAACAGCTGACCAAGGGTCACATTGCTGCCCTGGAGAACGGCCTATGGAAGCTCCTGGGTGAAGCTACCGCCTCACCTAGATTTGAAGGCATGGATGTCTGTGACGGGCTTATGCAAGTTCGTTGCGGGGATTCAGTAGAATCGTGTCAACTTCGTGGTTGCGAAAGGTGATACTTTTCAGAAGCTGATTCGGGCAGTATGCTGGATTCCTGGTAAACCTAGGAAACCCCAGGAAATACTCGCCCGCCTTCGTATCCAGAACGCAGGACTTGACACCATGAGATGGCGAGTTTATGAACAGCGTAAGAGCAGCAGTCCCGACGGAACTGAGAGCTGTACTCTTGCGCTTGGCATAGATAGCGGTAGTGTAGAGGTCCTGCGGACTAGATATGACATGCGTCCACATCTCTTCCTTGGGAGGATTAAATTTAATCTTCCTAAGTAACAGTATGTGGATGTAATGTGAGGGTGATTATCTTGAATGGCTAACTGCGGCATTATATTTACCCAGATCAACTTGCAGCATGCTAAGGCTGCTACTGTTTTACTAAGTAGGAGACTTAGCAAAATGCACACATCCCCTTATGTATTAATAATACAGGAACCATGGATTTGCAATAGGCGAGTTTGTGGACTGGATTCGATCCAGGGAGGCCGGATCTTTTACGATGAAGGATCTGAACGACCGCGTGCCTGTCTTTTCATATCAAATATGATAGAGGCGACGATGTTGAGGCAGTTCATCTGTCAAGATATTGTAGCAGTCAAAATGTCTAACGTACTGGAGGGTAGGAGAAAAGACATAATAGTAGTGTCGGCTTAGCTTCCATATGACTCGTTATTACCTCCCCCATCCAGGGAGCTGACCGGGCTCGTTAGATTCGCGGACACCAATAACTTACAGCTTGTCATTGGATGTGATGCTAATGCTCAACACACTGTTTGGGGCAGCAGTAAATGCAATCCTAGGGGTGAGCGGTTATTGGAGTTCATTATGGCGTCGTGCCTTGTAGTAAACAACAGAGGCAACAAGCCAACGTTTGTTACGACGAGGCGGACGGAAGTGATAGATATGACGTTGTCGTCTTCTAGGATTGCGGAATCCATAATAGATTGGCGCGTCCTGGAAGAGGAAACTCTGTCGGATCACAGATATCTGGAATTTCGACTGGCGGCTGACAAACCCGTCATACCGGCTATACGAAATCCCAGGAATGCAGACTGGACTTTGTTCAGATCTCTCTTACAGGAGAGGTCTCAAATACCACGAAAGATGAGGACGCCTGATATGATTGAGGAAGTGACTTCTTGTCTAAGTCTAACCTTAAGTCAATGTTTTGCGGAATCGT
Organism: Beris morrisii; assembly: GCA_951812415.1. Lineage (NCBI taxonomy): Eukaryota > Metazoa > Arthropoda > Insecta > Diptera > Stratiomyidae > Beris > Beris morrisii. The sequence goes on along the minus strand of OX638311.1, from coordinate 80,561,586 downwards.
GTCCTGTCAGCAAGAGTCGATGCGGAACCACAGTCCCCTGGTGGACTAGGGACCTGCAGAAGCTCAGGAAAACCACCAGAAGGCTTCTGAATCGCGCACTTAAGAGCGATTCAGAGACCGACTGGGATTACTACCGGACAGCGCAGAGGGAATACAAGAAGCTGGTTAAGACATCAAAACTATCCTCTTTTAGGAACTACTGCGAGAGTCTGGAAGGAACCAGGGAAACAGCTAGGTTGCACAAAGTCTTTCAGAAAGACAACACGGCCAGGCTTGACACCCTGTTGAAACCTGATGGTACATATACCACTTCGAAAACGGAGTCACTAAGAACCCTCTTTGAGACCCATTTTCCAGGAAATCAACTGATCGAAAGCGATCAATGCGTGGTTCAGACACTCTGTCCGACCAAGGACAGAGCGCCCAGGCGTAGTTGGTATAAAGCGTCCGCTGTAGTGACGGCTGAGAGGGTGAAATTTGCAATTTCATCGTTTGACAGCTACAAGTCACCAGGAGTGGACGGTGTCTATCCGATAATGCTAAAAGAGGGAGCAGTTGTTCTAGTGCCGATCCTCAGAAAGATATTTTCTGCATGCTTGGCGCATGGATACATACCATCTTCATGGCAACCGGTCAGAGTAGCGTTCATCCCGAAGCCAGGGAGAGACGACTATACTTTGCCCAAAAGTTTTAGGCCAATCAGCATAACATCGTTTGTTCTGAAAAGTCTGGAACAACTGGTAGAGAAGCACATTAAGGAAGTGGCTCTCAGAGCGCATCCTCTTTTTTCGGAACAACATGCGTATCAGAGCGGAAAGTCTTGTGATTCAGCGCTCCACTCTCTGGTATCCAGAATAGAAGGGGCGCTGGACCGGAAAAAGTACGCGCTGGGCCTTTTTGTGGACATTGAGGGTGCTTTTGATAGTGCGCCCTTCGAATCACTGTGTGATGCTGCCAAAAGACATGGGGTGGATGACTTTTTAGTCAAGTGGATTCACTCTATGCTCACACAGAGAATGCTATTTGCGGAGGGGATGCGCAATATGCTACAACGGGGGTCAGTAAGGGTTGTGCTCAAGGCGGGGTCCTTTCGCCATTGTTGTGGAGTATGCTCATCGACTCTCTGCTTCTCGAACTGCAGGATCTGAATATTCACGTACAAGCTTACGCTGATGACGTGGCTGCACTAGCTGTTGGGCTATCGCTCAGGGATGTCTGCGACAAAATGCAGAGAGTCCTATGGGTTATAGATGGCTGGTGTGAAAGACACGGACTTTCTGTGAGTCCTAGCAAAACCGCGCTAGTTTTGCTTACTAGGAAAAGAAAAACAGAAGGTTTAGTGTTGCCTATGCTGAAGGGTGAAACTATTCAGCTCTCGGAGAAAGTTAAGTATCTTGGAATTATCCTGGATAGCAAGCTTCTCTGGAAGGAACATGTAGATACAAAGGCAAACCGTGCGCTAGTAACATTCTGGCAGTGCCGGAGAGCTTTTGGAAGAACATGGGGTCTTAGGCCTTCAATGGTATATTGGCTATATACGGCCATTATAAGACCCATCCTAATCTATGCATCAGTGGTTTGGTGGACTAAGTCCGAGTGTGCATACATTAGAGCTAGTCTCGCTAAACTACAGAGGACAGTCATACCTTGCGCACCACACCGGGTGCGGCACTCGATGCACTGCTCAATCTGCCACCGCTTGACATTGTTGTTCAGGCGGAAGCAATGAGAGCTACACACAGACTAATGAGATTAGGTCTGTGGAGGAAAGAGCATTGCACGGGTCATGGAGAAATAGCTCGAAGGTTGTCTGGGAACCCTATCTTCGATATGCTATCGGATGCTATGACTCCGATCTGTATGCTCAATAGAAAATATCAGGTGGAGATCCCGAGTAGTGTGGAGTGGGAAAACCAGTCCGCATTGCTTAGCGGATTCACTGATATATTCTACACGGACGGTTCAATGACTGAAGACGGGTCGGGAGCTGGAATGTATCTGCAGACTGAAGATCTCAGGTACTCTTTCGCCCTAGGAAAACATTCTTCGGTATTTCAAGCTGAAGTTTATGCAATCCTTAACGCAGTAGAATGGATTATAGAGGGAAGATGGAGAGGCAGGATGATCTGCATTTGCAGCGACAGTCAGGCCGCTCTACAATCCCTAGATAATCCAATCGTCTTTTCGAAGATGGTACGTGAGTGTAAAGAACGGTTGAATTCTGTTGACAGATTCAATGACTTAAAGCTCATATGGGTTCCAGGCCACCAGGGTATAACTGGCAATGAAATAGCTGATGCATTAGCAAGGGCAGGATCGGAGTCAGCCATGGTCGGACCAGAACCAGTTTTCGGTGTGCCGGTTGCCTCTGTTAGGGCTACCACTGCTGAGTGGGTGAGTAAATCACACATTGAGAGATGGCGACTTTTTCCGGGAATGCGGCAGACCAGAAACCTTGTTGACGGACCAAGTGGACGAACCGCTTCTTTTCTTCTCAAATTGAGCAGGAAAGAATGTAGTAGTATGGTTGCTGTCCTCACAGGGCATAACTCGTGTGGCCTACACGTGGTCAGATTGAGAATCATTGACGACCCCATGTGCACTGCTTGCGACGAGAGCGACGACACAACGGAACATTTCCTTCTCGAGTGTTCAGCTTACTCTTTTGCGAGAGTGCACGTATATGGCGTCGATGTGATGAGGATGGAAGAACTCCGCTCTCGTTCCCTACCTGAGCTCTTGAAATTCGTGAGGAGGACGAAAAAGTTTGGGTAGAGACTGGGGGACTCGAGTGCAATGGGCAATAATTGTCTGAGTGCTCAAGATGCGCGGCCTTGCTGCGTATCTTCCCCCGCTTCAAACAACAACAACAACACGGGTATATCACGTTGGAGCGTTGAAGAATAGTTTCATGTGCCATTAAAATATTGGGATTAACAGTTACATGATTCATATACATTGTTGCATCTATAATTTTAATTTGCGGCGAGTTACCGTCATTTTTTGAGTATAGGTAAAATTCGGGTTTTTCCAGAGAAAGTGAGAGTCTGAAATCTACCCCATTCACAAGTAGCTTATCCTGATTTAGCAAATCACCATGAATTTTTCCTATAAGCTCTACCACATTACTTTTCGAAAGCAATTCAGATCGTTTGAGATATCCTTCATTCAATTCACCAGGATAATCGCTTTTGCTTCCATCTTCAATCATTTCCATACCATCTTGGTCGAGGTACCATCCTACAGATTCTAAATGCGTTGTTGATGCATCTCTACCGTAATTCAATAAGTTTTCAATGTAAGATCTGTAATGGTAATTGTTGTCAGTTTGCGCAATCGGTCTGCCATTTAATTGTATTGTACATTGCCTAAAAAGTGAATGCATTAGGCTGTTAACTACGCCGATTGGATCACTTTCCTCTTCATGTTCAACACCTTTCGCATCCTTAACTTTGGTTTTTTCTTTTTCAGTGTAAAATTCTTCTTTCCCACCTTTTGCCTTAATTAGCTGAACTTTTAAGCGAAGGTAGATACTGGATAAATCACGGTACGTGTTCCCGTGTCCTAGCGAGACGACCAGAACTGAAGAGTTATCAAGAGATGCTATTGGTTTGTATGACACCTCTTCTGTTTTTAAAATATTGGTCTGTATCGGTGGTGCTTCGAATAAATCTAATTCAGATTTCATACATTCTCTGTACGAGGCCATTCTCCTTACTTATCGAATATATCCAATACACGCTTACGCTTATTGTTCTTAACTCTTTTATTTTTACTGGTTGCTGGTCTTTTCTTAATAGATTTTCTCTTTGATTTGGTACGTTTTCCACGTTTAGGAGTCGTTTTTAACTGTGCTGTCGAAAACGGATTAGATCTTTTTATAGCCATGCGCCTTTTAATACCCTCACCACCCATACTGTCAAACAGTTTTTTCACTCCCTTTTGCATCAGCTCTTGAGTAGCAGCTTGTCCTTGCTCTTTTAAAATGTTTTTGAGAGGTTTACTCCCCACCTCTGATAATATTGTTTTTCCAGTCTTTATAGCTTTCTCCTTTATAGTTTTTACACCTGAAGAAACTAAAGGTCGTAAATAACGCAGTAATCCACAGAAGAAGCTGCCAATACCTCTTCCACGCTTGTATATAAGTGTGGATCGATAAAGATTCCCTATATCCAACAAACCAGCACCGCTTTGGATTAAATAATACCTTGTGTAATATGAATTCATTTCGATTTGAATGTACACTATGAAAGTCTTTATTCACGTCTGAATATTTATACTTTATTGTCTTTTAAAGTGAAGCATCACATATGTTTAGGTATAGCCCGGTATGATGTCAATTAATTCACCGTGATCATCGGTTATCTTTATGGAGATACTTTCAATGTAAGCATTTTCCAGAGGGTAGTATTCTACATGCTCAAACCTAAAGATATTATCGCACTCTTTCAAGAGTATCATACGGAGATTTCTCACTAATTTGTCGCCTACAGTTGCCAGATCTCGGGAAAATCTGTTCTTTATTTCGATAAGAGAATCTTCTAATACGGCGATTCTGTCTAAAGTATCCTTCTTCTTCTCTTCTACTGAAGCCTTATCGAACGACTTGCCCACCTCCTCAGTAAGGAGACTAGCATCACGCTTCTCCAAGGGCGTTTGAAAGAATATATCGATAATGAATCCAGATAAGTCTTTCTTCTTCAAATCTAGAGGCACATCTGTCGTTAACAGGGTACCATCGGATAGTTTTTTATAGGGAACATCCAATATTATACTTTTATCCGTAATTGTACGTCTCTGTGGTATATCAAAGGTAGATGCCTCTTTCCCCAGATCAGTTAGAGTTTGAAGAATTTTTTGCCTAATTTGATCTGATTTTCTCCTCCGAGCTGCAACAGATTCAGTTTCGTCATCAAACTGTATATTCGCGACGAAAATCCCGACTAAATCATTAATATTAATTGGCGTTGGCAGCGGGTACTTTATCTTTATTTTAATCTTCAAGTCTTTTATCTCTAAATCTAAAGAGTCAAGCTTCTTCGGGACACTTTCCCCGAGCTTTTCACTTATACTGAGCGCTGGGGGTATGTAATAGTCTATCATGCATAATAGGGCTTTATAATTACGTTTTTCTCTAGGAATCTGCCCAATTATACTATTGAAAAGATAATGTAAAGACGTATATTCGAAAGCTCCTAAAGTTACAATATCCGCAACTTCGCTATCCTGATAAATGTGTAAATAGAGATCTTCTGCTCTTGGATGTCGTTCGTCTTTACTGGTGTCAGGGATATCTTTACGAATTGCATCAGATTCTAAGGAGGTGTATAAAATCTCTTTAAAATCCGGATGAGCATGAGCATACCAATATGGCTTGATTGCATCGTTGAACGAAGATAAGAAAGTAGAAAAGTTCATATCATGTTTATTATAACATAAATTTAATAACTGTTGGTAACTCCATTTAAGATAAATGGAAATATCATGTACTTTTTTTACAAAAGCTTTAATCTTTAGTACACCACCTTTTTAGTAATACCTTTTGCTTCTTCATCATCTCCGACACGTTTTCCATCTTTCTTCCCAACTGATCTCGTTTTTCGATTTGCTAATGCAATTTCAGTCATACCGACGGTCCATCCGCCGTCCAACTTACAGGCACTAGGAAGTATATTCGTGAAGGCTGACAGTGTATTTTCATTGTATATACGCATAGAATTGTTGCTTAGAAGACATATGTAAAAATCGTTTTCTCTTATGTTTACAGGCATTTTTAAACTCTTTCCCAGAAAAAATTTGGTGAACTTCCGGCCCGTTCCGTTCTTCTTTTTAAACGTCCAGGTACAGGGTACCGATCGTCTGTGCTTACTGAAGGATATTCTAGCCGTGAAGGTTTTAATATAGTTTGCTAGATAGGGGTTCTCTGATCCGATTTATCCACCCCTTCTCCCTGCTCTAGTTCTTCTATAAGCTGTTCCGCTTCATCTCACTTGGTATAGTATACTGAGTTATACCGTCATCAGCCGTTATAATTCCATATTCTTTTTCCATGTTTTTGACTTTAGGCGTAGTTTTACGAAACTTTGCAACTGGTTTTAAAGTTTTTGCTATACCGCTTGCAGATAATCGTCTTTTGAATCGAGGCGTTAGTGATCATCTTGGTGGTGTTATCTCTTCTGCACTAGAACTATGATACTTTGGTAAACTCACGTCGCCTGTCTCAAAGACATCTTCGGCCATACTGTAAAATGGGTCGGGATTCTTCATCGGGGAGGTTTGCGTTGACATTTCCTCTTTGAATGCAATCCTTGTCTCGCATTGTCTCGTAAATTTTTCTGTTGATCTAACTTTACTTGTGGCGTAAACGCAAGAGATTTTTCTTCACGAGACTGTCTTCCTATACGGTTAGTATTAAGAAACTTTATTAGAGTGTTCCTATAATTATACCATTTGTCGCCGTCAGTGAGCTTCTTATTCCTCAATATGGAGTGTATCGTCTTATCGAATATAGATAGACCATCTCCTTCTTCTATTTGACCCTTTAGCTGTTCATACACTTCTGGTGAAAGAAGAAGCATTTTATTAAGAACGCTCTTTCTATGCATATTTCTTAATCAGTGAGCCAATAACACTTGAAAGTACACTTCCTATCAGGATTGGCAGAAAACCGCCTTGCTGTACTAAGATTTTACGCTGTCCAGGAACAGATCGTCTTGCCTCAACTAATCTTCGCATGCTCTTTTTATACTTACATAGACTGTTAAATATTTTACGGCCTGTCATATGATTCCCCTTCAACGTGTTTAATGTAATTTCACAAATAGTCTTAATCACTTCAGGATTTGCATTTTTCATGATAAACATGGGCATTTTTAAGAACATATAGCATATGTTTGTTGTCCTTCAATCGTTTCACTCGTGACACCATTTTTACTGTTTAAATCAGTCGCTGAACAATTACACGTTACAAATCTTTTATTAAAGATATCTGTTCTGAATCTAAATAAATCGTTAGTAGACTGAGTCAGATCTATTAACAAATACCCGTGTGGAGCCTGAGTAATATCTCTATATATTTTCACTAGCTCTGCACTATTTTCAGGGTAAATCTGTTTGGCTAAATGAAGGAACTGACTTATATCGTGGGGGTTTTTAAAAACCACCATATATTTACAGTTAACCGAAATATCTCCACAAAACTTACCCTAATGAAAGACGTTCTGCGTTACAAGTATTACTGAAAAATTCCTGTGATGTGATCCTTTTGTAAAAAGTTCACAAACCTGCTTTGAAAATGCATTTAGCATCATATCATCTAGTACGATTAAAGTAGGTTCATTGCTTTCGTTTATAAATTCTTCCGGTATAGAATCTAAATATTCAATATTTTTAAATGGCAATTGTGATGGTATCGCTCGTTGTTCAGCATTACACCAGATAATCTTTTTTATCTGAGTGTTAATTAACGATGTATTTCCCAGGAATGACTCAATAAATGTCGTCTTTCCGCTTCCTGACGGTCCCGCAACCATCATGGTAAACTGTATCATTTTCTATACTGGCTTCTATATAAAACACGTGCAAACAAGTTCACTATTTATACACATGATGAAATGAGTAGAAGACAGGTTATTAACGAACTGCATAAGACAGCTCGAAGAAATTTTAGGCGCCGTCGTGTGACCATACGTGGTATAGATGACTTATGGCAGGCGGATTTAGTGGATATGAGCTCTTATTCAACTAAGAATAAAGGCTTTAATTTCCTTCTAACAGTAATAGACACATTCTCCAAATATGCGTGGGCCTTACCCGTTAAAAATAGAAAGTGCTCCCGTGACTAGCGAAACTATGCAGACGATTTTTAATGGACGACGTTACCCAAAAAATCTTCAAACAGATGATGGGAAAGAGTTTTTCAATAAAAGATTTCAGGATTAGATGAAGAAATTTGAAATCAATCACTACTCCATTTGAAATCAATCACTAGTCCATTAAAAGCCTCAATTGTAGAACGAACAGAACTTTGAAAAATATGATGTGGCGGGAGTTTAGTATGAACGGGAACTATAAGTGGACTGGGCTACTAAAAGGTCTAATAAATAAATACAATAGGAGCAAACATCGAACCATAAAAATGCGCCCTGTACATGTTGGTCCTTCAAATGAGGTACAGATTCTTGGCGACGCCTACCGCAAGCTGAAGGTTACGTCAAGACCTAAATATAGAATCGGTAATCATGTGCGAATAAGCAAGTACAAACATGTGTTCGAAAAAGGTTACACTCCGAATTGGTCTACAGAAATATTCAAGATAAACACAGTAAGGAAAACCCAACCGCGAACCTATTTACTTGCAGATTATCAAGGTAATATTATCCAAGGAGGATTTTATGAAACAGAATTGGCAAAGCTCAGACACCGCGATGAAGGTTTTGAAACGGAAAAAAAAGATCGCGTGTTTGTAAAATGGCTTGGATTCCCATCATCTCATAATTCCTGGATTGATATAAAAGACGTACTGTAACATACAAATTTTAGTCAATATGCTGAACCTAAGACATGAATACGACCGTCTGAAGACATTCAAAAATTTGGATCTGGATGAGAGAAAAATTCTTAAACTAGTAAAAAGCGTTTTTTTTACACCAAGTGCTTCTTCATTTCCTTGATCTTAATTACATTCTGATGTGGAAGCTGAACATCTACGCATGTCTCCTGATTGTGTGTTTGCTAGCGGTAAAGACGTTTGTGGTTCATATGAAAAGCCCGTTAAAAAATCACATTGGTCGTCATCATTACGTGTCGTGTTGAAATATTTTTTGCTGATAATTGTGATTTTTTTCTTGGTCGTCGAGTTACTCAACCTATTCAATGTCATCTGTAGATCTTAAACATGTCAGTTTTTGTGATCAGGTATCGATCAAACACATGATTGCCTGGGAATACGCATATAAAAGTTGCAGGAAAGGAAATTGGCAAATCTTCGCAATAGATCGATTTAGATTTCAGCAACGAATTTTAAAAATGAATGAATTGCTAAAACCTATTTTATGTAAAAGATATAATCAGAACCATCATGAAAATAAAATAATCTAGTATAAATACATTAAATGTAATTGTGTCATATACTATATTATCAATAAAGCATTAATTTACTCATAATCTTTAATTTTTTTATTATAAGATACCTGTCTTAATTGTTAATCTTCACAGTTGATTCTGAAAAGAAGAATTGCACTTGTAACCTATATACTACCACTTCACAAAGTCAAGATGGTAAATATCCATATCAATAACCTACAGGGAAAAATATCAACAAGCAAACGTGCAAAAAGATTCTTGATAATCACCCATCAATATCATGAAAGTAATAATTACCTACATAACATGTACAAGCCTGCCTATTCGGAACCGAGGATCCAGACACCTAGTAACATGTACAATTGTAACCTACATTCTACCAACAAAATGTAAACATGAAGCAACACGCAAGAACCGGCTTCCCGCAAAACATGTGCACTTGTAACCTACATTCCCAACAAAAGGTAAACATAAAGCAACACCCAAGAACCGGCTTCCCGCAAATTATCTACCTGGAACCGAGGTTCTAGTTATCTAGCAAACATGGCGAAAAGAAGAATCAAAATGCATCTTGCAACCAACCAATTGGAGCCGAGGCTCTAATTAACAAGACTTGCAGTTACCCCCAACACACCGAGCCCGATCAAAATATCTACAAGCCAACTCCATTGCGGCTTATCTCCACCACAATTGGGCCTGGCTTAATCCCCACGTGATGCACGCATGAATATACCAGCATCATCAACCAATCTTACTTACTCTCTCCAAAGGTTACTTGAGTTCACGCAAGTTTCAGATTTCCATCCAAGTCAATACATTTCATCAGAACAGAGCGAGAAAATTGCGAGAAAATTATCGCTAGCACCGAACCCCTCACACCACAGACTTTTGCATTCACTACTCCACACAATTCCACGCCCTTCAAAAGGTACAACTTTGGGCCACATTTAAGTCCATACGAAAACAGGTTTCACGCTCAAAAGGTACAACTTTGGATACCAGAAATTCCAGAAATTCCATATCAAAATAGGTGGAGTTTAGTGCGGATGTCCATTTCGCACGTAGTGCATAAGATACGAAATTTGTACCCTTACTACTAGGGGTAGTCTGAAGAATGAGCTAGATATTCTTTGCAGAAGAGACATAATAAAGAAAGTGACAAATGAAAATATAAAGTGGGTATCGAATATGGTGGAAGTGGAAAAAAAATAAACAGTTAAGGATATGCCTAGATCCAAAAGACCTCAATGAGGCAATTAGAGTAGAAAACCATTTGATTCCAACATTTCAGGAAATTTTAAGCAAACTGGCTGGCAAGAAATTATTCACAGTGCTTGATTTAAAGGAAGGGTACTGGCAGGTGAAGCTGAGCCAAAATGCCAGCAATCTTTGTGCATTTAGCACGCCCTTTGGAACTTACCGTTTCAAGAGGCTACGATTTGGCGTGAACTGCGCACCGGATCTTTTCCAAAAGTTAAATGAAGAGAATTTTGCTGATATCGAAGGTGTAACAGTTTACATCGACGACATACTGATTGCTACAAATAACGTAATAATAACGTCTATGCGTTACAAACTTTTGGGCTGGATTAAACTTATAATACTCTATATGATTTCATCTAGAGTATAAAAATTCAGCTACTTTAGGCATATTTAACGAAAAAAAGGAAATAATAATACAAACAGATGCGTCAAAGTTTGGGTTAGGGAGTGCTCTTATACAAGATGGGAAGCCGATTTGTTTTGCTATTGTTTTTGCATGCCATAAGTTTCACTATTATTTATATGGACGGGATGTTACCATTTTGACAGACCATAAGCCTTTGTTGGGTATTTTAAAAAAAGGAATGGATCAGATTAGCTTGGCCAGACTTTAAAGAATAAAGTTGCGCTTGTTAAAATATAGAATAAATTTACAGTATTTACCAGGAAAAGATATGCTAATTGCTGATTTACTGTCGCGTTATTATCAAAAAACTAAAGGAGATAACGAGATTAAAGATATAAATTAAGTCATACATTCGGATAACATGAGTGATAAACGAAAACAGGAGTTTGTTAAAGCTATTAATGATGATACTACACTTAGAAGGCTAAAAGAAATTTTAATACAAGGATGGCCGAACACGAAAAAGGATTGGGGATTGGGGATATCGGAACGAATTAATGCTGGAAGACAATTTAATTTTCTATGAAGAACGTATTTTAGTTCCATTGGAACTATGCTAATCAATTCTTCGTACATTGCATGAGGGACATGCAGGTATCGAACGAACGCGAATGCGAGCAAAGTCATTAGTATTTTGGCCTGGGTTGAACAACGATATCGAAAAAATGATTACAAGCTGCAATATTTGTTAAAAATATCGTCGTTCTAATTGCAGAGACGAGCTCTTGCCACACAGTATAACAGAATTTCCATTCCAAAAGATTGGTGTTGATGTAATGAATTGTTTAGGTCAAGATTATTTAGTCATTATCGACTATTTTTCGAAGTTTTTCGAAATCATGAGGTTGAACAGGAAAACAGCGAATGAGGAAATTATAAAATTGAAAGCAATATGTGCTACGCATGGTATTCCGAGGAAAATCATAGCTGACAACAACCCTTTTAATAAATTTTCAAATGAGTTTGATATAGAGCTAGTGACTACTAGCCCCTACCACTCTCAATCGAATGGATTAGTAGAAAAGGCTGTAGGAACTGCGAAAAGCATAATAATGAAATCAGTAGAATCCAAGCAGGAACTTTGGTTAGCTCTGTTGGAATGGAGAAATATTCCACTAAATCTACAAACATATCTCCTGTAGAATTAATAATGGGAAGAAAAACAAGGATATTATTGCCAGGTAAAGAAAGCAATTTTAAGTTTAAAGTTATTCAGGATCAGGGAGTATATAACAAATGGAAAAATCAAGAACATAAAACATACTATAATCCTAAATCAAAGCAGCAGAGCGGTTATGAAAAGGGGGATAATGTGTGGTTGAGGAGAAGAGTGGGTAAAAGCAAAAATAGTTGGCAATGACAACGCACCACGATCGTATTATGTGGAAACCGATAATGGAGCGGTTTACCGTCGAAATTCAAAGTGGCTCCGAAAAGCTAAATGAAATAATACTTACATATAAACAATGAAGTTTTCTCATAGCATTATTTAGGTGATGGTTTGTATGGTGTGTTTTTTAATACGTAATACAATCAAAAGGAATAATTGAATTTTTGTTGAAGTAGAAATACCATTTATATTTTTTTTGAGATATATCATTTACAATTAAATAGTTTTGACACGGAGATGTAGTATAAGCTAAGTTAAGTTAAGTACTAAATATTACAGACTCAGAACGCATTGAATTAGAATCAAGGTATTGAACGAACTCTGATTAGCAGTGGAACATATCCGGCAGGTAGTCTCATAAATCTCGAACTAGTTATTGAATATTATTGAAAGTAATAAATATATTTAAGTTTAAATTAAAACACGAGTTTCAATTATAATACAGCTACCCCTACCAAACTTTTTTTTTTCTTGGATGGCACTATTGTGGCTTTATATAGTTGTTAATTTTTAGCTTTCTATCCTTCGTGGTTTTCAGAAATAAATTTTTAAGATTATATCTAGTACGGTACATTAGATATAAATATTAAATTTTTTTCGTGCTCCATATCCTCCCTTAAATCTTACATTCAAGACTCTACTTTTCTGGTATAATTGATTCGAAAGATATTGCAATCCAAATTTTTTTTCCAAAATGCTCACCCTGCCTCTTCTATTGCACCCTGAAAAGATACCACTCGTAGGAGTTAACCTATTATAGGTACCAAAAAAATTTCAACTTAGTATCTGAACGGGACTGTGAGCTGCGGTCCTTCAAACGCTTTCGTTTTCGGCGATAGACGGATAGCTGTAAAATTTTTGAAATTTAAAATTAATTGCAGGTCCATATGCTGTGAAAAATGTAATCTGTTTACTTTCAATAGAAGCATAACAAAATTAGTTTTAAGTGTTTTAAGGTAGAATTCTGTATGCCCCCCAAAGAGTTCTATCAATAACACCTTATGGATATTTTCTCTAAAGCTTAAGGAAAAGAAGTTATACGTATAGCGCTTTGAAATTACATAAAATTTAAACCATTTCGCTATAACTCTTTTATTTTAAGTTATTATATATGACATGGAGTTATATAAACGAATCTTTAGAACCCGTGAAGGGCTACCCAAAACTCTAAAAAAATCGACCGGTTTTCTGAGAAAAAAAAAGTCACGTGCAGTACTTAGAAAATTGTCGAGTAAGTGAGAAAAAAAAATTTTTCCCCGTAAGGGTTGGGGTGTTTTCAGTTAGAGTTCCGTTTGCCCCCAAAGAGTTCTAACGATAACACATGATGAACATTTTCTCTAACGCTTAAGGAAAAGAAGTTATAGCGCTTCGAAATTACAAAATATTGGGGTTTTTTAAGTTAGAGTAGCATTTGCCCCACAAAGAGTTCTATCGATAACACCTTATGAACATTTTCTCTAACGCTTAAGGAAAAGAAGTTATAGCGCTATGAACTTACAAAATTTTTGAATCAGTGAAAAAAACCTTTTTCTCCGTAGGGGTTGGGGTGTTTTAAGTTAGAGTTCCGTTTGCCCCCCAAAGAGTTCTATCGATAACAACTTATGAACATTTTCTCTAAAACTAAAGGGAAAGAAGTTATAGCGCTTTGAAATTTCGCAATTGTGAAGTTGGCCCCCTCAACTTTCTTACGATAATTTACTGCTTTAATCAACGGAACTATTTCTGAGAATCAGTGGCGGTGCTGATAGTTTTGGAGCCCGGCGCACTTTCTACGTTTTGGTGCCCCAAATTTTATATTTTGTTTTCGAAAAATGAAGGATAATTTCCAAGATTTAGCATGATGTAAATAGAGGAGATGGTGTTAAAGTGACCCCTGCTGTTATTTGGCCCGCTAATTATTTCTTATAATTCACAATATTGTTGCGAGCTAGGGGTTCGCCGGGATTTCAAGTAAAACACAATTCGGTTAAAATAAAAATAAGTGATTATTTATTAATCGCACTTTCTAATTCACAGAATTATATTCTATTTGCACAATAATTCGCACTGTATGGCAACACCGCCCGCTTATACCATATATCGCTTGACTCGTTCACTTTCGTTCTCTCTCAACACGGTCGCGTGTACCCGCTGGCTGTCACAGTCGACGTAATCAAAATTACTGTGTCTTCGCTGAACGCTTCACCTGCTTATATACTGGACGGTTGCAGTCTAGGATGTACTTGAATGTTCACCGGTGATGTGGATGTTTCTCGAAGGCTTTAGAGCTTTCGATTTTGATCTTCGTTCAGTGGTTTATGTACAGGGTTCTAGTACATTGGACAGCATTCGATAAGAAGAGAGATACAATCGTGTTGTTTCGCCTTATTTTCAGCTAGGTTTCTGATTGGGTTATTTTGCAACTAGGTATTCGGTTGTTGTTGTTTTCATTATGTGAAACGATCGAGTTGCACGGTTGCGCGGTTGCCAGGTTTACATGTAACAATATCATTTATGGTTTATGTTACATACCTGACTTTCTGATATGTAACAGATAAACACCATAGAACAAAACTGAAATAAATTGCTTATTCATGGGTCATTCCATCAAGAATCGCTAAAGTTGTGACCTCACCATCTCCGATTCTTATGAAAATTTTTGTACTGGAAGATCTAGTGAAAAAAATAATTGAAATTCAATTTTTGTGTCTATTTCATTGTTTTGTTAGTTATAGTATGTTAAAGTTTTAGCAAAAATGGTGTCCGAGTCTTTGAAAATTCATATCTCTGGTAATTTTTATCCTAGAATAATAAAATATTTTTCAAAACATAAAAACATACCTATCAAAAAATTAACTTGAGATCCCAATTTAATTTTTTGGTATGTTTTGTAAAACAGTAGAACCTACAAAATATAAAAAAAATCGTTATCCTTGCAAAAAAATTCCAAGGATCATTTTTAGTAAAAATTTTTTTATATTGCGACAACCTTCCCTTTTAAAATAAGACCTATTTTATTATTCTAGGATAAAAATGACCAGTAATATGAATTTTCAAAGAGGACTCGGCCACCATTTTTGCGAAAACTTTAATATACTATAACTAACAATGCCAACAGTCTGGGCGCAACTTTATTATTTTCGGGCAGAAGTTCGGAACGCGTTTAATTCGGAGACGCGGTGTAGGTTACTATGTGATTGAAAACCTAAAAAGGTTACGGAAGCGGGTAGAATGGAGTCGCGCTAGAATACTTAAACGCCGCTGTCACATATAACATATAAATTACATAATTGGGTTATTCTCCGGGAAGAGTTCTAAGTCATAGTATAATATCAGTTGTCATACGCGATTAGGAGGTTTTTCGTGATTAGGTTTTTGGCCATTACATGAAATCGGAAATGTATTTGTAGGCTATTATGATGAGAATCAATCCTAAGAAATATTTCGAAGGCCTTACGTCCTATTGGAGTTAAATATCTAAAAATACTGAAATCAACTTTTGACGATTATGTAGGAAGCCTTAGGAAGTAAAAATGAATTTGATATCTCACTAGAACTAAGAAATATGTAGGAATTTGTGAAAACATAAGCAACCCCCTTGCACCCACTTTGAGGTTGAATATCAAAAAATCCTGAAATTGGTTTTTAGATATATGTAAAGAAAGCCCGAGGAAGTGAAAACCAATCCAATGTCTTATCACTCATAAGAGATATGACGAAATTCGTGAAAACGTGTTCAACCCGCTTATACCCTCTAAGGGGTTGAAAAAGGAAAAAACTTGAAAACGAGTTTTAGGTGATTATTAAACAAGCCCGTGGAAGTAAAAAGTTATTCGATATCTAATCAGACCGGAGGGATATGGCTGAATTTGCGAAAATGTATACAACCCCATTACACAACCGTGGGTGTCGATTTTCAAAAAATCCTGAAAACACTTTCTAGGTATTAATATGAAGAATCCGGTTTATTTTATTGAAATAACTTACATGCAGTAGAACCAACCTACAATTGTACAAATGTATATTATACAATTAAGTTTATTATACCTAAGTCTTGCAATCAAATGTAAAATAGTAGTCAATATTACTAGAATTAAGATTAACTTTAAGTGGATTAAGAATTTACATTATAACTACTATTACTATTAGAATTAAAAATTCATATTATAATTAAGAATCCAACTATGCAAATGATAAGAAAAGAAAAAATAATAAGATAACTTAAGAACGCCTTCACCTAGGATCTTGAAATTTTGAATCTGGATGTTTGGTTGAATTTTTAAGTCTAAGTTCGTTAACGGGCAAAATCGTCCTACTCCTTCGAGTAGCTGCCATACAAAATGTCCTTAAAACACGTCTTCAAGAATATTGGTCGATAACTTCAGAAGGGTTTAAGCTACGGCATTGAAATTTCGTATGTGTTATTTTTCCAAAAGTTGGAGCTAAATATATGATTATGAAGAAAATCCTGTTAGTCCTTCATGTAGCTGCCATACAGCTGCCAATATCCTGTCAAAATGTATTCACTTAATTTACGAAACTCACTATAACTCAAGAAATCTTTTAGCTACGAATTCAAAATTTTGTAGAAATTAGTTCTAAGTGAAAAGGAAGTTCATCTTTACTAGTCAGCGAAATCCTTTTACTCCTTCTGGTAGCTGCCATACAAAATGTCCTTAAAACACGTGTTTAAGAATATTGGCCGATAACTTAAGAAGGGTTTAATCTACGTCTTTGAAATTTTGTATGTGTTATTTTTCCAATAGTTGGAGCTAAATATATGATAAGGAAGAAAATCCTATTAGTCCTTCGTGTAGCTGCCATACAAATACCCTGTCAAAACGTCTTCACTTAATTTACGGAACTTAATATTATAACTCAAGTAGTCTTTTAGCTATGAATTGGAAATTTTGTACAAATTAGTTTTGAGTAAAAACGAAGTTCGAGTTTACTAATCAGCGAAATCCGTTTACTCCTTCTGGTAGCTGCCATACAAAATGTCCTTAAGACACGTGTTCAACAATATTTTTCGATAACTTTTGAACGCTTCAAGCTACGAATTTGAAATTTTGTACACGTTCATTTTTGAATGGTTCCAAGGAAAAGGATAAATATGTAAGAAATCGAGTGAGTCCTTCCTGCACCTCCCATGTGAAAGTCCTTCAAAAAGGAAATTTTTTTTCGATGACTTACCCAGTTCATGATATGAAATTAAACACTGAATATTGTCTTTTAGGTTTGAGTAGCAATCTAATGGCAGTCCTTAATAAAGGACATACAACATGCACACACGTAATTCTACTTTATCCCCAACTACAATATAAGTCGGAGTTCCGTATTCATCTAGAGTATTATACGATTGGATTGCAGCCGATCGTGACTGCAGTATGTTTTTTTATGGGATATTCAACAAAACAGCCATTGAACAAGTCGATTTTTACTTAAATGTTGAATATGCAACAATCAAAGGAACTCTGGTAATTTTTAACAAGCATTTTTATTTTGGCGGAACTGCTATGAATTTTATCTATTCTTTGTCTACGAAAGGTTACAACTGTCTTCTCACTAACAACTGTCTTCGTTAGTGAATAATGATACTGAACTTCAAATTCGATTTTCTCACTTAGATCAAGCTGCGATATTATAAAAATTAAAATCCGGCCGTTTCACTTAACCCGAGACATACCGATATGTGGGTAACTTACCTGAAAATAGAATAGATCTTGAAGCGCCATCTGTATTGCTAAAGCAGTTCTCCACACTGCACTTCCACTTTCCCACAGACATTATTCCACCTTCCTTAAAAGTACGTACAAATATAATTTATTCATTTTTCTAAATCGTTCTTAAATTTCCACGCACTTTCTATATTCGACAATAAGTCAGAATAAAAATTTCTGAGAAACAAAAAGTTTCTCAGAATTTATTCTTGTAGTACTTTGTGTGTAGACAAATTTGCCGCGAAAACTATGTACCACGGTTAAATCGTTTTCAATTCTTAATACATTTCAATAAAATTGTTTTCTAACACATGAGTTTGGTGCAACATTATGATAACATAATAATAATACGACACCTAATAAAAATGTATTTTCCGTTGTTATTTTTTAAAATTTGATCGAACTAAAATTTCCAAAAGGATATCTAAATTCATTGTAAGATGGTTCGTGTTCAATTTATTAATATCATTGAGAATTTTACCTACAAGAATACACGCAATTTTTCTTAATACTCTGCATCAATAACAATTTATTTATTTGATATAGCAAGACATAATTCTACCATCTGCCAATTTCAATTATAAAATAGAAAATTTAATATTATGAATATTTATAACGAGATCCATAGATCTATAAACGAGCTAAAATCTAGTAAAAAATGGTATTTTTGAATGAAACTACAATAAAAGTTATTATCAGAAATTATTTTATGTTGATTTCCAATTTTAGAACGATAATTACTTATATATATTGTTACATGTAAACCTGGCAACCGCGCAACCGTGCAACTCGATCGTTTCACATAATGAAAACAACAACAACCGAATACCTAGTTGCAAAATAGCCCAATCAGAAACCTAGCTGAAGATAAGCCGAAACAACACGATTGTATCTCTCTTCTTATCGAATGCTCTCCAATGTACTAGAACCCTGTACATAAACCACTGAACGAAGATCAAAATCGAAGGCTCTGAAGCTTTCGAGAAGATTCCACAACTGAACGAACGTTCAAGTACACCGGTGAACATTCAAGACTGCAACCGCCTAGTATATAAGCAGGTGAGTAGTAAGACATACACTTTTGTTCTGAATTGTTGGGGGCCAAAGTGTGCTACTACACTTTGAGCAGGTGCAAAGTGTGCTAGTCCCTAAGTAGTAAGACATACACTTTTGTTCTGAATTGTTGGGGGCCAAAGTGTGCTACTACACTTTGAGCAGGTGCAAAGTGTGCTAGTCCCTAAGTAGTAAGACATACACTTTTGTTCTGAATTGTTGGGGGCCAAAGTGTGCTACTACACTTTGAGCAGGTGCAAAGTGTGCTAGTCCCTAAGTAGTAAGATATACACTTTTGTTCTGAATTGTTGGGGGCCAAAGTGTGCTACTACACTTTGAGCAGGTGCAAAGTGTGCTAGTCCCTAAGTAGTAAGACATACACTTTTGTTCTGAATTGTTGGGGGCCAAAGTGTGCTACTACACTTTGAGCAGGTGCAAAGTGTGCTAGTCCCTAAGTAGTAAGACATACACTTTTGTTCTGAATTGTTGGGGGCCAAAGGGTGTGAGTTTTTGCTACGAGGTCCAAAGTGTGTGACTCCGGCGGCCGGCTTCTGTATGGGGAAAAAGGCTGAAAGTGTAGTGCGTTTGGCGTTTGAGAAGCTGAAAGTGTGTGGCTTGTGGGCTGGCTGCTTGGGCATGGAATCATGGGCCTGGGTTGTGGAACTGAGCCGATTGGCTGGGAGCTGGATTTGGTATGAGATGACGTGATCGATGTGAAGAGTTTGAGGGTTTTTAACATGGGCGCCTGTCGTATATTTTGCATTACGTTCGTATATGCAAGATTATTGCATATGATGAAATAACTGTGTCGCACGTTTTGTAAATTCGTATTAAGAAGACAAAAAAGGGTACTGCAGGTATCTTTGTACTTTATTGTTATTGCTGTTATCTGTGTACTTTATTTTGATTTCCGATATTCTTGAATGGGTTGCGCGGCATTTCAGCCAGACAGTCGGGAAAAAGTGTGTATTGTAGGTCTTCTTTAATCTTTAAGATGTAGATTGCGAAATTTTTGTGATAATTATTTCGATGCGTTGTGTAAATCGGATGAGTATGTGGTGTAGTATAAAGAACCTAAATGTGGGCATTTCATGATATTGGAGGGAATGAAACAAATTCTCAGTTTTTATTTTTTATTGTTTTTATTGAAATGAAAGTTCATGCAGATAACATTATTCTAGTCACATAATTGATTTTCTTAATTAAAATAGGTTTTAGTAGTTCCTCCATTTGTAAAATCCTACGTCGAAACCTGAGTCGGTCTAACACATTTTTTTGCCAAATACTCTGCCTACTACTTCTATATGCATACTCCCAGGCAATCATGTATTTGACCGAAACATGATCGGAAAAGTGGACATGTTTATCGTCCGTAGATGACATCGTAGAGGTTGATGAATTCAATCGCCAGCAAAAATATCAGAATTAACAGAGCAAACACTTGCATTACAGTAGAAAGTGATGGAAGGCAGGCTTTGTATGATTTTTTAATCGGCTTGTCATATGGTCCGCAAACGTCCTTACCGCTAACAAACACACAATCTGGAGACAGGCGTAAATGTTCAGCTTCTACATCAGTTGGTGAAGAAGATGCGCTCATTATCAGAGAACAGAAGAAACACTTGACGTAATCCTTCAGGTTGGTGTAAAAGAAGCCGCTTTTCACAAGCTTAAGCACTTTCCTCTCCTCTAGATCCAGATTCTTGAACGTTTTTAGACGATCGTATTCATGTCTTAAGTTCATCATGGCGACTGACAATCTGAATGTTACAGAACATCTTTTATATCAATCCAGGAGTTATGAGATGATGGGAAACCAAGCCATTTTACAAGCACGCGATCTTTTCTTCGTTTTAAAACCTTCTCTACGAGATATACATCGGGATGCTTGACCTTTGTCAATTCTGTCTCATAGAAGCCCCCCTGGATAATGTTGCCTTGATAATCCTCAATTGAATATGTCCGTGGCTGCGTTTTTCTTACTTGTGCTTGCTTATTCGAACATGATTACCTATTTTATATTTAGGTTTTGAAATAACCTTAACTTTCCTATAGAAGGAAGACAATAAATGAATCTCGTTTGATGTTTTGACATCTATAGGCCTCATTTTAATAGTACGGTGTTTTGTCTTGTTGTACTTAATAAGTAGCTTAGGTAATATATCGACCCATTGATAATTTCCCTTCATGCTGAATTCTTTCCACATGATATTTTTCAATGTTCGATTAAACCTCTCGACAATGGAGGCTTTCAACGCACTGAATGTAGAGTAATGGTTTATCTCATAATGTTTCATCATCTGACGAAATACTTTGTTAAAAAACTCTGTACCGTCATCGGTTTGTAAGTTTCTAGGCACACGTCTTTGTTTGAAAATTTTTTCCATAGCCTTTGCTACAACATCTGCACTCTTATTTTTAATGGGGAAAGCCCATGCATATTTAGAAAAGGTATCGATCACTGTCAAAAGAAACTTTAAACCTTGATTTTGAGATGAGAATGCACTCATGTCAACCAGATCCGCTTGCCATAAATCATCTATGCCCCTGATGGTAACCCGTCGACGAGTGAATCGTCTACGTGCGGGTCTGTGCAGTTCATTAACAACTTGTCGTCTACTCATCTTGCTAAAGTTATAAATATTCCTCACGGCATTATATAGAATATCGATATCAACTCAGAGACATGATACAATTTAGGCACCCGTTCACAATGATGATTGCAGGCCCTTCCGGGTGTGGTAAAACAACCTTTATAGAAAATCTTCTTACGAGCGGTGCAATGATTCATCCGCAGGTGAAAAAAATCATGTGGTGTAATGCGGAGCAGCATGCTATACCTGCATTGAAGTCACTAAAAAATATAGAGTACTTAAGCTCAATTCCTGAAGAATTCCCAAACGATTCTAATGAGCCAATATTAATAGTGCTGGATGATATGATGCTAAATGCGTTTTCAAGACAAGTATTTGAACTGTTTACAAAAGGGTTCCCATCATCGCAATCTCTCTGTTATTTTAGTAACACAGAATGTATTTCATCAAGGGAAATTTTGTCGTGATATATCGCTAAATTGTAAATACATGGTGTGTTTCAAAAATCCCCGCGACAAAAGCCAATTTCATCATCTGGCTAAACAAATATATCCTGAAGACAGTTCCGAGCTTATGCGAATATATAAAGGAATTACGCAACGGCCACATAGTTATTTAATGGTCGACTTAACACAAGATATAAATGATATATTGAGATTTAGGACGGATATATTTAATAAAAATTTTTTAACGTGTTACTGTTCGACTGATAGTCTAAGAGAAGAGAATGGTGTGTCGAATGAAAAGATTGAAGGACAACAGGCATATGTTGTACGTGCTTAAAAACGCCAGTCCTTGTCTGAGGAAAGCTATATTAAAGTCAGCCGATCCGGAGGTGATTAAAACTCTTTGTGAGGTCACTCTGAATACATTAAACGGGAATCATTCGCCTCACCGGAAAATATATTCTCAGCTTTGTAAATATAAAAAGAGCATGCGCAAGTTGGTAGATGCTAAACAGTCTGTGCCACGACAGCGTAAAGTATTAATTCAAAACGGAGGATTTCTGCCAATACTCTTAGGAAGTGTTCTATCAGGAGTTATAGGATCGCTAATTGAAAAATATGCGTAGAGCCAATCATCTAAATAAAATGCTTCTGCTCCCCCCAGAAGTGTATGAAAATCTAAAAGATACGATTGAAGATACAAAGAGTCAAAGTTTGTTTGATAAAGCTATTAACAAGATATTGAGAAGTAAGAATACTGACGATAAAAACAAATGGTATCAATACCGGAACGAGCTTATAAAATTTTTTAATACACGACGCGGGAATAACATCTTTCTAGATATAAAGTCAAAAACTAATCCACTCTTTGATCAGTCAAACCGACGGCGTTATAGAAATATGCGTGACAATACTACTCAAACGAAAATCAAATTTAGCGATGAAAAATCAACACAATCTTCACCTATGCGGGGAGAGGAGATATTTGAATCAATGATAGATTTAACCCCACCAAAAGAAGAAATGACATCCAGATTCAAGAGACGACTATCGGCAAGTGGTATTGCAAAAACTCTTAAGCCACCACCAAAATTCTTGAAAAGAGGGAATGTAGAAGATCATGCGCCGGAAAAAGATTATAAGGTGATAACTGGTGATGACGGAATAACTCAATATACAGTTCCGTTTGACATGAGTGTTGACGAGCTGGATGAGGTTTTCAATAAATATGATAGGGAGAGCGGTAATACTGGAGCCGATGTGCTAGTTGAAGATACAGCACATGGTGAAGAAAGTCCACAGGCTGAAGAAATCTTAAAGATGGAAACCCAGCCTATATTAGGACGTGCGGCGATTAACCTTCCCATTAGACGAGTTGCTAGACAGAGTGAAAGGCTTAGGAATAAGTCAGAGAGTAGTACGAACAGGCCTAAACCGAATTGGGATAGACTTTAAAATGCCTATGACAATAACAGATAAAGAGTTCTACATATGCCTGCTAAGCAACAGTTCTCTAGATACTTATCCGGAAAATACCCTATCCTCATTTGAGAATATACTACCCAGTACATGCAAGTTTGGCAGCGATTGGAGTGTTGGAATAACTGAAATCGCATTACCAAGACGAAAAATAGAGAAGAGTGTATCGGTTAGTCGGCCTAAACGTTCCACCCGATATAAAGATGAAGAAGGTGGACAGAGAAATAAGCGTTTTCGTCGCTCAGACAAAACGGAAAAGAAATCAGATCCTCATTCCAGAGAAATAAGGGTTTCATTATGGGGGCCTGATAACACGAAATTATTTTGGTCTGATATCGATTTACAAAAGTTGTGCTATGCGGGCAACGATATTAATTTCTCGACGTTCTTAACATCATTTTTAACGGCGTTCCAGCCTAAATACAAAAAACCATACATGACATATATTAAACAGGATATTTACAGACGTATTAAAAATGATAAGGACAGTGGGGGTATCCCTGATAATAGTGAAAAAAAAATAGCCGGAGAGTTTTGTTTACATATTTACCAATGGGAGAAAGTTGCGGTAAAGGTTTATTTGGAGATGGGTACACATTTCAGATCATGGGTAACCTTTTTTAATTACATAATCGGACAGATTCCGAGATCGCGCAGAAAACACGATGCATTACTAGAAATGCTTGATGATTTTATATTGCCTGAGGTACCAGGAGATCGTCATAAAGTTCCACCCCCAACATCTCATACATTTCATCTAAAAGATCACGGTGTGGTGCTTAAACTGAAACTACCGATTACATATCCGATTAACGTTTCAGACTTCATTGCTTTATTATTGAGTGGTATAGAATACGATAAGGATATCCTTACGGAAAAGGCTAAATCTTTACACATATCCGAAGATATGGCAAAAAAGCAGATATTTAACGATGTGCTGGCGTCAATTCGACAATCAATAAAAGATGCCGCGAAAGAAGTAGCCGCAGATATATTACCTGACACTTGGGTTACGTTAGAAGGAACAGCTCTAAAAATACCTTATAGAGAAGCTGACGGCACTACAGACACAACATCGGTAACAGTTGATCTGAGTACAACCGACAAAATTGGTGACTTCTTCGTAGAGACATTTTTAAAAACACCAGTTGATAAACGTGATCCAGAATTGATTGACGAGACAATAAAGGAATCAAAAGCAATTACGACTATTATCAAGGAAAAGGGAACACCTAGTCCTGAAGCAGAAAAGGCAACCCCCCCTATATCATCTGATTCTGAGACACGAAAGCTAATTCCTCCGAAAACATCTGATCGCGAGGCAGATGAGGCACCCTTGCCGAAAAGATCTTACAGAGCTACAGACGAATGTAACGAATTCAACTTAATTCATGTTTACACGGATATTATTAGACCTAGAATTATAGGATGCAAATTGGTGCGGAATCTTCGAGTGATCCCTCTTGAAGAGTGTGACAGTGTTTTCAGATTTGATCACGTAGAGTACTGTCCACTGGAGAAGACCTTTATCGAAAGCATCTCTATAAAAATTACAGACCAGCAAGGTAAATTAGTTAACTTTGAATCGTCTTTTACGCCTACCTATATAATGCTCCACTTCAGACGGATATAAGAAAGCTATAAATATTCACATACTACAGATAGCTGCATAGTGCTAATACACATTTTATGTGGCATGCTTGCTTAATGAGATGAAAGCGCACTACACACGGTATTACCTTATACAGAGTGGGGGTAAATTATCCGATATAGGAGAACTGTATCGATCGCCTCTTGTGTACCAGCGTGGGAGAGGAATCGGAAGTTTTTTTAGCGGCCTGATACGCTATTTACAACCGATATTTTCATCAGGAGCAAAGTCTGTAGGAAAACAGGTTATTAACACAGGAAAGTCAATCTTTCAAGAAGTCGGGAGTAAGCCTATCAAGCAGATTTTGAAGGAGCAGGGAAAAACTGCACTACATGAGCTAGCTCAAAAAGGTATAAATAAAATGTTTGATGCTATGGACGGCAGAGGGAATCGAATGCCTATAAAAAGAGTTAATCCGTACACAAGCATGCAGACAAGAAGTTCAGCTAAACGCAAAAGACGTACTAAAGTAAGGAAATCGACGTCTTCGATCAGAAAAAAGAAAACTGTGAAAAAGCGTCGTAATTTGAAAAAACGTGTGTTGGATATATTTGATAGATAATTCGATGGCGATGCTTAAAGAATGTATGAATTCTGAATTGGACCTTTTTGCCTCACTACCAGTTCAGAGTAATATTTTAAAAACTGAAGAAGTTGCTTACAAACCTATAGCATCCCCAGATAACTCTTCCGTACTAGAGTTTGTTTCTCTCGGCCACGGCGACACATATCGTGATTTATCCAGCATCTACTTACGGTTAAAAGTACAACTCATTAAATTTAAAGATGGCAAGGAAGAAACCTTCACTGAGAAAGATACTGGAGGTGATCCATTCGGCGTAGTTAACAATTTGATGCACTCCTTATTCAAACAATGTACAGTGCAGTTAAATGGCAAGAATATAGCTCAAACTGACAATAACTACCATTATAGGTCCTATATTGAAAATTTGCTAAATTATGGAAAGGATGCCGCATCCACTCACCTAGAATCAGTGTGCTGGTTTCTGGATGAAGGTGAAATGGAGATGATTGCAGGAGGAAGGGGTGGAATAAGTAAAGACAATGAAGGTTATCTTAAGAGAGTCTCGATGTTTGAAAAAGGCGCCATAGTGGAACTGATGGGAACGATCCATAGCGATCTGCTTAATCAGGATAAACTATTAATAAATGGCGTTGATTTGCGCTTAATACTTTCATTGGAGAAGCCCGAATTCTATCTTTATTCTAAGGTAGATGATCTTAATCCACGTATTAAAATACTAGAAGCAACAATGTTTATGAATCATGTAACCGTCAACCCAGGAATACTATTAGCACATGAGAATGTACTTCAGCGCTCAAATACCATGTATCCGTACAAACGAGTCGAGGTGAAAACATACACACTTCCTGCTAACACTTTTACGCTATCTCTGGATAACGTAGTGATCGGCCAAATACCGAATTTGCTGGTTTTTGCCATGGTTGATAACGACTCATACAATGGAAATCGTACGAAGAATCCGTATAACTTCAAACATAACAACATAACAAACTTCAACTTGTCAGTAAATGGTGTTCAAGTTCCAAATCAGCCTCTGGAATTTGATTATTCAAAAGCTAATCCTTTAAGTACTAGAGGATATCTCACCCTCTTCAAAGGCACCGGAATAAATTACTTCGATAAAGGTCATCAGATATCGAAAAAATTCTTCGACGATGGGTGCTTCATGTTAGCCTTTGATTTAACAGCGAATAACTCATACAACTCAGGTTGTGGCAACCTGTTAAACCAAGGAGTGGTGCGAATTGAAGGTCGATTCAAGGAGTCTCTAAAGAACAGTGTCAGCTGCATTGTATACACAGAATATGACAGTAATATCGAGATAGATAAGAACCGAAATGTATACACAAGTTTCTAAAAAAGTATATATACAGCTTGATAAGGGGTGTATTAGCATAGTATCCAACTAGGTACAAAAAGGAAAACATGACAAATTGCCTGGTAAATGTTGAGTATCTATCAGAAGGCCATTTAACCTTCTTTAAGAAAATATCACTTACAGGTTTCGGGGCACAGAATAAGCTCTACTCAAAAGAAATTATATATAAATATCCAACGTCTTTGGCAACTTCTACAGATCAGACAGGAGTATGTGGAAACTTAGAGCTCAAACGCCTAGATGAAGAACTTATCAGAACACTGGCAAAACTTTCAACAGTTTTTGCTAATGGTGAATCATCAAAAGAATTCTTACAAAGTTACGTGACTTCTCATACACAGATCATAAACCTTGAAAACTTAATTTCAAAAGCCCAGGAATGAACACGATTGAACTTGCCCAGATTCTGAAAACAAATAGCGTCACTAGAAACTTGTTCAAGGGCGTCTTCCCATGTGATCATCTGCCCAGTAAAATAAAAAGACCCGCATACGTTATAGCGAACACTGACCCTTCTCATAAAAGTGGCACGCATTGGATTGCTTTCTATCTACCCAGGAATGGACCTGTAGAATACTTCGACTCTTTTGGAAGATATCCGACAAATAAATACTTTAAAAAATTTTTACATGGCAACTCAGAAATGTTTATAAATAGTAAAATGAGAATACAGGGTCTGTTTTCATCGACCTGTGGTAAATACTGTTGTGTATACGTATATTCCCGCTGCAAGGGGAAGAGTCTAAAGTTTTTTCTTAAACAGTTCTCATCAAAAGAATTTTCACATAATGACGCTAAGATCGTTAATTTATACCATCATATATTTTCATCGGATACTACACAGAACGGAGGGATTTGTCACAACCAGTATTGTAAATCAGAGGCTGAGAGTATAAAAGCAGCAGGTTGAAACAGTCGTGTTTCAGTTTTTATTGTGAAATCTTCAGTTCAATATGTCTACGATTCCTACAAAAAAAGTGCGTTCAGCGGATCTTACAAAAAAAGTGCGTGCCGCGGATCTTGGGATCCCTTTCAAAGGAAAAAAATCAGCACCCTTCGACAAAAAAGTTAATGAGAAGATTAGCAAAAAGAAAAGATCAGAGGTTCCGGGTGAAAACGCTCTACTAAACTACACCTACTATCTGGATGGCTGCCAGAACCGGAAAATTGTGCTCGGATTCGATCCATTCACGTTTGAGGCAAAAATAATCTTCAGTCACCATGGGCGTTTCCCTGTGTCAACAAACTACTTCGGATGGCTATCAGTATACAACCATCTCGCCCAGTTGAAGAATAAGGTTGAGATGCAGCCGGGTAATCAGCTTGGATTACTAGAAGAGTACAGAATACCTGTAGGAGAAGGCAGCATTAAATTGAAACATCTCGAACTGTGCTGTTTGTTTGAAATGATGGATTTCTTTAATATCGTTATGTTTCATAACAACAGCGCTCATGAAAGTGTGAGGGAGTATTTCAACCAATACACGACTAGATGCAAGGCGAAGGATGTGCTAAAATTATCCAATGACGACTTTTTTATACCATCACGAAGTTCATATGTACATTTAAACTATTCTAGACTTTTTTATGAAATCCCCTGGCTTTGCAGTGCCAATATTCTGTTCAATATAACAATCGGTTAATAAAAATTTTTTAAGAAAAAAAGCTTCTTGTTTTTTATTTTTATATGTAAACTTTATTCATTAGCATAAAAATATAAATGTTTACACAATTTTGTACCGCACAGCGTCTAGGTTGGACTTCATTATGGCTTTTACAGATGGTCTGGAAGTGCTGAAGATCAGTTAATTTCGGAATGGCAAGCTGTATTATTTCGGCATCTGGCAAGTATCTTCTGATGAAGTTCTCTTTCACAATGCCCTTTACGTATATAATGGAGTCCGTAAAGTCTTTCAGGATATCAGGTACAGTGTTATAATATGCCTCGCCATCATTCCAGTGTAGACCGTTGATATTCTCTCGTTCATACTTCTGTTGCTGATCTGCTTTTACGCTCAATTCCTGATAGGGATGCGGAGGTAAGAAGTGATAGAGCGCTGGGCATAGCGTACCAAAAGGTAGTATGGCAAGCTCTTTTGCAAAATACTGACCAGAATTCCCTGTGACAAACTGGATATCTAAAATAAATCTACTCATGTTGCCTGTAAGACACAATGTCGTTAAGTGAAAGACGATTTGTTTATGCCCCATCTTATATATTTTCCAAAATATCATTCTACAACTTATGTCTAATTATATATTTCAAATTAGCATAATTTATACTAGCACGCATTCTTAAAGTAAAATCTTAATATTAAGCATGCTAACTTATATCTAAATATATATTTCAAATTTTATACTAGTGTGTATTCTTAAAGTAAAATCTTAATATTTAGCTTGCTAGCTTAATTTTTTTAAAACCATAAGGGTATGAACAATGATCTTCAACGACAACCCTTTTATTAAAAGTGAATTGCAGGTGTTTCTTTTCCACGGTGCTAATAACAGTCCCAGGATGCTTACGCTTGATCTTTCGCTCATTCGTTACACAAACTGCGTCGCCCCCATTGGTACCCAAAACCATAGATTTCAGACATTTGAAATTCACCTTTTTGGAATTTATATAATTGAGCGTTATCCCTTTACACTTTGTAACATACTCGACCTGATCCCCTATTTCGATTTTTAGACTGTAAGTTTTAGGACCGGTACTTACATATTCTGAAATAATTGCATCAGGACCAAAGCTTTCAATTTCGTTTGTTAAATCCCCCAGAAAGTTTGAAATTGTAAAGGGGATAGAAGATGTCTTATCATCTACAAAAACCATACTATCAGTATCACAATAAAGTATCTTTGTACCGACCTTTTCTAATGCCTCGTAGAGCTTAAGTCTGGCGAACGCTGTCGTATAGGCTGCTATTGGTGTGTTTACATGTGGCAACATATTTAAATTCTCTTCTATATTTCTCCATGTATTCCACAGGGTGTCTTGAGATATTGGTAAGAACGAGCAGATTTCTATACCCGGAGCGTGTAAAAAATCGTTAAAGTCTTTGAAATTGTCTACCACTTTTGTGTTGGTACGGTTTTCCCTCTGAGCGAATTTACCCCAAAAAGAATTTAGACAGATTTTTGCGGTGTTACGCCTACCCGAATTCGTCTGGATTTCATTTTTGTCCAAGACAATGTCCTCCTTTATCTGATATGACTTTATAAAATCATCTTTTTCCGCATCTGTCGTACATTCGCTCCCCCAACCGCTAGCCTCCTGTTTAATCTTTAGAAATGTGTTTACGTATTCCGTAAATAAACCTCCTGTCTTTGTAACGGGGTCGTATACAGTATGATTATATTTCCAAACCTCATGCACGATTTTAATCTCATAACCTTTCTTTACAGCTAAGGCTACTTCGGGTATAACCCATGTACCAGTAATTTCCCGGTCACCATCATTATGTTGACATCTTGTTACTCTATTTTTAGATGCGCAAGTTCTACAAAGTGCAAAATACAGTTTAAGGTTATTTTTGAAAGGTAATACAGGCAGGAATAAATCATTTGGCGGCAATATGGTACAGGTAATAAAACCGTGCATTGATAGTATTTCTGATTTTGTAGGCAGGTTCTCGTTCCTGTATATTTCCGGATGACCAATGGGGTATGGTGCATATTTATTAATGTACGGATACAGACTTGTAAAGTCCAAATATCTAATTAATTCATTCTCTCTAGTTTTATGATATAGTCTAAACACCTCAGTACGACCTCCAAAAATAGCATCACGAGGGTTCAGGGGTGCCTTGATATTTATAGTAAGTTGTTCTAACTTCTTTTTCTCTTCGGGATTTGCCTTTAAAAAATTGTTGAACACACATTCCCAGATATGTATTAACTTATACCCACTACGTCTAATCATTTCCATTCTTCTAAGTGTAGCCTCATTCCTTTGCGCTAAATTTTCGCGGCCACCTGTATTAGTATATACATCCTGCACTCTGTAACAGGTTGTACAACCATGGTGAAAGCATCCAAAGAATTCGTAAACAGTGTTTGTCTTTGGATTGAAGCCATCTACATACATGCCGCCTTTCTCTAACTTCACCTCGCCCTTATTGTTAGCCGATAAAATCTCGTCCTGTATTTTGCACGACTCCCAAGCAAGCCATTTAGAGGCGATTAGCGATTGATTTTGAGATTTATAGTATCCATTTTTAGGCATTATGCCTATAGTATTCGCCTTCAGATAGTTTTTTCGAAAAACAAGCATACATGCTGAGGCTATAGTTAAGGCTTCTGTAAAAGGATTTACATTAGTAATGCTTAAAAATTCTCTCATGAATCGAAGGCATCCCAACCGCAAGATATTGACATCACTCACACAGTATCTCAGTAACTCCTTTCTGTTATCAAAGGTCCCTGTAGCATTTGTGTTATACCACTTAAAGAACTTGTCTTTTTCTGCCCCCCGCATTGTAGTATAGCCATATAATGCAGGTGTTGGGTATGCACCTACATAGTCAATATTTTCCATTGTATTAAAGAAAAACGGATAATAACCCTTTACATGATCTTTAATTTCAAAAACCTTAGGAAAATGTGATAGCGGGAATGCCAAATAATTTAATGAGTCTATAAAAGATACCCTTCCGCAGGTTAGCTTCATTATCTTAGTGCCATTCATTATAGGTTCGATTTTCATCTTTCTGCTCATTAACTCAGAAATTATAAAATGACAATCACAGCCTTGCGAATTGTGAGCTATACAATAAACGTTTGAAATAGAAACTCGAGTTCTGAAACAGTAATTTAAAAACTCTGCTACGACGCTCTTATTCTCGTGATATTGAAAAATATGCTTCCTCACACCACAAACACTGCATTCCTCCCTTATGTCAGGATTTTCATAGCAGTTATAGCAGACCTGCTGTGCAACAATCAAGTTGACAATATGGAGGAAGGAGTTATCATCGTAGGAAGTATCCTGAGTACTTTCACAATCAAAGAATATTATCATAAATCTATTATCAATCCCTTTCTTCGGAGGTTTAATATAACAGAGATGATCTGACGGCACAATTTTCCAGCAAATTTGGCATAGGAATTCGTTGCATGTGTGACTACCATCTCGTCTTCTATCGATAACTATGAACTTGCCGCACTGATCGCATATTCTGAGACTTTCACACACGTTCTTTTTCTCATATTTATTTCTTAAATGATTCTCAAAACAATTGTCGCCTCTGAACACACGATTACATTCTTTGCATTCCCTAACTTCTTCTACAAACAGACATGGCGGAGAGGATAGACAGTATGTACATTTTTCAGCACATTTATGTTGCTTCACGTACAATGTCCTATCGCAAAGAGTGCATGCATACGGTCTGTTGAAAAAACCGGTAAGTGACTTTATCACATAAAAGTGCTCCAACTCTTTCGAATAGTAGAAGTATAATTTTTTTAGGGTGTTGTGCTCGTACGAGGGCCTGAACATAAAAGATTCTGGCTTTTTCATATCATTAAAAACGACAATTTGATACTCCCTCAAAATTTTTTGAAATTTGTAAAGATCTGCCTGAATACACCCTTTCTTACCCACCACAACCTTTGCTTCTTTACATAACTTCTTCGTCAATCTATCTAGAGTTTTAACAATCGAGACTTGACTTTTTCCCTTGATTCTTCCCGAGATCATCTCAATAGCATAACATAAGCTTCGTGGGAGACAATTAAAATCACCGTCCTTACCAACATCCACCACACTATACTTCCTAGCCAGAATCTCCCTTTCTGTGGAATTCACGGCATCCACCCTCCCCCCGATGAAGGGGAAATTTATAATATCCGCTTTTATTTGCATAGCCCCATCTGAGAGAAAAGTGCTGTTGGACTGATTGACATTAGAAATAAGTTGAATAATGGTAGCCCCACTCACCTCACTTACAGGTCTTAAACTACACCAAATGGGCTTGACGTCAGGATAATCTTGAGGTTCAATCGATAAACTAATTTTACTTCCTTGTACTGAACCGGCGACTAACTCTTTTACCACCCTATCAAACATCTTCTCCAGCTCTTTGACAGGGTCTTCAACGTTCTCTCTGAAATCCTTTAGTCTGAAGACCATCTTAACACCCTCGAGATTAAACTTTTTAAAAAAGGTCTTTTGTTTAGATAAAATCTCTATTTCACTATCTGACCCTCCGCCAGTTTGGTTTAAACCATTTTCCTGATTCTCTTCGTGCATATTTTCAAAAAATGCGCCTGATCTGTTGGCAATCGATCTCTCACAAACAAGGCTACTTTGATCTATCTGTTCCAAAGGTGTGCTATTAGCACCCCCCGCATTTTTGAGAGAAGAAACAACTTCTTTTAAACCCCCATCTGTAAAGGGAACACCATGTTCCGAAGGTGTGTTATTAGCTCCCCCCGCATTTTTGATAAAAGAAACATCTTCTTTCAATCCTCCATCCGTAAAGGGAACACCATGTTCCGAAGGCGTGTTATTAGCTCCCCCCGCATTTTTGAGAAAAGAAAGAGCTTCTTTCATTCCTCCATCCGTAAAGGGAACACCATGCAATTCTGAGAAGCTGGTTAACAGCTCTAAGAACCGGTATTTTTCCGGCAGTTCGAAATATATTTTTTTTTCTTTAAGATCCTTAACTAAGATACTTAAACTAGACAGAAATATATTATATCCTAGACTTAAGGAGCTACTTAAATAATTGATCGCACTTACACTATCCATCTTATTTTATTATCTATTAGTGTACTAAGTATAGTATATAGGCGGGTTCTGGATACAAGGGACTTGGACTCAACTGAAAAGGATTATTAATGAAGTTGTATGGCACTGATAAGGAATTGATAAGATGTAAGTCCAGACTGCATATTTTTGTAGGATAACAAGATCGCATTATTCATTTTTTAAAATTATTATCTTAATAATGTACTAATGTAAATATATATCTTTAACTTTTTTCTTGTATTACACATCCCTTTAACGGGTTACAAATTTTGCATGGTGCAGCATGCCAACTTAAACTAATTGGAGCGATCCTCAATCCTCTCCTCCTCCTCGACGCCTTGCTTGCAGGCCTGATGGCAGACGGTCCCGGCTTCAAATTATCCCGAACTGCATCAGAAGTGAAATGCGCTTTCCTCAACACCGTGCTTGCAGGCCTGATGGCAGACGGTCCCGGTTTCAAATTATCCCGAACTGCATCAGAAGCGAAATGCGCTTTCCTCAACACCGTGCTTGCAGGCCTGATGGCAGACGGTCCCGGCTTCAAATTATCCCGAACTGCATCAGAAGCGAAATGCGCTTTCCTCAACACCGTGCTTGCAGGCCTGATGGCTGACGGTCCCGGTTTCAAATTATCCCAAACTGCATCAGAAGCGAAATGCGCTTTCCTCAACACCGTGCTTGCAGGCCTGATGGCTGACGGTCCCGGTTTCAAATTATCCCAAACTGCATCAGAAGCGAAATGCGCATGTTTTTTTCCCTCAAGCACCTCCGATATTCTTCTGATATCGTTGCATATTCTTAGAAGGGCCGTATGCACTTCTATTTCTCCCTGCAAACTGAAAATTTTTCTATTAAGATTTAAAGGTTGAGATTAATTTTATTTCAAAAACAAGCCTTACCTGACCATAAAATTGGTTATCACTTTGAGCTGCTCTTAATACCTCAGGGTACAAGTCCGGATGCTAATGTTCTCTAGCCTCCTGAAACTCCGACTTTTATACCGATTCTCAAGGCTATTTCGCATATTATCCAGTGCAATCTTTCTAACAGGTCATTATACCTCACACATTAATTATTCAAGCTAGTATGCTATACTTGCCAAGAAAAGGATTATTTTCTACAGAAGTACATTATCCGCCATGCGCATGTAGCCTACGCATGTCTCAAGCTAATAAATTTTCTATTTATAACACCACTCGCCCGTTTAGAATGAAAAGTGCATACTTAACTAGGCCTTTACCTATTTTGTTGCAAACGTTAGACTCTCTGATTTATATGGCAAGAATGACAAACTGATCATTATTCGTTTTGGTTATTATACCATTATACCATCCAACCATCTAACTAGATAATACAGAACTCAGGAAAACGCATATTTAGCACGGTCTTTTAGCAACTTTGTTGCAAATGTTAAACTCTCTGATTTATAGGGGAAGAATGATAGTCTGATTATTTCTTTTCCTCTTACCATCAGTCCAAAGATATATGGGTCTCGACTTTTCAGTTCATTACCTCGTATTGTGTAATCCCAATTCTTGACTATTTTACCTATCTTCCGCCGGGTATATAAGTCGGAGCTCCTCGTGAGGAAAATCATAATCTCCTTACAGGTCTGATAGTCAAATATGGTAAGTTTCATATTATCCGTTTTACTTTTTTACCAATAACTTTATTTTTGTAATTTTTTTCAGAATACTTTCGAATTATTAGCTTCCGCTGTTGGGGGTGATGGGGACTCTATGATTCCCACTAGCTCCCTCGAGATCGGGAAGGAATATCTCATTAAACTGTTTCGGCTGGTGAAGACGAAATACGGAGTAAGGCTGGCACTCCATTTCGACGAAGGGATCTTCTGCTTCTTACCACCCCGATTTTCGGAAAGGGTGAAGACACAACGCCAGATAGATGAACTGAACCAATCTTCAGATCAGTACTTCGTCTTCGATGGTATAGATGAAACACGCGGTGGGTTTCTAAAAGTACGATTTTTGAAAAAATAAACTCATGCATATAAATAAAGAATGAAATGACATCTATTATCATGTGTTTTCTTTGTTAAAAACCCTCAAACTCTTCACATCGATCACGTCATCTCATACCAAATCCAGCTCCCAGCCAATCGGCTCAGTTCCACAACCCAGGCCCATGATTCCATGCCCAAGCAGCCAGCCCACAAGCCACACACTTTCAGCTTCTCAAACGCCAAACGCACTACACTTTCAGCCTTTTTCCCCATACAGAAGCCGGCCGCCGGAGTCACACACTTTAGACCTCGTAGCAAAAACTCACACCCTTTGGCCCCCAACAATTCAGAACAAAAGTGTATGTCTTACTACTTAGGGACTAGCACACTTTGCACCTGCTCAAAGTGTAGTAGCACACTTTGGCCCCCAACAATTCAGAACAAAAGTGTATGTCTTACTACTTAGGGACTAGCACACTTTGCACCTGCTCAAAGTGTAGTAGCACACTTTGGCCCCCAACAATTCAGAACAAAAGTGTATGTCTTACTACTAAGTCTTACTACTAAGCGTTTAGCGAAGACACAGTAATTTCGATTACGCCGACTGCGAGTATACGCGACCGTGTTGAGAGAGAACGAAAGTGAACGAGTTAAGCGATATATGGTATAAGCGGGCGGTACTGCCATATAGTGCGAATTATTGTGCGATTATAATTCTGTGAATTAAAGTGCGGATAAATAAATTATCACTTATTTTTATTTTAACCGAATTGTGTTTTACTTGAAATCCCGGCGAACCCCTAGCTCGCAACAATTGGTGTCAGAAGTGGGATTTCAAGGATTAATTCGGGTTAGAATCGCGAGTGGAAAAAGTGAATTTAAAATTCTCGAACGGACAAAGTGAGAATTTCGTGCGCGAATAAAGTTTTCAAACTGTGAAAATTCTCGAACGGACAGTGAGAATTTTGTGAAACGGAATATTCTCGAGTGCTCTAGTGAGCGGTAACTTTAATTAGTGAAGTGGAAAGTTCTCATACGGACAAAAAAAGAGAATTTGAATCGCGGAAAATCTCTAACGGACAAATAATCGATAGTGAAAATGCCACGTTATTTAAAAGACTTAAAACTAATGGAGCTGAAAGAAGAGCTCGGTAGACGCGAATTATCTACAGTAGGGAACAAGTCTGAACTTGTCAGCCGAATGATCGAGGTACTGGAGGCTGAGGGTAAAGACGCAAACAGTGTCGAGTTCCCAATCGAAGAAGCTCGTGCAGGAAGTGGTGAGGAGTGTTCTGAGACATTAGACTCTCTAAGGCAATTAATGCAAATAATGAACCAACAAAGCCAGAAAATGGACCAACAAAGCCAGAAAATGGACCAACAAAGCCAGAAAATGGACCACCAAAGTCAACTGTCAGCAGATCTTAACAAGAAGTTGGATCAGACATCAACTGACCTTAACGAGAAGCTAGACCAGACTTCGAAGGACCTCAACCAAAAATTGGAGCTGCAAAATAATAAAATAGACACCATGGGTAAGACCATCGAAGAAAATGTAGAAAAGAAACTTCAGACTTTCAAAGAACAAATTACGGAAAAGACATCAGAGATTGTGGAAGAAGTTGAACGCCTTAAAAGGGACTTTGATAACGTGAAAGCGACTGGAGTCATCAAGACAGAACACGTTACACACAAAGATCTCAAAGCCCCAATCTTCGATGGACAAACACCGTGGGCTATCTATAAGACCCAATTTGAGGCTGCCGCGAGAAATAATCATTGGAATGATTTGGAACGAGGAACGGCTTTGATATTGGCGCTAAGAGGTCCACCAGCAGAGGCTCTTCAAACAATTCCTCAAGAGCAACAGCAAGATTTTTCGACATTGGTACAGACATTGGATCTTCATTATGGCAGTGACCACATGCGAGAGATCTACAAAACACAACTTTACAACCGAAGCCAAAAGACTGGTGAAACGCTTCAAGAGCTGGCGCGCGATATTGAGCGACTTACACTATTATCGCTTCCCAATGCACAAACAGAGCAACGCAACGATACAGCTGTTTTCGCATTTAACAATGCTGTACAGGACAGAGAGCTGCAGCAGGCGTTAAAATTGGCAGGAAAGAAAACTATTGGCGAAGCCTTAGTATATGGGCTTACATTTGAAGCTGCCAAGCAAAGCTCGCGAAATAACTACCGAGTTCGAGAAATAACGGAAGAGTGTGTATGTCAGAGGGCCGAATACACCAAACGGAGCGAAGGATCTGGTGCACCCCGGTGTTGGAATTGCGGACAGGCAGGACACTTAAGACGCGACTGCCGAAAGCCAAGAAAAGCTACAAACTATTGTTCCGGCTGCGCTGCTAAACAAAAGGGAGAACGAGGCGAACCGTCACGAGAGCACGCTTCGCATAATGAGAGTCCGGGAAACGAGTAAAAGCCAACTTCATGGGGCAGAAGTTGGCTGGTGGAATCGACGCCCCCGGAACCATCATCGCAGTTTCTCGACTACATCGTGGTGAAAACGATTTATGCATGAGTGGTCGAGTCGGAAAATTAAACTGCATAATGACAATTGACACTGGCGCAACACGATCAGTGCTAAGATCTGATCTCGTAGACCGTACTTGGCTTCACAACACCAAGAAGTACGCACTTCGCACAGCTACAGGAGAAACTACTACAGTTCATGGAGAAATAGCTCGTGACATCCAGCTTGGAGATTTGACATTCTCGCATGTATTCGTGGTAGCTGATATTACCGACGAGTGTATTCTCGGAATGGATTTTCTGAAACCACACGGTATCCAGCTGGACCTAGGACAACGAATAATGAAGTGGCGGAATATCGAAATCCCAATGGAAATAACATCCTCCAACACAACCAAGCTGCGAGTTATATTGTGCGAAGATGCGGATATACCAAAGTCATCAGAGAACGTTCTTTGGGCAGAGCTCGATGGTGATCCCGGGGACCACCGATTCTACCTCATCGAACCAGAAACGACACCGGCTTACGAAGTCTAATATTGGGAAAAACGCTAGTAAAAAGAAATGAGAAGATGATTGTACCAATAAGAGTGCTTAACGTTTCGGACAGCATTACCAGCGTAAAGAAAGGAGATGTAATTGGCAGCTGTGAACCAATTTCGGCGGTGACAAGCATCGACACTGAAGGAGAACATGACGTAGCCTCTAAAAAGAATCCAAGAAGGAAGAATAATGTAACATCAGCAGTTCTTCAGTCAAGCAACCTTAGAGGATCTCAACACAAGCAAGCAGTGGAACTAATCGAAAGGTTCAGCGACGTCTTTTCCACCAGTGATGAGGACTATGGCAGAACAAACCTAGTGAAGCATCGTATAGATACCGGAAGTGCTACACCAATACGTCAACCTCCAAGAAGAGTACCAATAGCGAAACAAGAAGAAGTGAATTCAATGGTCAAAACCATGGAGCATCAGGGAATCATCGAAGAATCAAAGAGTCCGTGGATATCGGCAGTAGTGCTAGTTAAGAAAAAGGATGGTAGTACCCGTTTTTGTGTGGACTACAGAAAACTAAATGATGTTACGAAAAAGGATAGCTATCCACTACCCAGAATCGACGATATCATGGACACCCTGACAGATGCTAAATGGTTCTCAACGTTGGACCTGAAAAGTGGGTACTGGCAAGTGGAAATAGACAAAAATGATAGAGAGAAAACAGCATTCTCTGTCGGCAGCGGACTGTGGCAATTCATCGTAATGCCGTTTGGTCTGTGCAATGCTCCAGCTACGTTCGAAAGACTAATGGAATTTGTTTTGCGTGGCCTGAGTTGGAAAACTTGTCTCGTTTACCTGGATGATGTGATCGTTATCGGCAAAACCTTCGAGGAGCATCTGAAAAATCTACAGGAAGTCTTTCAGCGACTGCAAGCGGCAAAATTAAAGCTGAGTCCAAAGAAGTGCACTTTGTTTAGTGCAGAAGTAAAGTACTTGGGTCACATCGTTTCAGCTGATGGTGTAAAGACGGATCCAGAGAAGATACTGGCAGTGAAAAATTGGCCTACTCCGAGTGATAAACACCAGCTGCGTAGCTTCCTATCATACTACCGGCGATTCGTAAAAGACTTTGCCAACACGGCAAAATGTCTTCATCAGCTAACAGAAAAGGGAAAGACATTTACTTGGAATCAACAGTGCCAGGAAGCATTCGAGAAAATAAAAGATCAGCTTTGCGACTCTCCAGTTCTGGCGTATCCAAAACCGGGTCATGGTTTCATCATAGACACTGATGCCAGCAATGTCGGTATCGGCGCAGTACTATCACAGGAGATCGACGGGCAAGAGAGAGTGCTATCATATTACAGCCGAGTACTCTCAAAATCAGAAAGGAACTATTGCGTAACTCGCCGAGAGCTATTGGCCATTGTAGAAGCTACAAAACATTTCCATAAATATCTCTATGGCCAAAAGTTCCTTCTTCGAACGGATCACGCATCACTTAAATGGCTACTTCAGTTCAAGAATCCCGAGGGCCAAGTAGCAAGATGGATAGAAAGGCTTGAATCCTACGATTTTGAAATTGTTCACCGAAGAGGGAGAATTCACGGTAATGCCGACGCGCTCTCACGTCGTCCTTGTCCACCAAACTGCAAGCATTGTCATCGTGTAGAAGAAAAAGAAGTCGGAGAAACCATTCAGCGAATAACGACCGAACCAAAGGATGGATGGAATCAGCAAGAACTGGAAGATGCCCAACGAAAAGATCCAGATATTTCACCGATCATGGCATGGAAGGACAAAATGGAGCGGCCTGAGTGGAAAGACATCTCACAATTCAGCGAAACTTTAAAGAGTTATTGGGCACAATGGAACTCCCTCCACCTAGACGGTGGGATATTAAAACGGAAATGGGAAACCGCTGACGGAACATCGCATCTCATGCAAATCATCGTCCCGCATTCTAAAGTCGAGGAAATTCTGAAGGAGTATCATGAAGGTACTTCCGGTGGACATTTAGGTATAAATAGAACTTTGGCAAAGATACGAGAGAGGTTCTATTGGATCCATCTCCGAGATGACGTCGAAAATTGGTGCCGTAAGTGTACTACCTGTGCATCGAGTAAAGGCCCGCAGCGCAGATCAAAGGGAGAAATGCAACAATACAACGTGGGAACTCCATTCGAGAGAATTGCTGTGGATATTGCTGGACCATTTCCGGAATCAGAAAATGGTAATCGCTACATTCTTGTGGTCATCGATTATTTCAGCAAGTGGCCCGAAGCTTACGCAATTCCAAATCAAGAAGCAGTTACCGTCGCAGAACAAATTGTTACCAACTGGGTGAGCCGATTTGGAGTTCCACGTGAACTACACTCCGATCAAGGTCGCAACTTTGAATCTCAAACATTCAAACACGTGTGTCAAATGCTGGGAATAAATAAAACGAGGACAACTCCACTACATCCACAGTCCGATGGAATGGTGGAACGTTTCAATAGAACACTGAATTCGAACCTATCCAAACTCGTCAGCGAAAGGCAACAGGACTGGGATCAACACATTCCTCTATTTTTAATGGCCTACAGAACATCGGTACACGCAACAACAGCAGAAACTCCCTCCTGAGTCATCTTCGGAAAGAACATTCGAGTCCCCGCGGAATTAATGTTTGGAGTGCCACCAGACCAACCGACCCATCCAAAAGATTACGTATCGGATCTTCGACATCGACAACACACAATTTACAACCTGGTCAGAGATAAAATTAATTTGGCGACCGATCGGATGAAGACGAGGTATGATCAACGGGCGAATTCATCAGGATTCCAAGAGGGCGATTTAGTTTGGCTATACAATCCCAAACGACAGAAGGACAGGTCACCGAAGCTACAGCGCAATTGGGAGGGACCTTACCAAATCATCAACCGGTTAAATGATGTTGTGTACCGTATTCAGTTGCATCAAAAACCTCGTACTAAAATGAAAGTGGTACACCTCGATAGACTAACGAAGTACCATGGCGCCCCTGACGAGGGGATCGACTCTGTTCGGGACAAACAGAAACTAAGGAGGGAGTAATGTTACATGTAAACCTGGCAACCGCGCAACCGTGCAACTCGATCGTTTCACATAATGAAAACAACAACAACCGAATACCTAGTTGCAAAATAGCTCAATCAGAAACCTAGCTGAAGATAAGCCGAAACAACACGATTGTATCTCTCTTCTTATCGAATGCTCTCCAATGTACTAGAA
This sequence comes from Beris morrisii, assembly GCA_951812415.1. NCBI lineage: Eukaryota > Metazoa > Arthropoda > Insecta > Diptera > Stratiomyidae > Beris > Beris morrisii. The sequence goes on along the minus strand of OX638311.1, from coordinate 80,519,631 downwards.
CCCTGTACATAAACCACTGAACGAAGGTCAAAATCGAAGGCTCTGAAGCTTTCGAGAAGATTCCACAACTGAACGAACGTTCAAGTACACCGGTGAACATTCAAGACTGCAACCGCCTAGTATATAAGCAGGTGCAGCGTTTAGCGAAGACACAGTAATTTCGATTACGCCGACTGCGAGTATACGCGACCGTGTTAAGAGAGAACGAAAGTGAACGAGTTAAGCGATATATGGTATAAGCGGGCGGTACTGCCATACAGTGCGAATTATTGTGCGATTATAATTCTGTGAATTAAAGTGCGGATAAATAAATTATCACTTATTTTTATTTTAACCGAATTTTGTTTTACTTGAAATCCCGGCGAACCCCTAGCTCGCAACAATATGTACAGTATGTAAAATCCGTATTCGTACCCCAACAATTTTATATGAAAAACCTCTATATTTTGAAACAAGTTGCTGCCAATTGAAAAGACATGCAATAAAATCATTGGTAATATGTATATTAAACGAAACAAAACAAAATAAAAAGTGTACATATCACAAGTTTGGCAAAAGTAACAATATTTCGGTTATAACTAAACAAAATTCGTATTCGTACGCTTTAAGTACCTAAATATAAAACGCTTATTCTTAAATTTTAATATTTGGTTGGATAACCCTTTTGTTTTAAAATAGCTTTTAGCCTTGTTGGCATCGATTCTACGAGTTTTGTAGTTAAATCGCTTCGAATATTGTCCCATTCTGTCCGTAAAGTATGTTTCAACCCTTGAATGTTCCGAATGTCGTGTTTGCGCAAATTCTTCTTAACAATCGACCACAAATTTTCGATGGGATTGATCTCGGGGCTTTGGGGTAGAGTTTTTAAATATTTGCGGCAGTTATATAACATCCACAGACGAGTATTGAAAGCTGTGTGTTTGGGATCGTTCTCGTGTTGGAACATGTAGTTCCGTTCACAACCTAATTTCCTTGTGCTTTGGACCAAATTTCCCTTTAGAATGTCAAAATACATGTTCGAGTTCATAATACCGTCGATAAAGTGCAAATTCCCAACACCTTTAGCACCGAAACAGCTCCAAACCATTACCGAACCGCCTCCGTGTTTGAATGTCGGCAAGAGGTTGCACTTCGCGAGTCTCGTATTTCGCTCACCCCAAATTCGTACGCATCCGTCGGACACTTTGGCGTTAAATTTACATTCGTCAGAAAAGATGACACGTTTCCAGAACGAAAAGTCCTTATTAAGGTAATGTTTTGCGAAAATTACGCGTTTTTTTCTATTGACTTCACTTACAAACGGTTTCCTTACTGGAACTCTGCTTCGAAATCCAAGTTTCTTAATGTGATTTCTAACCGTTTGTGGAGTGACTTTGATGTCATGGTATTCCTCGAGCAATCCTGCAAGTTTTATACCGCTTACTCCAGGATCCTGCCTAATCAGTCGTTGTAAGAATGATAGATGCCTTCTTGTGAGGACTGACCGGTTTTGGTTTCGGCATTTTCGAGTGATTTGGCCACACTTCTTGTAGTTATTTACGATGTATTGCACAGTTGACTAACTTCTTAACACAATTTCACCGATTTGCTTCAATGATTTGCCCTTTTTATGCAAATCTACTATTAATTTTCTTAAATCATTTGGCACTTCACTTGTCTTTCGTCCCATTTTAAATTTAATTCCTTTACGACTCGACACGGTGTATGAAACTAAATCTAAACTACTGTCATAAGACTCAGCTGTCAATTCTAACGGTTCGCATAACAACAGCACGTGCATTATAGCCGCGATGATGAAATTATCAAGGTATTACATGGGTACGAATACGGATTTTGCTTCTTTTTGTAAATTTTTTTTTTTCATCTAATGGCAAGAAAATTAAAGTTAATACTGCATGGTTTGCTAACATTTAAGTATTTTGAAGGAAGATAAAAAATTCTGAATGGTCATTTTTATTGTTTTAAGGATACAATGCTAGGGTACCCATAAAAAATGGACCGTACGAATACGAATTTTACATACTGTATATCGCCGTGTCGGAAGAACAGTGACGCAACTGCAATTTTGAAAATTTTTTGTTTTCACATTTCAATATTTTGTGGTTTTGCTATTCTTGCATAAAATCGTTCCCCGTTGTTTTAAACGAACGTGCTCTTGATCTAAGCTGTCTATAGTAACTATTAATAAGCTCGTATGGCTTGTGGGCAATTGTCAAAAATGATATTGTTTCTCCGAAAAAAATTAGAATTTTTTGCAGTTGCGTCACTGTTCTTGCGACACGGCGATATGTTATATAAAAAGTTTGAGTAGTGCAAAACTCGACTAACCATGTACAATTTTTTCGGAACTTCAAATCAGAAAACTTATCCCACAAGGAAAGAGTTAGTAGCACGGTAACTGCATGTAGTAAGGCGAGAAGGAAAACAATGACAGTACTATCAGATTAGGCAACATGAAAAATGGAATCCGAACTTTTCGGAGTAATTTCGAATTGGAAAATTACCAGATAATTTGAATTTGTTAAATACTTTTTAGGATAAACAATGCAAGGTATTGAAAGAAATTGAGTTCATGGAATTGCAACTATGCTGTATAAATTTTACAGGGAATATTGGCTACTGCAGTACGAATATAATACCATTTACTTATCGGTATGGCGCCAAATTCAAAAATAGCGTATTACATGCTCAACCGTTATAAATATTCCTGAAACGCCTAATTCCCAAGAAATTTAATAATAAAAAAAATCTGCCAACAGTCTGGGCGCAACTTTATTATTTTTTAAAAAAGTTCGGAAAGCGGTTAGAATGGGGTCGCGCTAGAATACTTACGCCGCTGCCACATATAACATATTGTTACATGTAAACCTGGCAACCGCGCAACTCGATCGTTTCGCATCAACAACCGAATACCTAGCTACAAAGTAACCTAATCAGAAACCTAGTTGAAGTATATAAGGAGAGCGGAGCAACACGATTATAACCCCCTTCTTATCGAATGTGGTCGAATGTACTAGAACAGCGTAGAGGATCAAATGGAAAGATCTCAAGCTCATTAGAACCCTCTACACACACCACTGAACGAAGATTCAAGAACAGTCTCGACTGCAGACATCTGGTATAAAAGCAGATAAAGAGGGACATAGTAATTTTTATTACGTCGACTGTGACAGACACCTAGTACGCGACCGTATTGGTGGAAAGCGATTGATAGAGTGCGATCGAGACAAGTGCTATGTTAAAGCGGGGGGTATTGCCATACAGTGCGAATAATTGTGCTACTATTCGGTTAAAATAAAAATAAGTGTTTATTAATTCTTCGCACTTTAATTCTATAATTAAAAGTGCGAAGAAATAATAAACACTTATTTTTATTTTAACCGAATTGTGTTTTACTTGAAATCCCGGCGAACCCCTAGCTCGCAACAATATGAATTACGTAATTGGGTCATACTCCGGGACGAGGTCTAAGTCGTAGTATAATATCAGTTGTTACGCGATTAGGAGGTTTTTCGTGATTTGGTTTTGGGCCATTACATGAAATCGGAAATGAATTTGTAGGCGATTATATTAAAAGTCTGTGGAAGTGAAAACCAATCTGATATCTTATCAATCCTAAGAAATATGTCGAAAGCCTTACATCCTCTTGGAGTTGAATATCTAAAAATACTGAAATCAACTTTTGACGATTATATTAGGAAGTTAAACTGAATTCGATATCACATCAGAACTAAGAAATATACAGGAATTTGTGAAAACATATGCAACCCCCTTGCACACTATTTGGGGTTGAATATCCAAAAATCCTGAAATGAATTTTTAGATATATGTATATAGAGAAAGCCCGAGGAAGTGAAAACCAATCCGATGTCTTATCACTCCTAAGAGATATGACGGAATTCGTTGAAAAGGGAAAACATTTTAAAACAAGTTTTAGGTGATTATTAAACAAGCCCGTGGAAGTAAAAAGTTATTCGATATCTAATCAGACCGGAGGTATATGGCTGATTTCGTGAAAATGTATACAACCCCTTTACACCACCGTGGGGGTCGAATTTCAAAAAATCCTGAAAACACTTTTCTAGGTATTTATGTGAAGAATCCGTACAATAAAAATGAATTCAATATTTGGAAAGACCTAATAGATATGATGAAAATCGTGAAAATATACTGATAATTTTTTTTTGCCCCCTTCTGCACGCCAATAGATATTTGAATTTCTTTTTAATCAAAATTACTTTTCTAGTTGACTTACATATACATACCAAGTTTCAACTTTCTAACATAAGCCGTTCTATAGTTTGGAAAAACACCCCCACCCCCGTGCCATACTACCCCTATAAAAAATAATATTTTGTCTGTCTGCGAGATTCATCGAGACGGCTTATGGGAAAAAATACACGGTATCGAGACAAATGCTCCCCGAAATCTCGAAAACATGTCTGCGAATGTCGGGATAGCAAATTTCTTATTGGTGCAGCGCCTTCTGTTTGATGATAGCTTGATGTTGATTTGACTTTGTGGTCATACATACTTCAAAATAAATTAAACAAAAATAACATTTAATGTACTGTTTATTTATTGCACCGAGAGCAACAATCAACAAATTCAGTTATTATATACAGGGTGTTTGGTACTCCGTGTGCCACCTTGTAAGGGGTTATTCCTTGATATATTTGGAGAAAAAATTGTTCTACAGGGTGGGTCAATTTTCAATATTGGTGGAGATACAGGCTGGTTAAGAAAAGTGTTTTTGACCGGTACCCTCACTCACTTAAAACGTTAAATCTTGAAAACGAATAATCACAAGGCAAAGTGTTATAACTCGTTTTTTAGGCAATCGAATTACCTTTCATTTGATTTAACAGTCTAAATTGTAACTGCACTCAATCTTGAGATATTTACTCGAAAACACAGATTTTTGCTACGTCAACTCTAAAAATTCAGTGATCAATGTAGTTTTTCTCAGAATACCCATTATAAAAATGTCATTTTAATTTTATTTTTTTATGAGCCGTATTATTACCTACAAAAGCTGCATACATATGTATGAGTTACGATTAACATTTTGGAAGTAACAGGTAAAAATACATATCGCATAAAAATTAGATATTTAAAAGTCAGTGCCATAAAGTGGACCTCGTCCAAGAATCTGTTTAATTTGTCTGTAGTACTGAAGTATTTTTTTTGCACACTTATTACTATTTAAAGTATGAAGGAAAACAATGAAATGTAAGTGAGTTTCAACATAATTGATGCTTTTACCTGGACGTGGTAGGTACTACTGGATGCGGTGCTATGCCTATTTTAATAGGGTGTCTTACAAAATAAAAAGTCTATAAAAGCAAAACTACCTTCATATTTTTCTCAGTTTTAGTTACGTTGCTAAGAGAAGAAGGTGTCAGTAGAATTTAAAAAATTATTTCAAATTGCCTGAGTACTCCAATGATGTTAATTTATGGAGAGTGTGACCAAAATGCACGAGCCGCGCGAAGGCTTTACCACCAGAGACATCCTCATCGACGGACACCTAGCAGGAGAGTATTTCAAGACGTTTACAGGAGAATTAGGGAAATTGGCAGCGTTAGAACAAGGAGAGTAAATGCAAATCCTGCGCCTATAATCGCTGTTCAGATTGATGAAAAAATACTGCAAGCAGTGCAAAATGATCCATCGATCAGTATCCGACGCTTGGCATTGCAGTTTAACATATCTACTTGGAAGGTTTGGAGTATTTGAAAAGTAAAACGCTTCCATGCCTACCATCACACACCTGTACAGGAGCTGCTACCCATTGATTTCCCCAAACGGATGGAGTTTTGCAATCGGCTCCTTGAACGACAAATAGATGACGGCAATTTTTTCAACAATATTCTGTGGACGGATGAGTCCCAATTTACCAGAGACGGTATCACAAACTTCCACAACCTACATACGTGGGCTGAGAACAATTCACACACAAGAAGAGCGGCATCATTTCAGCACAGATTCAGCGTAAATTTATGGCCAGGTGTGATTGGTGACGATTTACTTGGACCTTCCGCGTACTCTAAATAGCTCCAATTACTTACAGTTTTTATCAAATGATCTACAGGACTTGTTGGATGATATTCCACTGGTTCGATTGGCTTCCATGTTTTACCAACACGATGGTGCTCCTGCTCATTACGGCCGACAGATCACAGATTGGTTAAATTCCAATTATAGCAATCGCTGGATCGGTAGAAAAGGACCAATACACTGGCCTGCAAGATCTCCTGATCTTACTACAGTGGATGCCGCTTATTGTAATCACTTTGGGACCGGCCATAAACAATAACATTAACCGGATGATAACAATAGACGAAGGGGAAAATTTTTCTCATTTATTTTCCTACGCTTGAATATATGTTGCTCGAAGCATCTAATATTATTTTTTATACTCTAGATGAAATCATATAGAGTATTATAAGTTTAATCCAGCCCAAAAGTTTGTAACGCATAGAACCAAGCCTCGGACGAAAAAAAGTTATATATTATTTTTTGTTTATTTGTGCCCAAAAACCTCAAATCCGCCTGACGTCCGTCCGTCTGTCCGTGAACACGATAACTCAAGAACGCCTTCACCTAGGATCTTGAAATTTTGAATCTGGATGTTTGGTTGAATTTGTAAGGCTAAGTTCGTTAACGGGCAAAATCGTCCTACTCCTTCGGGTAGCTGCCATACAAAATGTCCTTAAAACACGTGTTCAAGAATATTGACCAATAACTTCGTAACGCCTAAAGCTACGACTTTGAAATTTTGTATGTATTACTTTTTTAATAGTTAGAGCTAAATATATGATTATGAAGAAAATCCTGTTAGTCCTTCGTGTAGCTGCCATACAAATATCCTGTCAAAATGTATTCACTTAATTTACGAAACTCACTATAACTCAAGTAATCTTTTAGCTACAAATTCGGAATTTTGTACAAGTTAGTTTTGAGTGAAAAGGAAGTTTGAGTTTACTAATCAGCGAAATCCTTTTTCTCCTTCTGGTAGCTGCCATACAAAATATCCTTAAAACACGTGTTCAAGAATATTGGTCGATAACTTGAGAAGGGTTTAAGCTACGACATTGAAATTTTGTATGTGTTATTTTTCCAATAGTTGGAGTTAAATATATGATTATGAAGAAAATCCTGTTGGTCCTTCGTGTAGCTGCCATACAAATATCCTGTCAAATAGTCTTCACTTAATTTACGGAACTCACTATAGCTCAAGTATTCTTTTAGCTATGAACTCGAAATTTTGTACAAATTAGTTTTGAGTGAAAACGAAGTTCAGGTTTACTAGTCAGCAAAATCCTTTTACTCCTTCTGGTAGCTGCCATACAAAATATCCTTAAGACACGTGTTCAACAATATTTTTCGATAACTTTTGAACGCTTCAAGCTACGAATTTGAAATTTTGTACACGTTCATTTTTAAATGGTTCCAAGGAAAAGGATAAATATGTAAGAAATCGAGTGAGTCCTTCCTGCACCTTCCATGTGAAAGTCCTTCAAAAAGGACTTTTATTTTCGATGACTTACCTAGTTCAGGATATGAAATTAAACACTGAATATTGTCTTTTAGGTTTGAATAGCAATCTAATGGCAGTCCTTAATAAAGGACATACAACATGCACACACGTTGAAATTATGTGATTTGCTGAAATTACTAATCTTCTTTAAATAAAAACGAAATGTTGTTGAATTAAATAAAATTGTTTATTTTTACTCTCCTTTAAAAATATATTGTTTTACGTTTCACTTTTACAAAACTACCAAAACTTTCAAATAAGATCAAAATATGGTTCTCCAAATTTCTAAGGCAGCACAGTCGGCATGCCAAAGAATTTGTCGAATATTTAGCTGTTCTCGTTGGAACAACTCAAGCAGCGCAATTTTGGCCTACTTGAGAGGTTGCAACGGATGTAAATTGAATGATACCGCGTTTATTAATGCTACCTTGAATCTTCAGTTGAGCTTCCTTCACGCAGCGCAAATTTGGCCTACGGTGGTGAACCTCAATAGAAATATTTTCAAAGAGGGCGAGCCGACGTTGCGCGTGGCTTAAATAGCCCGATTGAGCTTTTGTTTCCGTTGTCCTGGACCAATTTTGGCGAGGTGAAATTGGGTGGACAGTGCGGAACGAAAGTATTTACGATTATAAGTGTAACAATTTATAAATGTTATGAAAAAATATAAATTATGTTTGGGGAGTCCAAACACACGTAATTCTACTTTATCCCCAACTACAATATAAATCGGAGTTCAGTATTCATCTAGAGTATTATACGATTGGCTTGCAGCCGATCGTGACTGCAGTATGTTTGAATATGATGTCGATCAAATGACCGCCGTCATTTGCGATTATTAAATTGGTTCCTTTTGCGGCATTTACATTTACATACCGCAGCTACAGATGGCGCACCCTGTATATTTTGAAAAAACACTTATTTACATGAATATATAGTAAAGACAATAACAAGTGAAACTTAATTTTTTTTATTTATTACTTGTTTCAATCGAAATTTTGCTCCAAATTATGTTTTTAGTCTTGACCTAATAATTATGTGAGTAACTGTATATTAAGCATTTATGTTTAGTTTTTGTGTTTACATACGGCCCTTTTAAATACTAAATATATAGTACCAACCCATTTGAAAAGAGAGAAAAGTTTTTTTTCGTACGTTTTTGACGCCTTGAACAAGAATTTCGAAATTTTGAATCTGCATGATTGGTCTAAATTATAAGGCTATTTTCGTTAACGGACAAAATCGTCGTACTCCTTAGGATAGCTGTGGTACAAAAAGTCCTTAAGAAACGTCTTCAAGGATATTGGCTAAGAACTTCGGAACGCCTTCAGCTACGACTTTAAAATTTTGAATATGTTGGTTTTCTAATAGTTGCAGTGAAAGGTTAGAATATGAAAAAGTTCTCATGAGTCCTTCGAGTAGCGAACTAGTCGGTTTAGCGGAGAGGCTCAAAGTTACTGTGCTCTGGGTCCCGGGGCATAGAGATATAGTGGGAAATGAACGGATTGATGAACTGGCCGGGAAGGGCTGCGCTCTTGCTGGCTCTCTTGCAGAACTAATTCACGTTCCTTTAGGAGTTGCCAAGGGAGACATACTCTCCCACCTCCAATCAGCGGCTAACTCCAGATGGAAAAGCCTAACCACCTGCGCCATATCCAGAAAGATGTGGCAAGCACTAGGCAAACCCTTCTACAGGGACCCGAGGGAGATTTCGAGGAAGAAAATTGGGGAGTTATTACTCTTCCCAAACAATACAGGATGGATATAACTGATAAATTTTACCTCACACTCATCTTTGAAATTCCCCAGTCACAACAACCCCTAACATCCGGTTTTAATACGAGTTTGTGGTTCCAAAACGGCCATTGGGCTAATTGAGCTCTGTCTAGAGGATAGGGCTGCCACTTAATCAACCAACCAACCAACCAACCTAGCTGCCATACAAAAATCCTGCAAACATGTTACTCAATTTACGAAACTCTTAAATAACTTTTGGAAACAAATTATGTTCAAGTGCTTTAGTCAGCCAAATTCTTTTACTTCTTCGGGTAGCTGCTATAGAAGAATTTAGAAGAGCTGTTATAGAAGAATTTGGTTCAAAATCGAGTGAGTATTCCCTCCTTCTACCATGAAAATTTTTTCTTTCGGTGATTTTCCTAGTTTCAAATATGAAATTCAACACTGAAGGTATTTGTCTTTTACTTTCGAGTAGCAAGCAGACGAGAGTCCTTAATAAAGGACAAACTACATGCACACTCTGTACTCTACTTTATCTTCAACTATACATAAATCAAAGTTTAGTATTTCATCTTGAGTATCATACGATTGGCTTGCAGCTGGTCGTGACTACAGTATATCTTTTTGTTGCTACGTTTCCCAAGTAGCACCAATAGTCGTGTAGGAGTAGTACGATCGTTCTGCGAACTATATCATATCACTATATAGTAAAGCTTACTTTCGCGAATAGTAGTGAGAGCGGTGATATGATAGTTGTCACAAACAATTTTCCAATGCGGGCTTAGTAATATATAGCACCTCGCTACCTGCAGCGTTACGAATAGTTGTGGGCTACGATTAAACAGAATGACAATTTGGTTGTGAGTGGAGTGCATGTGGTTCTCCGACCCATTTACGGACAATCTGCGAACTATTTGAGGACTTTATAGTAAAATATTAGGATCGACTCTCTTCATTAGCGGTGATAAATCACACACATACAAATCGAGAGCGCGCAAAGAATGTGAGAATGTGTGTTTTTTATGACTTATTACATACAAATAAGAATACACAAATAAGAGGTGAACTTCAATTGAAATATGAGTTGATGATCATTATTTTTCAATTAAAAAACTAAATATAGAACTAATTTTGTGGGAAACATAATTTTTACCGTAAACATATGTGATGTTTATATGCTTAAAACTTACGCAACTCCATAAAAAACCATATTGTAATATTTTATAACTTTTTAAGTCAAATTGATTTTTTAAACAGAAGTACTTTTTTACTAAAATGGAATAATAAATATATAAACTAATATTTTAAAGTACGAATATAAGATATGTATCTTTTGTCTAAACTTTTGTTCAAAATATTTCATTTATATTGGAATCCATGACACATCTATAAAATATGGCGTCATATTAAGTAGCAATACACTACTATTAAGTAGCAATACACGACTATTTAGTAGCAATGCACTACTATCTAGTAGCAAGTGAGGAGTATTCTTAAGGTTGTCCGCAGTAGTTCGCAAAACTGCACAACTACTTAAACGAACTAAATGATCGTACGACTGTATAGTACTGATAATAAGTTGTTAGAGAGAGTTATGTATACTATTATTTATATGAAATAATACACGATTCTTTTTTAATATAGTTAAATTTATTTAAAATTATTTAGAACTGAACCTCGTGGGGTTTCACACATCTATCGTAGAATACGAAAATCAAAGAACACACATCTCTTCGAAGTCCGGGATTTTATATAAATCTTCTTGTTGATTTTTGATAATAAATTAATTGGTTTGGTTTGTATTTGATTTGCGATAGAACTCGCCAAATACGATGTTGGATGTCGATAATTCTATATTTATATTATTATTATTGTTTTATTTTTATTTTTGTAATATATATATATTCCTATATTGTACTTTGTTTGTTATATATTTGTTTTTCATAAAGTTTTATTTGTTCTAATTGTTTCCAATGGATATCTTGTAAAGAAATTTCCTGGAATTTAATATAGTTTATGTTTTTAGCAATGTTAGGTAAAATTAAATGTTGATAATATGGAATTTTGAAATTATTAAAAATTATGTGGTTTATTTTTATTTTACATCCACCAAAGCGAATAATATCGTGTTCATTTAAAATTATTTCTTGTTCTATTTTGTTTTTTTTTCACAATTATGAATAATTTTCTTATGTTTCATATTTTTAACTATTATTATTGATTCCGTGAGTGGTACAATTTCTTCTTTACTATTTTCCATTAACTTCCATCTAGTGATTTTAGTTTTTAATAACTCACGCGTACAGTTGTCTTCTACCCACCTTAAATTTTTTTATATTTTGTTGGATAATGTAATATATTTTGAAAACTTAATACATTTTTAAGGGCTCATTACCCCTGAAATTTTCAAAAAACAGATTTTTTTTTTTACAGATTTTTATTTTTTATACTTTAAAGAATTTAAAAAAAAATTAGAATTTAGAAAATTCCACTCCATTACAAAGTTATAGCAATAAATGTGACCAGACATCGGTTTGGAGCAGCTTCCTGGCGAATTGCCGCGCCACTCTCAACAGCAGCGTTTAGCATTTATTTTTTCGCAAAAGCTGGGTTTCATAGAAAACAAGGTAATTTATACGACCATCTGTGAAAAACACGAAGATCCAAGAGGAAGAAGGTGTACAGTACGAAGCTTGAATGGGAGACTAGCCGTAACTACACGTTGTACCTACCAAAAACTTTAAACGCATTTTTCTCGAAACTATGTTCTTAGACATGGTCGGCACGATAACTCAGTCAATTTTCAATATTTTCCAACTTTTTTTTTTTTAAATTTTGATAACTATTTTGTCTGACGAGAGGTTTTTCCAATTTTTTGCTTGGAAATTTTTTTATAAATTACTAAACGCAAAATTTTTTTCAAAAAACTGATTATTAAAGTTTGAAATACTGTAACTTATTTATTTTTGAAAAAAAAAAAAATACCCTACGTCAGACTATAACTACTACATTACTTTATAAGATTTTTTTTTATTTTTGCAAATTGAATTATTTTTGATGAAGTTATGATGCTGACCAGGAGGCGCCATGGTTTTCATAAGTAGTCCATTTATACTCGTAAAAAACAATGCTAATATTAAAAGAAAAAAAAAATTTTATTTTCTTATAGTTGAATAGTTAATAAGATATGTGAACTCAACAATTCAATTTTTTTTCACTATATAACCTTTATAATAATTTTTCAAATTTACGCAGTTTTCAGCGTGTGCAGGGGTATATGAGCCCTTAATCCTACTTCCTAATTGCATATTATTATTGTTAGGAATTGGTTCGATTATTAATTCTTTATATTCTTTATATATTGTTGAATACTAATTATTAATATTATTTTGTTTTTTCTTAAAGCTATTGTACATTTAATATCTGAATACTGTTCAATAGTAATATGGAATTTATCTATTTCTTCATCTTCTAAAATATATCTGTTGAGTGTATTGTGTTTTGAATTTAGTATTATTTCCTTCAATTTCTCAATGTTTATACTCTAGATGAAATCATATAGAGTATTATAAGTTTAATCCAGCCCAAAAGTTTGTAACGCATAGAACCAAGCCACGGACGAAAAAAATTTATATATTATTTTTTGCTTATTTGTGGCCAAAAACCTCAAATCCACTTGACGTCCGTCCGTCCGTCCGTCTGTCCGTGAGCACGATAACTCAAGAACGCCTTCACCTAGGATCTTGAAATTTTGAATCTGGATGTTTGATTGAATTTGTAAGGCTAAGTTCGTTAACGGGCAAAATCGTCTTACTCCTTCGGGTAGCTGCCATACAAAATGTCCTTAAAACACGTGTTCAAGAAAATTGGTCGATAACTTCAGAAGGGTTTAAGCTACTACATTGAAATTTTGTATGTGTTATTTTTCCAATAGTTGAAGCTAAATATATGATTATGAAAAAAATCCTGTTAGTCCTTCGTGTAGCTGCCATACAAATATCCTGTCAAAATGTATTCACTTAATTTACGAAACTTAATATAACTCAAGTAATCTTTTAGCTACGAATTCGGAATTTTTTACAAATTAATTTTGAGTGAAAAGAAAGTTTGAGTTTACTAGTCAGCGAAATCCTTTTACTCCTTCGGGTAGCTGCCATACAAAATGTCCTTAAAACACGTCTTTAAGAATATTCGCCGATAACTTCAGAAGGGTTTAAGCTACGTCTTTGAAATTTTGTACGTAGTATTTTTCCAATAGTTGGAGCTAAATGTATGATTATGAAGAAAATCCTATTAGTGCTTCGTGTAGCTGCCATACAAATATCCTGTCAAAACGTCTTCACTTAATTTACGGAACTTAATATAACTCAAGTAATCTCTTAGCTGTGAATTGGAAATTTTGTACAAATTAGTTTTGAGTAAAAACAAAGTTCGAGTTTACTAATCAGCGAAATACTTTTACTCCTTCTGGTAGCTGCCATACAAAATGTCCTTAAGATACGTGTTCAACAATATTTTTCGATAACTTGTGAACGCTTCAAGCTACGAATTTCAAATTTTGTACACGTTCATTTTTAAATGGTTCCAAGGAAAAGGATAAATATGTAAGAAATCAAGTGAGTCCTTCCTGCACCTCCCATGCGAAAGTCCTTGAAAAGGGACATTTTTTTTCGATGACTTGCCCAGTTCAAGATATGAAATTAAACACTGAATATTGTCTCTTAGGTTTAAGTAGCAATCTAATGGCAGTCCTTATAAAGGACATACAACATACACACACGTAATTCTACTTTATCCCCAACTACAATATAAATCGGAGTTCAGTATTCATCTAGAGTATTATACGATTGGCTTGCAGCCGATCGTGACTGCAGTATGTTTTTATTCATTAAGAGTTATTTACAACTCTAGCTTCAATGTTTCACAAAGTTACAGAGAATATGAAATACTGTTTCCTCTTCCTCCTCATCCAGGCAGCTTCTACAGAAAGTCATTTGAAAAGAATCTCCGTCTTTTAGCATGCCGGCTTATAATATAAGACAGTGTCTGGTCAGGACACTTACTGTACTGATTCTCTCCCTGTTTAGCAAATACAGCCTTGTGCAGCGTTTTAGATCCAGCTTCAGTCATATCTGTCAGCTCAGCGCGCCACTTCTATTAAACTGTCTCGAAAATTTACTCGAAGTTGAGCTCATTCTGTTGAATGAGATCAGCATCAATAGTTTTCAGAAGCTACGAAAAGACTGAAATTTCTCATAGTAATCTATGATATGTATCGCCTTGTGTTTACATAAATGTAAAACCAAGAGCAATCATCTTTAATTTTGATATTGTTTTTATTTTGCCTTTTTGATCACATTCACATGAAGAAAAAAAAGGAGCGATTAAGAATACAGTCACAAAACTTGTAATGTTGTATGGAAATCTGGCCCGAATGATAACATAAAGCGAATTTTTAATCCAATAAGCGATGAATTTCGTTTGTGGAAAATGGAACTAACTTGTTTGATAACAAAATGCGGCTTATAACATTATCCGCGATTACTATAAGCGGCATCTACTGTATTATGGATTTCTTTGTATGGGGACGGATGAAGGACCTTGTCTACGCAACGCCAGTAGAAACATTGGAAGATCTAAATATCAGGATCGATGCGGCAGCAATAGAAGTAAGGCAGCAGTTGAGGAATATGAATACCAAGAGAACACTCGCCAAACGAGCTTTAGCGTGCATTCAAAATGAAGGTGGCCATTTTGAACATTTATTATAATAAAAATATTTGAAATAAAAATATTTGAAATAAAAACCATTATTAAATTCTTTCAATTCAAGCAAGTAGCGTAGATCAACATGCACATGCACTGATTTTTTAAATATTTAATTTTTATGCGATATGTATTTTTACCTATTACTTCCAAAATGTTAATCGTAACTCATACATATGTATGCAGCTTTTGTAGGTAATAATACGGCTCATAAAAAAATAAAATTAAAATGACATTTTTATAATGGGGTTTTCTGAGAAAAACTACATTGATCACTGAATTTTTGGAGTTGACGTAGCAAAAATCTGTGTTTTCGAGTAAATATCTCAAGATTGGGTGCAGTTACAATTGAGATTGTTAAATCAAATGAAAGGTAATTCGATTGCCTAAAAAACGAGTTATAACACTTTGCCTTGCGATTATTCGTTTTCAAGATTTAACGTTTTAAGTGAGTGAGGGTACCGGTCAAAAACACTTTTCTTAACCAGCCTGTATCTCCACCAATATTGAAAATTGACCCACCCTGTAGAACAATTTTTTCTCCAAATATATCAAGGAATAACCCCTTACAAGGTGGCACACGGAGTACCAAACACCCTGTATATGATTGAAATATACGCGCACTTCTTCAAGTCGAAAATATTTCAGGTAGATCGACATCGGCTGGAAATAAAGAAAGGGGTAATGAAAAGAAACGTGCGGAAACACGGTCGAAGTAAACTTACTACAATATTATAAATATAAAAAACAGATTATGTAGGAACATATCTTATTACTTCAAACTTCACTTCACTTATGTCGTTTTGATTACTCCCGCACTTGAAAGGAAAACTTAAATTAAATTGTCAATTCTCGCGCATTTACTTTTCATCGTCTAAGTGGCGGATGATAGTTGTAGCGTTCGATGTTATGTGCCTGTTTTCCGCACTTCAAATAGGCCGTGGTAGGGTATATGGTTTTATTGCTATCTCTTTCTATACAGGGTGTAACTAGTATAGTGAAATTTTATGGGCTTTCCGAAAATGTAATAAAATTTGGTGGTTAATCAGGTCCTTCTTGGAAAAAACAGGACTTTTTTGTATTTTTTTTTAATTTTTTATTATTTTTGTGTCATTTAAATGAATTTTTCTCAAAAAGTATAACACTGATTGACACAGTTGATAGCAATTAGAAAGAAGAATTTGTGTCCTTTCCAACGAGCCCAGAATTATTACGTTACGCTAAGTACAGCAGAAGTTAGAGATCAAACAGTGATCACAGGTACGATGAAAATCCTTCGTCCTTAAAGTCGCGCTATCTCCTTAACGGTGCAAAAACGGGAGTATGTGTAGAACGATTTTCTACTCAGGACAAGTTCCTCTATCTCCCATTTTCGTTTGAACCTCAGTACTAGTTACACCCTGTATAGTGATAAGAAAGACAAGCACTATGCTCAAACCATAAAGACAATGTCTCGAAAGAGACTGGCGACCAACTGGGCGGCTATTTCTATCTGTCACATCGTATAGAGAAATCTGCCGATGGGGTCTCCTTTTATATATCTCAGTGACGGGTACACTCATTCTACTCCTTCGGGTCCATACAAAAGTCTTTGAAACATGCGTTCAAGAATATTAGCCAAAAACTTCAGAATTTAAGCATTCTGAAGTTATTGGCTAATATTACGCTACAACTAGGATTTTGTAAACGTTCATTTTCTAATAATTCTGCAGAAAATCCTTCGTGTAGCTGGCATAAAGATATCCTGTAAACTCCTTATACGAAATAATTTTGTGTTTAAATGAAGTTCGGGTTTATTAGTCAGCGAAATTCCTCTCCTCCTTCAGAAAGCTTGGATTTTAAAATTTTGGACAACTTGATATTTCAATGGCTGAATAGAATTAGTATGAAATAAATCGAGTTAGTCCTTCTTCGAATAGGTGCTATATAAACTTCCGTGAAAAATGTGTCCATTCATTTTTCGAAAGGCACTATAATTAGACAAATTCTCCAGCTAGGAAGTCATAATTTTCTTCATACAAAAGTATGTAAAACACATGTTCATGGGTATTGGCCTATAACTTCTGAATGCTTTTAGATAGGAATTTCATTACTCTAGATGGAATGTGAGAGTATTATTAGTTTAATCCAGCCCAAAAGTTTGTAACGCATAGAACTGAACTTCGGATGAAAAAAAGTATTCTTTGTTTATTTGTTGCAAAAAACTCGAAATTCGCTTGACGTCCGTCCTTCCGTCCTTCCGCCCTGTCTGTCCGTGCACACGATAACTCAAGAACGCCTAGACCTAGGATCTTGAACTTTTGAATCTGGATGTTTGATCGAATTTGTAAGTTTGTTAATGGGCAAAATCGTCCTACTCCTTCGGGAACTTCGGAACGCCTTAAGCCACGACTTTGAAATTTTGTGCACATTAGTTTTACAATACTTTCAGTTTAAGGTATGAATATGAAAAAGTGCCCATGTGTCCTTCGAGTAGCTGCCGTACAAAAATCAATTCATTCAATTCACGGAGCAAGGGGTGTTGAAAAAATTGCGACATTGTTTAAACGATATATAGATAACATCGGCCGATATTTTTTATAACGATATATCGATATTAAAATCCAACTATCGGACCCGATTTTTTTTGTTAAGTATTGCATATTTTAGAACTCGAACAGCATTTTTCATTTCTGCTTATTTTTGTGTATATGTACCTACTCATGCTTTGGCCGCAAATTTAGCTATTTCTAGATGATATTTTACATGGCAATCTAATAAGTTACTAATGTCGAAGCATTCGGAAAACAGAACGTCTTAATATCTAAAATTAAGAAAGCATCTGACCCGTAACTTAGTGTGAGCTCTGACTGGATATTGTCACATGAAGAAGCATCTCCATAGGATTAGTCTCTCTGAGAGTAAAATATGCAGAATTTGCGGTGATTAAGACGAAACACCAGAGCACATTCTCTATAAATGTGAAAGACTTGCTCATAAAAGACTTCATCACTTTGGTCAGGGTTTCATGAAACCATCGGAATTCCTGGCTATTCCTCTTCGAAAAACACTAAGTTGCTGCAATGCCTTGCTTCATCAGGCATTGCAGCAACATTGTTGGAACACCTTAGTGGAAAAATGGGGGTTTTATGTTTTTCCGGGCAATTTTTCCAATTTTGGAATGGTTGGAAAAAAAAAAATTTGCCGAATTGGTCCAGCCGTTCTCGAGTTTTGCTGTTAGCAACACATTTAGCGATCCATTTTTATTTACAGGGTAAGCCAAATACAAGTTTCTTTTTAAAAATGCAATAAAATGAACAAAATTAAATTTGTTTTCATGCATTATGGCTTTATTAGTAAGAGTAAACATTCCCATTATTGATGGAACACAACTTCGTTCAAGTGGCTGCCTCGGCTGGCTGCGAAGTAGCGCATTCTGTCACTCCAATTTTCCAAGACCTTGTTGATGGTTTCGAGCTGTAGCTCACGGATCGCTTGGATGATATTGGCCTTAAGTACTTGAATCGTTTCTGGGTTGTTGGCATAACATCGGTCCTTCACAATCGCAGCTCAAATCGCAGCTCCGAGGCGGCCAATTGACATCGCCAAGACGGCTGATAACACGATTTGGGAATTTGGTGCGTAAAAGATCGATTGTGGCATGGGCTGTGGGGCATGGCGCGCCATCCTGCATGAACCAGAGGTCGTCCAAATCCATGTCTTCAATTTCAGTAAAAAAAAAAATCGGATAACATGGCTCTGTAACGTTCACCGTTGACCGAAACATTGTTCCCAGCCTCATTTTCGAAGAAAAATGGTCCAATGATGCCACCACTCCACAATCCGCACCAAACTGTCACTCTCTGTGGATGCATTGGCTTCTCGACAATAACGTCCGGGTTTTCCGAGCCCCAGATGCGGCAATTTTGTTTGTTAACGTAGCCGCCAAGATGAAAATGCGCCTCGTCAGAAAAATGAAGTAGAAAAAAGGTTACAATATTTAAACAAACGAGTCAATTAAAAACAAAGGGGGAAATTACGTTAACGAGGGTAGTCATAAAACTATTAAAAGGAACGGAGTTAATTAAAAGGGGATATTTATGAAAATTAAGCTTAATTGGTTTTTGGGATCGATGATTTTTGATAAACAGTTGTTTTTCCAAAACGTAGAACGGGTAGCCAAAGTGAAGAGAGGTTGTATCCAGCGTCTCGATTGAAGTTTTGTGGGTGTTTGGCTATCTCAATCGCTTCCCTTACGATTCTTTGATGGTAGTGTTTTGTCTTGGCCAATATTTTAACGTTGTTAAAATCGATTGAGTGGTTTTCTACCGCTGCATGTTCCACAATTGCCGATGGTTTTTTTGTGTACAGCGCTGATGTTCACGAATCCTTGTTCTGATGGTTCGTCCCGTTTCTCCTATGTAGACTTTGTTGCAAGACCCGCAAGGAACTTTATAAATACCTTCCATTTCCAATGGGATTTTATCCTTTTGGTTTCCTAGGATGGCTCGGATCGTGGTTGCCGTAGAGTAGGTCGTCCGTATGTCAGCTTTCTTGAGTACCCTGCCGATTTGATTTATGGTACCTTCTATGTAAGGTAATGTTACCCGCCGTTTGAAAGTATGGTCATTCTTATCTTTCTCTTCCTGGTTTTTCACAGCTTTTGGTTTTTGTTTGCATACTCTGTTGATAGTGCTCTTCGTGTATCCGTTGGCTGCAAAGGTTTTCTGTTGATGTTTCATTTCATTGCGAAGGGCGTGTGGGTTACCGTTGGTGATACATTGTGCTCTGTGGATAAGAGTTCTAAGTACTCCTTCCTTTTGCTTAGGATGATGATGGGATGATGCACGTAGATACCTGTTTGTGTAAGTAGGTTTCCTATTAACAGAGAACTGAAGAGAAGGACCAGATTTTTCAACTAATACCTCCAAGAGAGGGAGTTTGCCGTCTTCTTCGATCTCCATTGTGAATTTGATGTTTCTATGGCATGAGTTGAGATGGTCCAGGAACTTATCTAATTCCTCTTTTCCATGCTGCCAAATGATGAAGGTATCATCAACATATCGAAGGTATAGTCTCGGTTTTAATGGTGCTGAGTTGAGCGCATTCTCTTCGAATTCTTCCATGAAAATTTCGGCCGCTACTGGAGATATCAAGGACCCTATAGCGGCTCCTTCCGTCTGTTTGTAGAGTTTGCCTAACGCTGAGAAATAGGTGTTGTTTAAGCAAAAATCAACTAAATCCACTCCGTTATCTGGTATAAGTGTTTTGATGAGATTCATGGTGTCCTTGATCGGTATGTTGGTAAACAAGGATTCGACGTCCAAACTTACTAATATGTCCTCCAGGCTTATTTGTTTATGGATCTGGTTTATGGATCTTTGGTAAACCGTACATTTTCGGAGTATGTGGATCAGAAGGGATCAATTTTGAATATTTTGACGGCAAGTTAGGGTCCTTTTTCATCAATAGTACTAGTTTTTGATGAAGGGAAGCAGTTGGATCTCTTTTTATTTCGGTGTATGGGCCTTTGGAGCTTGAGTTTCTCACGAAGTAATAACCCAGGCGGGGATTCTTCCCTGGCCCGCTTACTTAAAATTTTGTCCGGAATTTTAGTTTTTATTTTTTTATTTGGCACACTTTACTAACTAAGATAATTGAATGAATTTAGTGAAAAAATTAGAATTGAAATATACAGGTTGTCTTGAACGCAACACTTGATTACAACTGAACTCTTTCACGGCTGTCAGAAGAATGAATAAATGCACTTTCGAAGTGAGAATAAAAATATACGATAAAAGGATTTGAGGCAGCAACGAATAGTTATGGTTAGCTGTGACTCTTTAACACAAACATATTACTTTTCCCCGGGTTTTTTAAATCCCTTCTATTTGAAAGTGCAAGATTAAAAACCAATAACAACAAGGTACTGAGCGGATAGATCCCTGTGCACAGGATAGTTGCCTGATTGCCCCACCTACAGAAACCACGCGTCTTGCATCTTTTTGTTTCGACAGAAACAGACTTTGCGTGATCGAATAACAGTTTTCTTGTTTCAACCTTTCTGACATCCCTCATTTACATTATTATATTAGACTAGCTGACCCGCCACGCGTTGCTGTCCGGCTTAGTTAAAAATACAGAAAAAAGTTAGTACAGTAACGTTTCTAATAAGTTTGATTAGTTGTTTATTCCCGCACTGTCGAAGATGGGCCTGTCCGAAGACTACTTCCTTACCGGGCGCCACCCAATTTACACTACGAGGAAAATTGGGAAACCTCTTCAATAAATTAAACACGACGAATATATGTATATATAAAAAAACAGGGAATAAATATATTAAAGATAGTATTAAGATATATATATAAAAATTCAGAAAATATATAGGAATGAAGATAAAAAAAATATATAAAGATGAAAATATGTTATGTATATAAAAAAAATGAAGAAGACAAATGTAGAAATGAGAAACAAAAAAAAACCAATCAGCTTGATCTTCTCCGTTGTGAGCCTCTACGCTCCGTTTTAGCTTCGAGATCCAATCCAGAACGTCTGTCTTCTTTGTTTTCCTTTCACCACCGTTTAATAAAAATCTCCACCGAGAACAATCAGACTCCGAAAGAAAAAAACTTCACCGTTCTCAACTCCAACCGAACTTCCAACGGACACTTTGAACAAAATCCAACTCTCAACGGAATAATCTCTAAGCCGTTCGTCACTCTCGAAGGGAATTCAAAAAAAGGCCCTGGGCAGCATGAGTTTTTCTCCTTAAGTACGCTGCGCTTTGCATATTTTCCTGTTTCGTTTCAGGCGTTTCCATTATTCATCATTCTACTACAGAGCCCTCTGAACTCATTTTGACAGGGCTCTAAGCCGGGTCCATAGTGTTGTTTCTGGTCTATCTGTCAAGTATTGACAGTTCTGTTTGGCGTCCGGATTCCAGACGGTATCATCCTTTCTGTCGCGATCCTTTGCCATCCCACCAGCTGCCGGAATTCACGTACGGGAGCTGAGTCTGTGGGGATTGATACTCGTTCTGTGGAGTACCGATAACATACGCGAAGTGGTGTCTTGTGGCTGGCATTGTAATGAACGGCGGTGTCAGAAGTTTGAAGGAAAATTGGACG
The DNA here is from genome assembly GCA_951812415.1 of Beris morrisii. Lineage (NCBI taxonomy): Eukaryota > Metazoa > Arthropoda > Insecta > Diptera > Stratiomyidae > Beris > Beris morrisii. The sequence goes on along the minus strand of OX638311.1, from coordinate 80,497,482 downwards.
ACGCTCGCAAATTCCCCTTTCCATCTCCCCACCAGGCTTTAATTCTAAATTTGTTCGCGGGGAAACGTAGAGGGACCCAGTTCCCATCGCAACATTGGGGCTGAGATCCATCTGATCGGTATCGTTAATCGTAATTAAAATTTAAAATTTCTAATGTAACAAATTTGTTGATCCAACAGCCGCCGCATCCTCAGCTGGGCCTATTTGAAGCTGATTAGGCCGCTCTCCATTCCTTCCGCCACAAACTTGATCTGAAAAGGAAAGGAGGGTGTAGTGGAAGGGACCAGAACTTGCCCAACAATTGGCATGTAACAATTGGCAACTGTAGTCGTTTAAATTGAAATGGTATGTCGGTCGGAATCATTGGGATGCGTAGTATCAAAACGTACTCTCCTTTATACTTTCCCTTTATAATGGTTGCTTCGATCACGTTCTTCATTAATTTTTTCACCGCTAGCCTTGTGCCGTTACAAAGACGCGGTTGGTTTATATTTCACAACACTATGACCACCGATCCGACCTTCAATTGAAGATTGTGAGGCGGCAATCCTGGCCAATCCAGCGAGCTCAAAAATTCGGGTGGATAGTTGACGACATCATCATCAGTCAAAATGTCTAAAGGGAATTTGCCATTACCAATGTCAATGAGTTGTTTTGAAAATGGTTCTCCAGATCGATCATTTTGCAACTCGACACGCATTTTCTTGCTTAATATCTTGACGTGCTTCCACAAAATGGAGGACTTTAAACATGCATTTAGTTCATCAGCTGGCATTGTCCGTGGAATCACTGGCGAAAATGAAAATTGAAACGAAAATCTCCAGCTAACAAAATCATCGCACCACCAAATTGGTTTTGATTGAAAATACACGTTTTCCGGGTTCAATACTGTAAAATTTATTTTTTGTGTGCCGTTTCGGGCTCGACTGAGTCCTTTATCAAACTGATCGACAATATCTTTACAACTTTAAAAGGGGACTGCAGATTAATATTGAAAAACCAAAAACTAATTTAAAAAAAAAAATTATGAATAAATTATGAGCTTTAATAAAAATACTCAAAGTTGATTATTTTAAGGCAATGCTGGGGGTATTGCGGGAAATAATAGGAAACTAGTTTTAAAAAATATTGGCTCTAGTCCTGGATTTGACGGCATAACAATTGAATGTCTAAAAATATTAAAAGATTTTATCTCAAAGCCTCTTACACACTTAATTATTTTTAACCTTTCGAAGAGTGTATTCCCTAAAATTTAGTAAACACTCAACAATATTATTTACTAATTTCCTTAATATACTCGTATATCGTCGGAAAAATAATTGAAAAGGTTGCAAAGTAGAAATTAATGAGTTTCTTTAAAAGACATAAAATATTAAGCGAAAGTGAAAATATTTCTATGGCAACAGCGAAGCACACGTCAGTCAAACACGAACGCGAACAGAGAGTTTTAATCCTTTTAGCCACGCAGGGCTGCGCGAAAGGTAGTTGGAGCGTAGCTCGCGTCAGCCAAACATGATCGCGAAAAGGGAGTCTTAATCCCGACAGCCCTGTAAATTTTGAGATAGCGATATCTTTTAATTTCAAGTCGAGCTGGGAGTGAAACAAATTGAAATTGACTTAAAAGTGGAAATACCATAAATGAAAAATGTAAATTTTCATTTTGGAGTTTTGGTGTCCGGTAATACTTTTTTCTAAATTTATCTTCCATCTACTCTTTTCAATTTATAATCTTTAATATTCCATCTTTAATCTTCAATTTTCAATCTTCAATCATCAATCTTCAATTTTATCTTCAATCTTCAATTTTCAATCTTTAATTTTCAATTTTCAATCTTGAATTTTCAATCTTCAATCTTATATCTTCAATCTTCAGACTTCAATCTTCAATTTTCAATCTTTACTCTTTAATCTTCAATCTTCAATCTTCAATCTTCAATCTTCAATCTTCAATCTTCATTGTTCAATTTTCAATCTTCAATCTTCAATTTTCAATCTTCAATCATCAATCTTCAATCTTCAATCTTCGATCTTCGATCTTCAATCTTTCATCTCTAATCTTTAATCTTTAATCTTTAATCTTTAATCTTTAATCTTTAATCTTTAATCTTTAATCTTCAATCTTTAAACTTTAATCTTTAATCTCTAATCTTTAATCTTTAATCCTTAATCTTTAATCTTTATTCTTCAATCTTTAATTTTTAATCTTTAATCTTTGATCTTTAATTTTTAATCTAACCCACTATCCTCTACCATTCATCCTCCACCATTCATCCTCCACCATTCATCCTCCATCATCCACCCTCCATCATATATCCTTCATCATCCATCCTCCATCCTCCATCCTCCATCCTCCATCCTCCATCCTCCATCCTCCATCCTCCATCCTCCATCCTCCATCCTCCATCCTCCATCCTCCATCCTCCATCCTCCATCCTCCATCCTCCATCCTCCATCCTCCATCCTCCATCCTCCATCCTCCATCCTCCATCCTCCATCCTCCATCCTCCATCCTCCATCCTCCATCCTCCATCCTCCATCCTCCATCCTCCATCCTCCATCCTCCATCCTCCATCCTCCATCCTCCATCCTCCATCCTTCATCCTCCATCCTCCATCCTCCATCCTCCATCCTCCATCCTCCATCCTCCATCCTCCATCCTCCATCCTCCATCCTCCATCCTCCATCCTCCATCCTCCATCCTCCATCCTCCATCCTCCATCCTCCATCCTCCATCCTCCATCCTCCATCCTCCATCCTCCATCCTCCATCCTCCATCCTCCATCCTCCATCCTCCATCCTCCATCCTCCATCCTCCATCCTCCATCCTCCATCCTCCATCCTCCATCCTCCATCCTCCATCCTCCATCCTCCATCCTCCATCCTCCATCCTCCATCCTCCATCCTCCATCCTCCATCCTCCATCCTCCATCCTCCATCCTCCATCCTCCATCCTCCATCCTCCATCCTCCATCCTCCATCCTCCATCCTCCATCCTCCATCCTCCATCCTCCATCCTCCATCCTCCATCCTCCATCCTCCATCCTCCATCCTCCATCCTCCATCCTCCATCCTCCATCCTCCATCCTCCATCCTCCATCCTCCATCCTCCATCCTCCATCCTCCATCCTCCATCCTCCATCCTCCATCCTCCATCCTCCATCCTCCATCCTCCATCCTCCATCCTCCATCCTCCATCCTCCATCCTCCATCCTCCATCCTCCATCCTCCATCCTCCATCCTCCATCCTCCATCCTCCATCCTCCATCCTCCATCCTCCATCCTCCATCCTCCATCCTCCATCCTCCATCCTCCATCCTCCATCCTCCATCCTCCATCCTCCATCCTCCATCCTCCATCCTCCATCCTCCATCCTCCATCCTCCATCCTCCATCCTCCATCCTCCATCCTCCATCCTCCATCCTTCATCCTCCATCCTCCATCCTCCATCCTCCATCCTCCATCCTCCATCCTCCATCCTCCATCCTCCATCCTCCATCCTCCATCCTCCATCCTCCATCCTCCATCCTCCATCCTCCATCCTCCATCCTCCATCCTCCATCCTCCATCCTCCATCCTCCATCCTCCATCCTCCATCCTCAAGATGATTATTCGTTTTCAAGATATAACGTTTTAAGTGAGTAAGGGTACCGGTCAAAAACACTTTTCTTAACCACCCTGTATCTCCACTGTTATTGAAAATTGACCCACCCTGTGGAACAATTTTTTTCTCCAAATATATCAAGGAATAACCCCTTACAAGGTCGTGCACGGAGTACCAAACACCCTGTATAATCCTAAATTTTTAGCTTTCTATTCATTATGGTTTTCGAGAAATAAAAATCAGAATGTTTTTCTTTCTACCCTCTTTCACCCTACTAGAAATTTACCGACCCCAACTCCTGTAAAATTTTCAAGATCATATCCGATACGGTTTCTGAGATATAAAAATTATATTTTTTTAAAAATTGCTGTTCCCCCCACTTTCGTGCTCCACCTCCCCCCCAAAAAAAATGTAATTTCAGTAGATTCCTCTTGTGATCTCATATACAGAAACTAAATTTTATCTTCCTGGTGTAATTGGTTCGGAAGATATTGTAACCCAAAGTTTTTCACCCCCCACCCCCACACCCCTCTTAAAAATTTTAGCCCTTGTCTAATCTTGAAGTATCCCTAAGGACAACAAAAAAGTTTCAATCTTCTGACATCAATTGTTCAGGAGATATCGATTTTAGAATGTTTCAATCCCGGCTTTCATGTTTTTCAGACTCATTGTTTTCCCCCCCACTTCCACACCCCTTAAGCGCTATCGACAATTTTCTTGCAATTGAGTCCACTGTCATAGTACTACATAAGTTCCAAGTTTCAGCCTTCTAGCATAAGTATGGTTCCTGAGATCTAGAAACCAAAATTGTTCGACTAAAACGCTCCCCTCTCCTCTCCCCTCATACCCCAACCCCTTGAAAATATACCAGTCGTTTCAATTTAATATCTCAACGGGTTTGGGAGCTACGCGTCTTCAAACGATTTTGCGTACGGCGTACGGCTTGGGACCACTTTTAAATACTGTAGCATTAGTCTATTTAGATGATACCATCGAATAGTGTATCTGAAGGCTTGGAAAAATTAGAAATGGTATGGATATTCCTGACTAAAGCTGGATTTTCTCTTAATGTTGAAAAATTCAGATTTTTGCAAACAAAGATCGACTACTTGGGTCGAGAAGTTTCAATGGAAGGAATAAGACCAGGAGGAGGTAAAGTAGAAGAACTTCTTCAACAACCACCACCCGAAACTGTGAGGCAAGTTAGACAGTTTATGGGTCTCGCTAATTACTTCAGGAAATTCATTCCTAACTTTGCCAGCGAAACCAGTGCAATAACAAATCTCACGAAAAACAATGTACCATGGATTTGGGGACCACAGCAGGAAGCTGCAGGGCAGTATATTTTGAGATATTTGACTACAAGACCACTATTATATTTCTTTCAGCCTGAGTTGAAAATAGAGCTACTTACCAATGCGAGTGCAATTGGCTATGAGTAATAAGTGCCACACTTTTGTATTAAAGCTATATAGGTGCGAGAGGGCGAGCATGATAAAGGCTAACACTTTCGCTTGTATGAAGCTACTAGAGCTTTCCGCCTAAGAAAGCTCATTTTCCGACCAAAGTATCAGCATTTTCGATCATTTTGCCCAGAAAACCTGTTAAAACCGGTTAAAACCGATAATTTTGTGCTTTGAGCTTGTTCTGGGGAAAGTGGTGGGGAAAATACGTTGGTGTGTGAGACCGGCAGTAGCGATAGTTTTGGTGTTTGTTTCCCGCTCCTGCCTGATGAAAGTGTATAGCAAATTCGTTTTTCCGTGAAAGGGGAAGCTTAGCTTTCGAATTGCAAGTAGGTGGGAAACTAGTTGGTGTGTGAGACCGGCAGTAGCGATAATTTTGTCGGTCTTTCTCGCTCTTGCCTGATAGGCAATTAGTTTTCCCCAGCTTAACTGGAGCCTAGGTTGCAAGAGCAAGCTTCTGAAAAGGGAGGTGTGGGGCGGTTCCAAGAGCAAGCTTCTGAAAGTGTTCTCCGTAGGCTGGTTGCTGGACCCCCGGTTCCAAGAGCAAGCTTCTGAAAGTTGAGGTGTGGGGGAATTTAAAGAAGACAACTAAAATAAAAGTTTTTGCATTTTATTCATTCATTATTTCTACAAAGCTTTTCCTTGAAAGGGGGTGAAGTGAAGGCATTGCACAGATTGAGTAAGCAAGCTTCTGAAAGTTGAGGTGTGGGGGAATTTAAAGAAGACAACTAAAATAAAAGTTTTTGCATTTTATTCATTCATTCTTTCTACAAAGCTTTTCCTTGAAAGGGGAAGGTAGGTGTGTTGTGTACCTAGCCAGAACAAGTGGAAACAATAAACAATATCTCATATCCAAGTCAACGTAAAATATCATTGATATGTGACACCTTCTACTACGGCCCACACACGCGACAATAACAAAAAAGTCATCGACGTACGATCTCATGCACTGAGTTCTGTCCGTACGATTTCAGTGTACTCCAATTTCATTTGGGAAAGTACCTGAACGCCATGCAAAGTCCATGCATGGGACGATGCACTTTGTGCGTCCCATCTTTGAACTCTTGCATGTGCATTTTTTTTAGAAACATAAATTTCACTGTGAACGATAAATTATCGATCAGCAGGAAGGGCACGTGTATTTTTTTGGTATGAAGATATGAAGATTTGTTTATGTGACAATTTCATTCCTATTTGTTTTTCTTGTTTTTTATAGAGAATGAAATTGTAGGGGCAAATTATGCCACATTATGTATTTTAGATTTAAGTTAGTAAGTGTAAGATGGAATGGGTGAGGTTTGTATGAAAGGAAATGTTTAGCCCACACTCGGGGCTATTCAACAAAATATACTTACCGTCCTCAGGCTTACCATAAGTTGTTGTTTTAGTCTAAAATATTTTCTGGCATAACAGCCTACTAACTTGCAGATGCAAACTGCTACGCGTTCTTTAAAAATTGCACAACAATAAGTGTTCAGACTTCCCTGAACATGGCCATATTGGCCACTATTAAGCACGGCGGCTGTGAAACACGGGCGGCGGAATTTTTTTGGCGCCGTATGTAGAGGTCGGAAACCAGCATAATAAAAGCTCCATGGCCGTATTTAAGCCGTGACGAATCAAGTTCGCGGGGCACTTTTGCAAAGTATATTCTTCCTGAAACACACGCCGCTTCGACGTTGCAAAGGTAAGTAGTGCTCTCAGCTCGTCCGCGATAAAAAACACTGTTGTTCTCCTGTTTTTTCTTTCGAAGTTTCAACGAAAGAATTAACAAGAAAACAACAGATCTCGAAAATACAAGTCTACTTCGGGCTATTCCTTGAAGGCGGATTCGGCTTCCAAGGAATGATGTAAAGGCAGGCAACCATACAATCGGTCCCTTTGAAAATCGACAAAGTCTACTTCAGACTGTACCTTAAAAGTGGATTCGGCTTTCAAGGAACAATTTGAAGACAGACAGTAGTCCAATCGGTCGCCGAAAAACAAAAAATACGGAGCAAAACTACAAAAATCTACATAAAAAGAAAGACCTGAACCAAAAATAAAGATTCAAAATACAGCTCACAAATCGGCATTTTTTACTTGTCTTACCTTTTCCCAAATTAATTTCAGGGAAAGAAGAGTTCGGAAGTGAGAGTCCGAACATTTGGTCCGTCGAGCCGGATTTGTGAGCCAATTTTGAATCCTTTTTCTCTCGAATATCCACCGAAAAGCGCAAATTTTCAGTAAATTTCACTAAATTTGCAATTTTGCAAATGAAAATTTGCACCTTTTCGGTGATATGACAACCGGCACTTGTCGGCAATCGAGTGACAAATACACTCAACACTGTGTTACACGGTGTAACAAAATTATGTAGTTTGCATAAGCAAACACATCAACACAAAAATTGCCTAAGGCAAACTACCTCACTAACAAGCTGCTAGCCTATAGCACTTGCAAATAAGTCCCCAACACCGAAAGCATTACAAGCGATTTCGACACAGGAGAGACAAGGCGCACTGCTGGATATATCTCCGCTCGTCTCGAAGACATCGAACAAACTTGGTCTGAATGCACCAAAACACACAAAAGCATTATGATGGCCACAAGCGAGACTGAGTCAGAAAGCGATTTCGATAAATACGTGGAGCTCTACGCAACCACTGAAGAAGACGCATTCTCATATATTGGCCAGCTTCGGGATCGTGCCGCTAGACTAAAACAATTAGGCGTTTCCGAGACTCAAAACCCCGAGACTCAAACCCCTGAGACCCAAACTCCCAAGGTTCAACCCATGATAAATTTGCCTCGAATCGACATTCCCAAATTTGACGGCAATTACGAAAGATGGCGCGTTTTTCACGACTTGTTCAAATCGCTCATTCACAATAATGATCAAATTCCACAAGTACAAAAACTTCATTATCTAAAAAGCAGCGTTTCAGGCGATGCTAACAGAATTCTTAGTCAATTCGACATAGCAGAGGCCAATTACACTGCTGCGTGGGAATTGTTGGTCAAACGCTATGATAACAAACGCGTATTGGTGAACACGCACATCACTAGATTGATGGAATTACCCGAAATTCGTTCGGAAACCGATCGCGAACTAAAAAACCTTGTAGATACGGTCAATGAAACCTTGCACGAGTTACAAACGCTCGGCGTAAAGACGGGAGACTGGGACCCAATAATTTTACACCTTGTAACGAAAAAACTTCCGTACCAAACACACAGTTTGTGGGAACAACAAGTCTCCGATTCGGACGCACTGCCCACATATGATGAGTTTCAAAAGTTCATAGAAGCTAGGTACAGAACTCTAGAAGTTCTAGCAGAAACTCGATCAAAATCGAATTCTGCGGGGAGAGCCAAGAACTTTGCAACCTCACCAAAGCACAAACCATCAAACTGTCCATATTGCAAGGCTGACCACCCTCTATTCAAATGCCAGAAATTCCATGGCATCAATGTAGCCGAAAAATGGAAGGTTGTACGGTCCCAAAATCTCTGTTCCAATTGTTTAGGCACGCATTCGATCAGCACCTGCACCAATACGCACAGGTGTTTCAAATGCAACGGTCGACACCACTCCACATTACACGAAGATCGCAAAAACCCTCAACAAGCGAGTAATACCGCACTAGCAAAGGAAACGACCAAAGAGCCAGCCAAGCCAGGCGTTTCGGATCCACGCCCATCAACATCAAGCTGCAACTTCAATCGGCTAAATCAACAAGCCCTTTTGGCTACTGCCATAGTTGAAGTCAAGACAGCAAATGGAGCCTCAATAACATTGCGAGCTCTAATCGATTCAGGATCGGAAAGCACGTTTATCTCTCAAGCTGCGTACCAACAAACGCGAATAAAGGCAAAGGCAACATCGCTAGCCATCACAGGTCTCAATGCAACCAACGTGAGCACCGCTACAAAAACACTTAGCTTAAAAATCCTTACTAAATTCGGAAAGCAAAGGGAAGTACATGCACAAGCATACGTCATACCAAACATCACCAAGGTGTGTTCAGCAAGTACATTATCAGCCAATGAATGGCCCCACCTCAAAGGAATCACCTTGGCAGATCCAAAATTTATGGAACCAGGGTCGATCGATTTGCTACTCGGAGTTAAAATATACGCGCAGATTCTGCGTCCAGGATTTAAGCATGGGCCCAAAGGCGTTCCGGTAGCTCAAAACACTTCTATAGGATGGATATTATTCGGCCAAGTACCAAACAACCCACCAAACTCAAACAACGAATTCACCGGCTGCACTCTAAGCGCACATTCGAACTCATCTATCAGCCAAGAAGTGAAAAAATTTTGGGAATTGGAAGAAGTATCTGCGACACGACAACTCACGTCTGACGAAAGACAGTGCGAAGAACTCTACAAGTCATCACATAAACGGTGTCCGGATGGCTCGTACCAAGTGAGCATTCCGTTCAACCCAAACCCCCCAGTGTTAGGAAATTCTAAACACATGGCGAGAAACAGACTACTAGGCCTCGAACGAAGGTTCGCCAAGAACCCAGAACTAAAGGAACTATACTCAAAATGCATCTCCGAATACATTGAATCAAATCAGATGGTACCAGCTCAGGTTGTGGATACTACAACTCCTGCGGCTCGGACAAACCACTATTTTCTGCCACACCACGCGGTATTGAAGGAAAGTTCAACAACAAAACTACGCGTCGTATTCGACGCATCCGCCAAGACGTCAAATGGCAAAAGCCTAAACGAACAAATGTTCACCGGCCCAACATTACAACCGAAACTATTCGCCATCATAATGAATTGGAGGACTTATCGGTATGCGATAACAGCAGACATCGAGAAAATGTACCGCATGGTGAAGGTCGACCAACAAAGCCAACAGTACCAAAAAATATTGTGGCGGGAGCATACGAAGGATCCCATGAAAGAATACAACATCACCACGGTGACGTTCGGGACAGCAGCCGCTCCGTACATGGCCATCAAAACGCTACAACAATTGGCCACTGATGATCAGCACAAATTCCCATTAGGAGCTCGAGTTGCGTTAAAGAATTTTTACGTGGATGACATGCTTGCAGGAAGCAATGACTTGGCAGAAGCAAGAGCATTGCAACAAGAAATTATAAACCTTCTCAAGGGAGGTGGGTTTCATCTAAGGAAATGGACCAGCAACGATCCAGCATTGCTAGAGGACATTCCTCTGCAGGATCGGGAATTGAGCATTCCAGTAAGATTTGGAGAAAAAGACGCCATAATCCGGAACAGGATTTTTTCACACTGTCCATGAACGTAACAGACAATAAAATATCACAATGGACAAAAAGAACGATATTGTCACACATCGCTAAACTATTTGACCCGTTAGGATGGGTCTCACCTGCGGTCATATGCGCGAAGATTATGATGCAGAAACTTTGGATGTCCGGCTGCGATTGGGACGACGCTCCGTCCCCAGAACTGCTCGTCGAATGGACAGCATATTACCATGAGATCCATCACCTCTCAGAAATCCGAATTCCCAGATGGATGCACACCAACGCCAAAGACACTAGCAACGTTCAACTTCACGGCTTCTGCGACGCGTCAACACGAGCCTACGCGGCTGTGTTATATCTTCGAGTCACAGATAAGGAAAACCACGTCCAATTGTCACTAGTCACAGCAAAAACAAAGGTGGCACCCATTAAGCTAATCACACTCCCGCGCTTGGAGTTGTGTGCCGCAGATTTGCTGACAAGAATGATGAAAACGGCTAGGGAAGATTTACAACTGACAGAAGTCCAAGGATTTGCATGGACGGACTCCCTGATCACCTTAGCCTGGATAAATGGTCATCCAACCAAGTGGACTACTTTCGTAGCAAATAAAGTAGTGAGCATCCAGGAGAATGGCCACGGCAATCAGTGGCTACATGTTCCCTCAAACGATAATCCAGCCGACGTCGCATCAAGAGGAATATCGCCCAGCGATCTGCGTCATCACCCCATGTGGTGGGAAGGACCCGAATGGCTGAAACAAGGCCCAGAGCACTGGCCAAAGGCCAAAAACCAACCAATTCCAATCACAAGTTTAGAATCAAGACCAACCAGAGCACTAAACACACAGCTTGTATCCGAACCAACACTACTGGCACGATTTTCGTCCCTCTCGAAGTTGATAAAGGTCACTGCATACTGTTTCAGATTCTGCAACAGTTGCATCCAAAAGAATAAGGGTCTGCGACTCACGGGGACTTTGTCTGTAAAAGAGTATCAAGCAGCCAAGGTAGCCCTGATAAAAATTGTACAAGCAGAAGCATTTGCAGAAGAACTAAAGATCCTGCAAGCCAACAAACAATTATCAAGTCGAAACCATGTCAGTAGCCTCAACCCCTTTATTGACGACCACGGAGTCATACGAGTCGGAGGGAGACTGCGGCATTCAGCGCTGCCATACAACACTAAGCACCCTATTCTTCTACCAAGAAAACACAGCTACAGTGACTTAGTAATCAACCATTATCATGAACGAACACTGCACGGAGGATCAACGTTAATGATCAACGCCATAAGATGCGAGTACTGGATCATTAACATAAGACACGCCGTCCAATACAAGGTGCGCCGATGCATCCAGTGCACCCGGTTTCAAGCTAAGGCTATGGAACAACAGATGGGTGACCTACCTGCTGCTCGAGTCCAAATGGCAAGGCCATTTCAAAATTGCGGCATAGACTTTGCCGGCCCACTGACAGTCAAGGATTCAAAACTCAGAAAGGCACGTCTCACCAAGGGATACTTCTGCATCTTCATCTGCTTCGCGACTAAGGCCATCCATGTAGAAGCAGTATCGGATTTGACATCCGAGGCCTTTTTGGCTGCATTCAGACGATTCGTCGGACGACGCGGGCTTTGCTCCAACGTTTACTCAGATTGCGGCACAAATTTTGTCGGGGCAGACCGCATCCTCAAGGCACAGTTAGCACAAGCCATAAAGGAGAGCGCCGCACGTATCTCCACCGACGAAGAAATCACCTGGCATTTTAACCCTCCCGCAGCGCCACACTTCGGAGGCCTGTGGGAATCTGGTGTAAAGTCCATAAAACACCATTTGCAACGTACCTTAGGCGGAACAAACTTAACATTTGAAGAACTGACAACGGTGCTGGTGCAGATCGAAGCGTGCCTAAATTCACGGCCATTATGCGCCTTAAGCGCCGACCCTGAGTACCTGTGCTTAACCCCGGGACACTTTCTGATAGGGACTCCTCTGCTCACGGTACCCGAACCGTCTCTTCTTAATTTTTCAGATCACACACTCAAAAGATGGAAGTACTGCCAGAAGCTGTACCAAACTTTCTGGCGACAATGGTCACGAGGCTATCTACACCATCTACAACAACGATACAAATGGAAGTCTCGCAAAGACAACGTCAAGGTGGACGACGTAGTCATCGTGATGGAGGACAACACACCGCCATCAAAATGGCACCTAGGTAGGATAAGGGACGTGCATTTTGGTAGAGATGGACTCGCTCGTGTGGTTTCCATCGAAAGCCAGTCAAAAATTATGCAGCGACCTCTGACCAAGGTATGCATGCTACCGGTGACAAATCAAATCCCAGCATAACAATGTTGTTGTCCACAGTTCGATGTTCAGTGTAGTATCGTTGTTTTCACCTTTTACCACAAGGTTTTATACTTTGCCCTTCTTTCAGATGGACGAGATCGACTACCTGGAGCTGATCAACGACGACGATTTGGAGAAACTCCTGGAGCCAACGAACTCCGACACTCTAGATGAGCTCTTCCCCACCAAGTGGTTCTCCGAGGAGGAACTGCTAGAAGAAGGACGGTTCAAGCCAGCCGACGATCTGCCGCCGACTCCAGGGCGCAATCTCGCCTTTGATCTGCCGCCGACTCCAGGGCGCAATCTCGCCTTCGATCTGCCGCCGACTCCAGGGCGCAATCTCGCCTTTGATCCGCCGCCGACTCCAGGGCGCAATCTCGCCGTCGACCTGCCGCCAACTCCAGGGCGCAATCTCGTTTCCGTACTGCCAATCACGCCAGGTCGCGACATCGGCACAAAGGTGTCTCGAGAGGACACCGACAAGCTACAACTAGCCATCCAGCGTTTCCCGGAACCCGTCAACCGCAAGGTATACACCATCGTCACGAAACAAGGAGAAATGTTGGACTTGACGTATGAGCAGATGTCCTCCATACCGTGGAGCGACATGAAAAACAAATCAAGAAAGACGTACACCCTATTCTTAACGGGCGGAGGAAAGGTGAGGGTGAAGTTCGCCAAGGGCCGCACTACGTGGTCCAACCTAAAGCGTCCGCATGGGCCATATTAGTTTTAAGCATCTTGCATGAAGCATGACGTACCGATTGAATTAAATATAGAATTAGAATAAGTAATTTAAGGAAATTTAAACTGAGTTCAAATATTAATTTAAGGAATAATAATTTAAGGAAATTTAAACTGAGTTCAAATATAATTCTAAGACTGAACATTTTAACCATAAGATTAATTAAAAAAAAAAAACCTATTCGTATTTGGACACCTACTCCAAACTTTCGCGCGCGGGAGAATGTTCAGACTTCCCTGAACATGGCCATATTGGCCACTATTAAACACGGCGGCTGTGAAACACGGGCGGCGGAATTTTTTTGGCGCCGTATGTAGAGGTCGGAAACCAGCATAATAAAAGCTCCATGGCCGTATTTAAGCCGTGACGAATCAAGTTCGCGGGGCACTTTTGCAAAGTATATTCTTCCTGAAACACACGCCGCTTCGACGTTGCAAAGGTAAGTAGTGCTCTCAGCTCGTCCGCGATCAAAAACACTGTTGTTCTCCTGTTTTTTCTTTCGAAGTTTCAACGAAAGAATTAACAAGAAAACAACAGATCTCGAAAATACAAGTCTACTTCGGGCTATTCCTTGAAGGCGGATTCGGCTTCCAAGGAATGATGTAAAGGCAGGCAACCATACAATCCGTCCCTTTGAAAATCGACAAAGTCTACTTCAGACTGTACCTTAAAAGTGGATTCGGCTTTCAAGGAACAATTTGAAGACAGACAGTAGTCCAATCGGTCGCCGAAAAACAAAAAATACGGAGCAAAACTACAAAAATCTACATAAAAAGAAAGACCTGAACCAAAAATAAAGATTCAAAATACAGCTCACAAATCGGCATTTTTTACTTGTCTTACCTTTTCCCAAATTAATTTCAGGGAAAGAAGAGTTCGGAAGTGAGAGTCCGAACAATAAGAAATTATACTTTGGCAATTGGTGCCTTATCCATTAGCGAGACCAAACGCTGATTCAATAAGTGGTAAGTTATCAACATCTTTTTCGCGTTCGATTCCGTCTACTACATCGAACACAACATGGCGATCCTGCAAACCGAACGAGGACTACAACATACAAACACTTTACAAAGAAACTTCAGCACCCCCAAAGATGAATCCAGCGCACGGAATTAAAGCAGCCGTCGATGCGTTATCCGAAAAGTGGATACCGGTACTGGAGGACTACGCCGCGGAAAAATCCAGCCAAAAAACAACCGAACCAAAAATACAAGAAGCCACAGTAGATGAATATGAGCCTCAGCAAACAACAACAATCGCACCCACATACACCCCAACACCCATAACATCTCGACTAGGACCAAAGCCACTATCTATAGAAGAGTGTAGACGACGCCAAGCAAAAAAGAGATCGGAACCCACAACTGTTGCCACAACACAACCAACAAGCGTGAAGCCCAAAAGAGGAGGAAAGGCGTTCAAAAGAAGAAGACAACTCGCGATTCTGTATAAGGACCTAAACCTGTCGACTTCATTGGCAGAGAAGCAGAAGATAAAAAGAGAGATTTACAACGTACGCCACAACTAGAATGGGACTGTCGGACACCAACATTGAGGAAAAAATCTTCCTCAACACGGGAGCAGCGACTAACTCGGTTACAAACCAGTATTCAGCCACCCACATAGCCGGAGCAGTAGCTACAACAGTAGCAATAATAATAGGATTAGGAATAGCGTATTATATAATAAGGAAATACATAAAGAAAACAATTATAAAAGAAATTAACAAGAATACAAATGCATAAAAACACGATAAAATAAACATTTATGTCACAATTAGAGCAAATACAGAAAATCCTTCAAAATTTTAAAAAGAACCCCAATAGGTCATACACTGACATACATTTGGCAGAAACCCTAATAAAAATAAACTCAATAAGAGAAACCTTCACTTCTGATATAAAATCGCTAGATAACGCAGAACAGATTGACCTCAAAAATAATTTCAAAAAAGTATACAACGAAATCAAAAACATAATTGAAGAAAAACTTAAAATCATTAAAATGGCACCCTCAGACATTTTCCAAGGCCTAAAGGCCATACCAAATTTTAATGGTAAACATTCCGAACTGATAATAGACAAGTACATTTCAGATGATCAAAAACCGGACTTTCTGGAATTAATTATAAATACGAAACTAACCCTCTCAACGAGGAACAAACTCAACACCCTAACTAAACCAACAAATATTACCGAACTAATTACGTTTCTACAAACAATATCCAAACCCACAAAATCAATAAACCCGATACTATCAGAAATTACAAATCTCAAACAAGGTAATCAATGTACCATTCCGCAATTTGCTGAAAGGATAGATGAACTCGTATGCGAATTAACAAATTCGCAAATAAGTGATATCGGAGAAAATGGGAGAACAGTTTTAACAAAAACTAACGACACGCTAGCGCTTAACGCATTCAAGAAGGGCATCTGGGACAAAAACCTGTTGCAAACAGTAGAAGCAAGCCGAGTCCAAACATTTAGGGACGCAGTAAACCTTGCAGAAGACGCGGAAAAAACTTTGAAGGAAAGCAAGATATTCCACTACCAAGAAAATCAGTCCCAATACAATCGCAAAAACAACAGAGCATGGAATAACAGTAATAGGAACAATTATAATAACAACTACCGCGATAATAGAAACAATCAAAATCGACCAAACAATCATAAAAACTACCAAAATAACAATTATGGAAACAATCAAAATCGATCCAACAATTACAACAATAACAGAAACGGTCAGAATCAAGCGAATAATTACAATAATTACCAGGTCAACAATCGTAACAATCAACGAAATAACTATAACGGTCTACAAAGGCAGAATAACAGAAATAATAATGGGAATCAACAAAATCAACAACTAAACAATAATAATCAAAGGAACCAACGAAATAACAGAATGTATACAATAGAAAATCAGGGAAACGAGGAGGACCCCGAAACCAGCGACGAAATTTAATAACAGGATATTCGGGGAGAACAACGGAGATACAACGACAAATAAATAAATATGAATTAAAAACAGTACAGTTCGACGATGGAATGACAAACTACGTAAACTTAAAAACAAGCAATGGAAGAACCATAAAAATGCTAATCGATACAGGCGCGGACATCTCAATTTGCAAAATAAATGAAAATATAAACAGATATAACATCAATGAGCACGAGTACTGCAAGCTGTCAGGAATAACCGACCAAGAAACAAACACACTAGGAACTATAACATTAGAATTCGAACTAGAAGAGGAAACCATAACACACAAACTGCAAATCGTTGACAACGATTTCCCGATCAAAACAGATGGAATCTTAGGTCGAGATTTTTTCACGAAATTCCATTCGAAGGTAGATTATGACACATACACGTTTTCCATAAATACAGATGAAAGGGCGCATGCATTGCCCATGCAAACGAAAATATTCCAAATAAGGATACCCCCAAGAACAGAGATAATCCACCCGATAGAAATTAACAACCCAGTAGATAGCCTAGTATGCGGAAAACAAGTTTCACAGTATGTCTTTATAGGCAATACTATAATACCCACCAATGGTATAAAACACATAAGACTGATAGACATCGGAGAGTCAGAAGCTAAAATAGACATAAAGAACCTAAAACTAGAGACAAAGCCTATTACACAATTTAAATTATTAAAAACAAAAAGCATACCGACAAACCACAGATGGGAGAAACTACGAGAAGCACTAAAAATAGAATCAAAGGACAAAGAGTCAATGGAAACTATCGAGAATATATGCAAGGAATTTCAAGACATTTTTTATCTTAAAGACGACAAGCTAACAACGAATAACTTCTACAAGCAGCATCTACAAACCACCGACAATAATCCAGTTTACATAAAAAATTATAGATTACCTCACGTGCACTACGAAGAAATAAATAAACAAGTAAAAGAACTCCTAGACAACAAAATAATTGAACACTCAGTGAGCCCACATAACTCTCCACTTCTTATCGTACCGAAAAGAAGCGAGGACGACACAAAATGTTGGAGATTAGTAGTTGACTACAGACAACTCAACAAAAAACTAGTGAACGATAAGTTCCCTCTCACGCGTTTAGAAGATGTGTTAGACCGTATAGGCAGGGCGAAGTATTTTTCCAGTTTGGATATGACTAGCTCTTTCCATCAGATAGAACTAGAGCATGACTCAAAACCGCTAACAGCTTTCTCCACTAACAATGGTCATTACCAATTCAAACGGTTACCATTTGGACTTAAAATATCATCAAACAGCTTTCAACGAATGTTAACAATAGCACTATCAGGTCTCGATGCTAAAGCATTCCTATACGTAGATGATATTATTGTATTCGGATGTTCATTAAAACACCATAACCATAATTTAATCGAGGTATTTGAACGTCTCAGGAAATACAACCTAGAACTAAATCCTAGCAAATGCAACCTACTCAAAACAGAAGTAGTTTACTTGGGACACCTTATTACAGCAGACGGCGTAACCGCTGATCCTGACAAATGTAGGACAGTAAATAACTACCCAAACCCCAAAGATGCAGACGAAGTACGACGCTTCGTAGCATTCTGCAATTATTACAGACGATTCGTGAAAAATTTTGCAGCAACAGCGAAACCTTTAAACGAATTATTGAAAAAGAATAAAGTATTCGAATGGACGGAACAGTGCGAAACAGCATTTAAACAACTAAGAAAATGCATAACACAACCACCGATTTTACAATACCCCAATTTTGAGAAAGAATTTATACTAACGACAGATGCGTCGGATTATGCATTAGGAGCAATTCTGTCACAAGGCGAGATAGGCAAGGACTTACCAATATCCTACGCCAGCCGCTCATTGAATAAACACGAATTAAATAAACCCATAATTGAGAAAGAACTACTAGCTATTCATTGGGGTATAAACCACTTTAGACCATATTTGTACGGACGGAAATTCACCGTAGTAACCGACCACAGACCTTTAGTATCACTTTTTACACACAAGAACCCATCATCGAAACTGACCAGAATTAGAGTAGATTTAATGGACTACGATTTCCAAATAGTTTTCAAACAAGGTAGAATTAATACCAATGCAGATGCACTATCACGAATAAAAATAGATTCGCAAGCTTTAAAAGAAATGATGCCGAAAAATATTAATGTAGTGACCCGTAGCCGTACGAAAGAAGAAAATAAAAAGAAGGAAGTTGCCAAGAAAGATTCGGGAGCCCCAAACACTAATGAGTCTGATCAACTCTACATGTGGGAAGGCACATCCATATCAGATATCAGGAACTTACCGAAACTAGAATTCCACGTGAAAAAAGAGAATAAGAATAAAAGTCGCGCACATAGAAATTTGCCAGTAATTAAAGAGATGAATAATAAGCGGATAATTACGGAACTAGGCGATAATCCTCACCGAGACTTAGGTCAGGCATTGGAGAAGCTTATAACCGAACTTCAGTTTAATAAAATAAATAAAATAGCACTATCAAAGAGAGATACAATATTCGAATATATAACACACAAAAACTTGATAGAAGCCTATAGCATAGCGCATAAAGAAGTTAATATGAGGAACAGGCAAACACAAATAAAAATAATACTATACAATCCGCCGGAAAGAGTGAAAACAGTAACCGATCAACTAAGGTTGATCAGTGAATATCACGAATCCAAACACGGAGGGCACACAGGCATTAGAAGAACGATAGGAAAACTAAAACAAAGATTCGTGTGGAAAAACATGAATAAAATGGTGAAAAGATACATACAAAGTTGCGAATCATGCAAAAAGAATAAAATAACACGACATACTAAGGAGAAATTCATAATAACAGACACACCAACAAAATGCTTTGACGTAATACAGATAGACACCGTAGGACCATTGCGGATGTCAGAAGGGTACAGGTACATCGTCACAGCACAATGCGAACTATCCAAATATATAATAGCAGTACCAACATGTACAAAAGAAGCAAAGGAAATAGCCAAGGCGATAGTTGAAAACATAATATTAAAATACGGACATTTCCGAGTAATTAAAACTGACCAGGGTACCGAATATGTAAATGAATTATTCAACCAAATTTGCGAATTTTTAAAAATAGAACACACTATATCAACCCCATATCATCACGAAACGATTGGTTCGCTCGAACGTAACCACAGGGTACTAAACGAATATCTTCAATCATTTTGCGATAATCACGAATGGCATACATGGATTCCTTATTACACTTTCGCGTATAATACAACCCCTCATTCAGACACAAACTACACCCCCTTTGAGCTTGTATACGGTCGTTTAGCAACACTTCCTAACGACGGTTTACAAGAAGACTTTGCGCCGATATATAATTATGACACCTATCTAGCTGAATTAAAAACAAAATTACAAAATGCTCAACATATAGCAAGTCAAGCGTTGCAAGCATCAAAAATAAAAAGAAAAGACAAGCATGATAAAAATGTAAACGAAATAAAACAAGAAATAGGGGATTTGGTATATATAAGAAACGAGAATAGAAGGAAACATGAGAGTCCTTACAACGGACCATATAGTATAATAGAATTAAAAGGAGTAAACTCACTAGTAAAAATAGGCATTAAGAATAAATTGATACATAATAATAGACTTAAAAAACATACAATACCATAGAATACACATAAAACGTTATATAACTTTACATCTAAAATTATATGAATTAACTAAATATAACATTATAACTTTACATCTGAACCTATATAAATAACTAACTAGAGATAACATTATAAACTAAATATAACATTACATAAAATATACATCTGTAAGTCTACATATACATATTTTTCTAAAGGGCGGAGGTGTTGTGTACCTAGCCAGAACAAGTGGAAACAATAAACAATATCTCATATCCAAGTCAACGTAAAATATCATTGATATGTGACACCTTCTACTACGGCCCACACACGCGACAATAACAAACAAGTCCTCGACGTACGATCTCATGCACTGAGTTCTGTCCGTACGATTTCAGTGTACTCCAATTTCATTTGGGAAAGTACCTGAACGCCATGCAAAGTCCATGCATGGGACGATGCACTTTGTGCGTCCCATCTTTGAACTCTTGCATGTGCATTTTTATACTCTAGATGAAATCATATAGAGTATTATAAGTTTAATCCAGGCGAAAAGTTTGTAACGCATAGAACCAAGCATCGGACGAAAAAAAGTTATATATTATTTTTTGTTTATTTGTGCTCAAAAACCTCAAATCCGCTTGACGTCCGTCCGTCCGTCCGTCCGTCCGTCCGTCCGTCCGTCCGTCCGTCCGTCCGTCCGTCCGTCCGTCCGTCCGTCCGTCCGTCTGTCCGTGAACACGATAACTCAAGAACGCCTTCACCTAGGATCTTGAAATTTTGAATCTGGATGTTTGGTTGAATTTGTAAGGCTAAGTTCGTTAACGGGCAAAATCGTCCTACTCCTTCGGGTAGCTGCCATACAAAATGTCCTTAAAACACGTGTTCAAGTATATTTACCAATAACTTCGGAACGCCTAAAGCTACGACTTTGAAATTTTGTATGTGTTACTTCTTAAATAGTTGGAGCTAAATGTATGAATATCAAGCAAATCCTGTTAGTCCTTCGTGTAGCTGCCATACAAATATCCTGTCAAAATGTATTCACTTAATTTACGAAACTCACTATAACTCAAGTAATCTTTTAGCTACGAATTCGGAATTTTGTACAAATCAGTTTTTAGTAAAAACGAAGCTTGATTTTACTTGTCAGCGAAATCCTTTTACTCCTTCTGGTAGCTGCCATACAAAATGTCCTTAAAATACGTGTTCAAGAATATTGGCCGATAACTTCAGAAGGGTTTAAGCTACGTCTTTGAAATTTTGTATGTGTTATTTTTCCAATAGTTGGAGCTAAATGTATGATTATGAAGAAAATCCTATTAGTCCTTCGTGTAGCTGCCATACAAATATCCTGTAAAAATGCCTTCACTTAATTTACGGAACTTACTATAACTCAAGTAATCTTTTAGCTATGAATTGGAAATTTTGTACAAATTAGTTTTGAGTAAAAACGAAGTTCGAGTTTACTAATCAGCGAAATCCTTTTACTCCTTCTGGTA
This sequence comes from Beris morrisii, assembly GCA_951812415.1. Classification (NCBI taxonomy): domain Eukaryota; kingdom Metazoa; phylum Arthropoda; class Insecta; order Diptera; family Stratiomyidae; genus Beris; species Beris morrisii. The sequence continues at coordinate 80,475,944 of OX638311.1, read as the reverse complement.
GCTGCCATACAAAATGTCCCTAAGGCACGTGTTCAACAATATTTTCGATAACTTTTGAACGCTTTAAGCTACGATTTTGAAATTTTGTACGCGTTCATTTTTAACTAATTCCAAGGAAAAGGATAAATATGTAAGAAATCGAGTGAGTCCTTCCTGCACCTCCCATGTGAAAGTCCTTCAAAAAGGACATTTTTGTTCGATGACTTACCCAGTTTAAGATATGAAATCAAACACTGAATATTGTCTTTTAGGTTTGAGTAGCAATCTAATGGCAGTCCTTAATAAAGGACATACAACATGCACACACGTAATTCTACTTTATCCCCAACTACAATATAAATCGGAGTTCAGTATTCATCTAGAGTATTATACGATTGGCTTGCAGCCGATCGTGACTGCAGTATGTTTTTTAGAAACATAAATTTCACTGTGAACGATAAATTATCGATCAGCAGGAAGGGCACGTGTATTTTTTTGGTATGAAGATATGAAGATTTGTTTATGTGACAATTTCATTCCTATTTGTTTTTCTTGTTTTTTATAGAGAATGAAATTGTAGGGGCAAATTATGCCACATTATGTATTTTAGATTTAAGTTAGTATGTGTAAGATGGAATGGGTGAGGTTTGTATGAAAGGAAATGTTTAGCCCACACTCGGGGCTATTCAACAAAATATACTTACCGGCCTCAGGCTTACCATAAGTTGTTGTTTTAGTCTAAAATATTTTCTGGCATAACAGCCTACTAACTTGCAGATGCAAACTGCTACGCGTTCTTTAAAAATTGCACAACAATAAGAAATTATACTTTGGCAATTGGTGCCTTATCCATTAGCGAGACCAAACGCTGATTCAATAAGTGGTAAGTTATCAACATCTTTTTCGCGTTCGATTCCGTCTACTACATCGAACACAACAGGTGAAGTGAAGGCATTACAGAGATTGAGTAATTCGACGATCAAGAAAAATATCACAATTATGAGTAGAAGATATTTCATCACTGTAGGTAATGATGACGACCAATGTGATTTTTTAACCGGCTTGTTATGCGGGCCACAAACGTCTATGTTTCTGAAAAATATATAAATAATCGATGTAAAATCATTTGGGTTTCTTTTATTCAACACGTTCTGACAGTGAACATGAGCGAGATAATAATTGATATTCAATTTGTGTGTAGAAATAACCGTCAATACTTTATTAAGGAACTTGCTATCTTACCTTTCGGATCAGTCTGTCCATCGCTTTATCACTTCCCCCTCCGTACCCCTATCAGGAGATGATGCCGGGTGCTTGCAGACAAAATCAATTCGATGTGGAGAATATAAACGGCTTAAAGTGGAGTGATGGTGACTTTAGTTACAACACTCTTCCGGAGATATTGACGAGTTATGAAGACTGTAAAATATATATTAAGAGTGATACGAAAGAGAAGTTTCTTAGGAAATACATACCAACCGCTGAGATAAAACAACTTCAATTACCGCGATTAAGTGATCTAAACAAATTTAAAATATTCTGTAAAGTACACAGCGATACATTAACCGACAGATGTGCTGTACAAGACTGTATCAATATTTACCTACATATGTTAATAAATGGAATCATTAAATAAAAGATGATTGTTTTTTCTTTTTTCTTATTTTTATTACGAAACCGTTACACTAAATATAATATTAGTCTTACAAAAGATAGGAATCTCATAAAAAAGTCGAGAGTAATTTATGTGAATGTAAGAGCTGCGAATTGGTATGAAAAAGTCCTCAGGTGATAACTTGAACACATCCTTCTGCATTCATCTGTCAGCATATTGTTTGTAGTATTCCTTTACACTTTCCGAAGCGCTGTTATTATGAAACATGACGATATTGAAGAATTCCATCATCTCAAACAAACGGAACAGCTCGAGATGTATCACTTTGATACTTCCTTCGCCTACAGGTATTCTGTAAACCTTTTGCAATCCAAGCTGATTATCAGGTATTTCTTCGCAAACTTCATTCTTCAACTGGCTGAGGTAATTGAAGACTGAAATCCAACCGGTGTATCCTGTTGATACGGGGAAGCGTCCTGGATAACTAAATATTATTTTCACCTCAAACGTGAACGGATCGAATCCAAGAACAACTTTTCGATTTTGAGAGTCATCCAGATGGTAGGTATAGTTCAGTAAAGCGTTTTCGCCGCGAATTACTGATTTTTTTCTCTTGTGAGATTCGTTATTAGCATTTTCACCGTGATCGTTTGACTTTTTTCTTTTGTTACACTTATTACACTTTGATTTGTATTAGCTGGCAACATATTCTCTGGAAGGTTTTAAAATGAAAACTGAAATGTGGCTGTTAGACTGTGGCTTTTATACTTCCAACTTCTGGTTTACAACATTGATTGGAATAAACTCCACCACTTTGTGTAGAGTTCAAGGAGAATAGATGATGATATAAATTCACGACTTTATCGTCATTAAGGGCAAACTCCTTTGATGAAAATTGTTTAAGAATTCTTTTTAGGCTCTTGTTTCTAGAACGATAATAGATATACACGCAGCAGTAATTCCCACAAGTCGAAGAGTATACACTCTGTAACCGTTTTTTGTTATTTATAAAAATCTTGGAGTTGGTATGTAAAAATCTTTTAAAGGAGTCAAAAAATTCAGCAGGTCCGGTCCTCGGAAAATAAAATGCCACCCAATGAGTATCTTTTTTACTTGCAGGATCGGTATTTGCAATAACGCATGCCGGTTTTTTAATTTTATAAGGTAAACGATCGCAAGGCAAAACACCTTTGAATAATCTTTTTGTAGCTGTGCTTTTCCTTAATGCATTAATAAGGTCGATCGTGTTCATATCTGCTCTTTTGAAGCGATAGCATCAATGTCAATGATCTTAGTGTGACTCGTGGTGTAACTTTCTAAGAATTCCTTTGTTGTTGCACTATAAACAAACACGGTTGCAAATTTCGCTAATATCATAATAAGGTTTTCATCCTTTCGTTTAAGTTCCAAATTCCCAAACGCGCCTGTCTGATCTGTTGCGCTAGCCAATGATGTGGGATATTTATACGTTATTTCTTTCGAGAATAATTTATTTTGTGATGAGAAACCGGCAAACGAAACCTTTTTAAAGAAGGTTAGATTGCCTTCATTAAAATACTCGAGATTTACAACGCAATAGGCCATCTTTGTTGTTCTTGCCCCTCGCCCGAATAAAATGAGAAATGTGAGATTAAAAGGTTATATTTATACTTTTCAAAAATCAGAATGAACTCCACGAAGTTTGTCTATTTCAAGACTTCCATCATACTCGGCATATACTACGCAAGTTACACTTTTTTCCAGCGCTTTCTTAAACCTTCCTTCGATTCTCAATGTTAATTGATTTAATAAGCTGTCATAAGATGACCCGTATGAATTGTCTGCAGTTAAATCGAACGCCAATAAAAAGCTTCCATTATCGAAGAATTTCTTTGAGATTTGATTACCTTTATCGAAATAATGAATACCTGTTCCCTTAAATAGTGAAAGGTATCCTCGTGTACTTATAGGTTTTTCCTGAGAGTAATCAAATTCTAAAGCCTGGTTTGGAACTTGAACTCCATTGACGGATAAATTGAATCGTGTGATATTATTGTGTTTAAAATTGAATAGATTCTTCGTTCGTTTACCGCTGTAGGCATCGTTATCTATCATGCCGAAAATTATCAAGTTCGGCAGCTGTCCGATTATAACATTATCTAAAGATAGTGTTGAACTGTTAGCTGGCAGTGTATAACTCTTTACCTTGACACGTTTGTACGGATATATTACGTTGGAACGTTGAAGAATAGTTTCATGTGCCATTAAAGTATTGGGATTAACAGTTATATGGTTCATATACATTGTTGCATCTATAATTTTAATTTGCGGCGAGTGCCCGTCATCTTTTGAGTATAGGTAAAATTCGGGTTTTTCCAGAGAAAGTGAAAGTCTGAAATCTACCCCATTCAAAAGTAGCTTATCTTGATTGAGTAAATCACAATGAATCTTCCCCATAAACTCTACCACATTACTTTTCGAAAGCAATTCAGATCGTTTGAGATATCCTTCATTAAATTCACTAGGATGTCCGCTTTTGCTTTCTTCTTCAATCATTTCTGATACTGGATAAATCGCGGTACGTGTCCCCATGTCCCAGCGAGATGAATTCCAGAACTGAAGAGTTATCAAGAGATGCTATGGGTTTGTATGATACCTCTTCTGTACCGGCGGTGCTTTAAATAAGTCTAATTCAGATTTCATGCATTCTCTGTATGAGGCCATTCTCCTTACTTATCGAATATATCGAATATACGCTTACGGTTATTATTCTTAAACTTTTTATTTTTACTGGATACTGGGCTTTTTATAACAGATTTTCCCTTTGATTTAGTACGTTTGGGAATCGTTTTTAACTGTGCTACCAAAAATGGATTAGCCCTTTTTATAGCCATACGCCTTTTCATACCCTCACCACCCATGGTAGGTAGGTAGGTACGCGTGGCTGCCCGTGAGAACACGGACACACTTAGACCTAAAAGGTCCGTTGTGTTACCACAGGTTCATCGAATCCAGTCCTACTCGTCGAACCATTTAGAGCTTGCAATGAAGCGTTGGATTCTCGCGACCTCCATTGAGGCAAGGTCACCGAGACAGTTGAAGAAGTAAGCTCCAAGATGAGGTTTCCTTCTGGCTGAAAGAGCTGGACAGGTACAGAGAAGGTGAAGGACTGTCTCCTCCTCCTCCTCATCCAGGCAGCTTCTACAGAAGTCGTTTGAGAAGAGACCGAGTCTTTTAGCATGTCGACCTATAAGACAGTGTCCGGTCAGGACACCGACTGTGGTGCGGATATTCGCCCTTTTGAGCAAAGTCAGCTGTTTAGAGCGTTTTAGATCCAGCTCCGGCCAGATCTGTCTCGCAGTGTGACATGTAACACCGTTTGCCCATCTTGAGTTGGTTTTCTCAATTGAGTCCAATCCCAGTAGCAGTTTACATGTAGAGAGAGGCACACCCAGATTCCGGTGTTCCGGCATAATCTGAAGGGTAGTACCGCGTCGAGCGAGTTCGTCAGCCAAGCAGTTCCCTGGAATATCCCTGTGTCCTGGCACCCAGCACAGGAGAATATTGAACTGTTCAGCCATCTCCTTAAGAGATGATCGACATTCTGCGGCGAACTTTGATGTTGTCGAGGCCGATTCTAAGGATTTTATTGCCGCTTGGCTGTCTGTGAAAATGCTAATATCCCTAGTAGATATTACATTACACCTCAGCCAGGACAAGGCCTCCTTGATCGCCATAAGCTCCGCCTGAAAGACACTACAGTGGTCCGGAAGGCGGAAGGAGCTGCTAATGTTAAACATATCAGAGAAAACACCTCCACCTACCCCGCCTTCAGTTTTGGAGCCGTCCGTATATACCAGGTATGCAAGTATGAAACCGGAATTTTTTTATGAAAAATAGACGTTTATTCTACAAAAGTGTTACAACATATTTCATTCGAAGTATTGCCCATCGCTAGCTATACATTTTGCCCATCTCTCTGACAAGTTATGTATGCCACGCCAAAAAAAAATTTGTTCTTTTGAGGCAAACCAATCATCGAGCCATTTTCGGACATTTTCGTACGACGTGAAGCGCTGCTCACTAAGTGCGTGTCCCATCGATGCAAACAAGTGAAAATCAGAAGGAGCCAAGTCTGGTGAGTAAGCCGCATGCGGAAGTATTTCCCACTGACAAGCCTTAATCGTTTCCTTCACCGGTCGTGCCGTGTGTGATGGTGCATTATTATGCAGCAAAATCACTTTGTGTTGCCTCTTTCCATATTCTGGCCGTTTTTCAAGCAAAGCTTGCTGCAGATCGAGCATTTGTTGTCGGTGGCGTTCTGTATTAACGGTTTCGCCAGGTTTCAGCAGCTCGTAATAGATCACGCCCTTCTGATCACACCAAACACAGAGCATTGTCTGCTGTCCGTAGCGATTTGGTTTTGCAGTCGATGTCGATGGTTCGCCTGGAGATACCCACGATTTTTTTCGCTTCGGATTCTCAAAATAAATCCACTTTTCATCGCCAGTCACAATTTGATGAAGAAATGACTTTCTTTGGTATCTGGCGAGCATAATTTCGCAAGTGGTTTTTCGGTTTTCCTGCTGTCTTGCATTGAGTTCATGTGGAACCCATTTCCCCATCTTCTGGACCTTTGCCATGGCTCTCAAACGTATGGACACGGCTTGGTAGGTCACATTTAACTCATCTGCGAGTTCTTGTTGCGTTTGGGTGTCATCAGCATCCAACAATGCCTGCAATTCGCTGTCTTCAAACTTTTCGGTGGTTTTCCATGTTCCTTGTTTCCGATGTCGAAATCACCACTTTTAAATTTTTTAAATCACTCAAAGCACTGTGATTTCCCAAGTGCATGATCCCCGTAAGCTTCAACAAGCATTCGATGCGATTCTGCAGCCGTTTTTTGTAAATGGTAACAGAAAATCAATGCTGTCCGCATATCGTCGTTTCCAGGCACAAAAGTTGACATGTTCAACGCTTCTCAAAACTACACTATTGTATGAAACCGGTATTGCTGGGTATTTTATATCTTTGTCAGATATCCAAAGAACAAAATGGCGTCCATGGTTCGGTTTGACAGTTACTACTTTGACAGCTAGAGCCATCTATGAGTGAATTCCGGTTTCATACTTGCATACCTGGTATGTGGGCGGACTCTTCCATCCGTACCGAATCCCTTTCCCATTCTAGACGGGTTGGGATGACTGTTAGAAAATTTTTCTCAAAATCATAACTGGGAGGGGTGTAGTCGGTGTTTTCAGCAATGTTATTGAAGTGATTCAATATTGTTGAGTGACCTGCATATATGCCAGTCCACTGTGTAGAGGCCCTAAGTCGAATGGCTGCATTGCCTGCCATTTGCTTGCCAAAAATGTCTAGGGGTGGCAGACTGAAGACTGAATAGCATGTCTAGTGCTGCAGAGGGAGTTGTTCTCAGAGCTCCACTGATGCATATGCATGCTGATCTCTGTACCTTCCCTAGGGTGGTGCAGTTAACTGCTTTGTCTAAGGCCGTCCACCAGACAACAACACCATACATAAGTATCGGTCTGATGACGGACACGTAGAGCCAATGAACTATCCGGGGTTGCATACCCCATTTTTTTGCCAATGGCCTTTTTGCACGAGTAAAGCGCAACTGTTGCTTTCTTTACCCGTTCCTGAATGTTAGGTTTCCAATGAAGTTTCCTGTCCAAAATAAGACCCAAATATTTTGCACTATCAGTGAAAACTAGACTAGTACCATTCAGAGAAGGAGGGTCTACGTGAGGAATTTTATATTTCCTGGTGAAGAGGACTAATTCTGTTTTGCGTGGGTTCACACCCAACCCGCATTCAGCTGCCCATTTGGAGAAGATAGAGAGAGCATTTTGCAATATCTCACTCAGCGTGTTGAGGTGCTTTCCCGAGACAGCAATTGCAACATCATCTGCATAGGCAATCACTCTGCAGCCCGCCCCTTCCAATCTCAATAGTAGTTTGTTGACCACTAAATTCCATAGAAGAGGGGAGAGCACACCACCTTGTGGTGTACCTCTGCTGACAAACCTTCGAAAGGAGGACTCGCCCAGCTTTGTGTTCACAATCCTGGATGTTAACATCAAATTGATCAGCGCGCCAAGCGAGGACTCCACCTTCAGGATAGAAATTGCGTCAGTGATTGCTTCTGGTTTGACGTTGTTGAAAGCTCCCTCGATATCGAGAAATGCAACCATGGTGTATTCTTTAATACTGAGAGATTTTTCAATGGTGCGCACGAGCGAATGTAAGGCCGTTTCGACCGACCTCCCCTTCCAGTACGCATGTTGGGATGTTGACAGCAGTCGCTTGTCAATATTGTCGCGGATGTACACATCCATTAGTCTTTCCAGTGTTTTCAGAAGAAAGGATGATAGACTGATAGGTCTGAGGTTCTTAGGGCAGACATGAGAGCTTTTTCCTGCTTTGGGTATGAATACCACTCTGACTTCCTTCCACGTTTCAGGAATGTAGGTTAGATCCAGGCAGCCTTTCAAGATAACCTTCAGCCAAGGAAGAATTATGTCCGAGGTCTGCTGGATTTCAGCAGGAATTATTCCATCCGGTCCCGCAGACTTAAATGGTTTAAAGCCTTCTATCGCCCAGAGGAGCTTGGTCTCGTGTTATAAGAGCGTCAGAGTTGAACGGTGCATGGTTTCTTGTAATGTTTACCCGCTCCGACTCAACAGGCGAGCTACCAGGGAAGTGGGTGTCCAGGAGAAGATCAGTGGTTTCCCTACTTGAGGTAGTCCAAGATCCGTCCGGTCTCCTCAGGTAGCATGGTGTGGTTGGATTTTTAGAGAGAATTTTGCGGAGCCTGGATGCCTCGGATGAATCTTCTATTTTACTACAGAAGAGTCCCCAGGATTTGCGCTGCGCCTTTCTCAGTTCATATTTGTATTTACGAAGTGATCCTTTATAGGAGTCCCAGTCGCAAACGTCTTTCGTGCTTTTGGCTTTGTTAAACAGTTGCCTACAGCATTTTCTAAGAGCCCCGAGTTCTGCGTTCCACCATGGCGGCTTATGTTTCCCTCTTGGCCTGCTCTCAGGACAGGAGTTCGACAATGCCTCGTTTAGGGCGCGCGTAAGGGTGGTGACCAGACCTTCGAGATCAGTTGAGCTACTCGGTTGGAGTGGCGGTATGGGAGGGAGTACGCCGCTAAGAGTTTCCCTGTATTTGACCCAGTCGGTCCTCCGGTAGTTCCTAAAGGCCGGTGGGATAGGTTTGTAATATTTCAGATTAAATTGGAGGTAGCGATGATCCGAGAAGGAGTTTTCTTCAGAAACCTTCCAGTTGCTGACCATGTGTGAGATGTTTTCGGAAACCAGGGTTATGTCTAAGACTTCTTGTCTATTCCTGGTTATAAAGGTAGGCTCTTGCCCTGTGTTGCATAGAAGGAGGTTAGTGCTTAAAAACTAGTCAAAAAGCAACTCGCCTCTTTCGTTTGTGTCAGTGCTACCCCAGACTGCATGATGCGCATTTGCATCACACCCTAGAATGACACCAGTGTTGAGCTTACTAGCTTCCGTGATTAGATCGCTCATAATACTCGGTGGCAGTGGACCTTGATGGTCATGGGCCAGATAGGCCGAGATCAGCCAGTGAATCTTATTATTCAGTTCAAGGCTGACTGTGCCGATATCAGGATCACTGAAGCTGTGTAGCAGAAATATATTTAAACTGTTTTTTGCAAGAATGCATGCTCTTGGCTTGCCATTATTCCTTACATAGAACAGAGTATAGTTTGGAGTCTTGAGACCGTTTACCACGTCATGCACAATCCATGGTTCCTGGATCAAGACAAGGTCTTCTCCATCTCTGGCTAGACGGAGAAGTAATGAGGCTGATGCCGTTTTCGAGTGATGAAGATTAATCTGCAGTATTCGCAGCATTAAGCCTCGATCACGGTTATGTTCGCATCTTCCGGGTCAGATGCCAGCAGATCTTCCTCACTGCCATCGGGAGGACCAGTCGAGCCTTCATCCAGTCCAGCATCCGAGCCAAGATCATCTTCGTCCGTTAAGGAGCAGTGATCCTGGCAAACCAGTACTGAATCGGAATCGGGTTGCACCGGGTCCAGTTCCATCGCCAGTTCAGACTCAGCGAGGTTTGAGTCGTCACTATGGACGACGTGGGAGGCGGAATCCGTTTCCATTTTCGAGGCTTCGGTGTCCGACGCGCTCGGTAAGGGATTCTCAGCGTCCGCCTTGTAGACCCGAAGTGTGATTTGGCCAAGGCCAAAATTGACCACACCCTTCAGGTTAGCTAGGGGGGCCAGGGACTCCTTGTTAATCACGATTGTCGCGACTCTCTCGGCCGGATCTTTAGGATCTCCAGAACAGCCGCCGCGTCAGAAGGCTTGCTTGGTATCCTGGCTCTTGTTCGAGGCCGACTCGGGATGTCCTCCCTTGCCACAACCTCCAACTTTGCTCCAGGCCAAACCTCGCCTAGACCAGCAATTGTCTCCTTGTAGAGATCCGCCGATCTCTGGTCGGAGTAGATCACCAGCTTGACATGGCCCTGATGCCACCCACCGTCGCGGCAGGAGGGGACAGGACCAGGATGCTTCCTCATAAGTTTGAGGAAACCATCCGCCAGCTCGCTCTGCACGTCTTTCCACTTGTCTAGAGTGATCCTTCCGTCATCGTCACTCCTGTCGATGACGGCCATCACGAGATGATCCTTCAGGACTTCGTTGAAGGGCCTTGAAGGTGCCGCGGTGCTTGAGTTGCCCGTCTTGGCCCTTTTTGCTGCCTCGGGAGACTCATCCAGCGATCTGAGTCTCTTGGACACTTGACCCTTGCCCTTGACCCCTCGGTGGTCAGCTTTAAAGCCCAGTCAATAGAGGCCCGTTGTTTGTCCGTCCGCTGTTCCTCTGGTATACTACCAAGACGCTTCAGGATTCCCAGGGCCGTTTTCTTCTCTTTGTAGAGCTGTCTAGAGGGAGCGATATGGCCGGAACTTTTTGGGATATTTGCAGCTCCCTTTCCTCTGCCAGTACCCTCCTTTTTGAGTGAGCCAAGAGCCAGGTTTGGTGTCCGAAGTCTTGGCCATGGTAATTGGACCGGGTTTGGTGACCGAAGTCCTCATTTTAGAATGTCCACTTGGACCGGGTTTGGGAGCCGAAGTCCTCGTGGATGTTGAGTCGCTTGGACCAGGTTTGGTTGCCGGAGTCCTCGCGGGTGAGTTGCTAGGACCAGGTTCTGTGACCGCAGTCTTCGCAGGTAACCCCATTGGGGTGGAGGAGTGGGATGAGCTTTCGTCCATCTCTCCGTCCGGTTTTTTAAGAGATCCGGACTCTGTTTTTTGTTTGTGTTTGTTTTTTGAATTCATTGTGTTCCCACGAGTAGCGGAGAACGGAAGGTCCATCTGCACAGAGATCCGCATTGCGCAGATAAGGCTATTTAATCCGGAGGTCGCCAGGTATCCGGATACTCCGTTCGCGGCTGGGCTATTTGTATAGGGCCCCCAGCCTGGTCGATCCTCGGCACGGGTCGTATGACACCTTGATCCAGCCCGGATAAGTGGAGTGAAGGAATGTTGGGAGATGGATGGAGAGGGGGGACGTTGACCATCTCTTGGTTTCGGGCAAGACCCTACTCAGCCCCAACACCACGGCAAGGTGGACAGTCGTCGTTGGAGCTCACCACCCATACTGTCAAAGAGTTTTTCACATCCTTTTGCATCAGTTCTTGAGTAGGAGCTTGTCCTTGCTTTTTTAAAATATTTTTGAGAGGTTTACTGCCCACCTCTGATAATATTGTTTTTCCAGTCTTTATAGCTTTCTCCTTTATAGTTTTTACACCTGAGGAGATTAAAGGTCGTAAATAACGCAGTAATCCACTGAAGAAGTTGCCAATACCTCTTCCGCGCTGATATATAAGTGGAGATCAATATAGATCCCCTATATCCGATAAACCGGCGCCGCTTTGAATTAAATAATATCTTGTATAAGATAAATTCATTCCGATTTGAAAATGCACAATGAAGATCCTTATTCACGTCTGAATATTTATACTTTATTGTCTTTTAAAGTGAAGCATCACATATGTTGGAGTATAACCTGGTATGAAGTCGATTAATTCACCTTGATCATCGGCTACCTTTATGGAGATACTTTCAATGTAAGTCTTTTCAAGAGGGTAGTACTCTACATGCTCAAACCTGAAGATATTATCACATTCTTTCAAAGGAATCATACGCAGAATTCTTACTAATTTATCTCCTACTATTCGGGGGCGTATGATATCAGTGTAAACGTGGATTATCCCTATATCCTTGCATTTATCAGCAACTAGACTTGTTAGCTCTCGGGGAAATCTACTTTTTATTTCAAGAATGGAATCTTCTATTGCGGTGATTCTTCCTAAAGTATTCTTCTCCTTCTCCTCTTCTACTGAGGCCTTATCAAACGACTTGCCCACCTCCTCGGTAAGGAGACTAGCATCATGCTTCTCCGGCGGTAATTGAAAGAATATATCGATAATAAATCCAGATAAGTCATTCTTCTTCAAATCTATAGGCACACCTGTCGTTAACAGGGTACCATCGGATAGTTTTTTATAGGGAACATCCAATATTATACTTTTATCTGTAATTGTACGCCTGTACGCCTTCGCCTTCACCCAAGTCAGTTAGAGTTTGAAGAATTTTTTGTCTAATTTGAGCTGATTTTCTCCTTCGAGCTACAACAGATACAGTTTTATCATCAAACTGTATATTCGCTACAAAAAGTCCGACTAAATCATTCACATTAACAGGGTTTGGAAGCGGGTACTTTATCTTTATTTTAACATCCAAGTCTTTTATCTCTAAATCTAAAGAGTCAAGTATCCCCGCGCTTTTCACGTATGCTAAGCACCGGGGATATGTAATAGTCTACCATGCGTAATAGGGCTTTATAATTACGTTTTTCTCTAGGAATCTGCCCAATTATACTATTGAACATATAATATAAAGACTTATGTTCCAAAGCTCTTAAAATTACAATATCTGCAACTTCACTATCTTGATAAATATGTATGTAAAGTGAAATCTTTTGGTTTTGCATGTCGTTCGTCTTTACTCATGTCAGGGATATCTTTACGAATTGCATCGGATTCTAAGATGCTATATAAAATGTCTTTAATCCGGATAAGCATGAACAGACCAATAGGGATTGACTGCATCGTTGAACGAAGATAAGAAAGTAGAAGAATTCATTTCTTGTTTACTGTAACATAAATTTAATAACTGTTAGTAGTTCCATTTAAGATAAATAGAAATACCATGCACTTTTTGTACAAAAGCTTTAAGCTTTAGTACATCTGTCGCAGCTCTCTTCACTTTTTTAGTAGTACCTTTCGTTTCTTCATCATTTTTGACACGTTTTCTATCTTTCATCTCAACTGATTTCGTTTCACGATTCGCTAATGCAATTTCAGTCTTTCCGACACTCCATCCACCGTCCAACTTACAGGCACTGGGAAGTATATTTGTGAAGGCTGACAGTGTATTTTCAATGTATATACGCATAGAATTGTTACTTAGAAGGCATATGTAAAAAACGTTTTCTCTTATATTTACAGGCATTTTTAGATTCTTTCCCGGCCCGGAACGGGCCGGAACCGTTCTTTTTTAAACGTCCAGGTACAGGGTACCGTTCCTCTGTACTTAATAAAGGGTATTCTAGTCGTGAAGGTTTTAATATAGCCCGCTTGGTAGGGGTTCTCTGTTCTGATCTGTCCACCCCTTCTCCCTCCTCTAGTTCTTCTATAAGCTGTGCCGCTTCATCAACATCCATCTCACTTGGTATAGTATACTGAGTTATACCGTCATCAGCCGTTATAATTCTATATTCTGTTTCCATGTTTTTGACTTCAGGCGTGGTTTTGCGAAACTTTGCAGCCGGTTTCAAAGTTTGTGCTATACCGCTTACAGATAATCGTCTTTTGAATCGAGGCGTTAGCGATTGCCTTGGCGGCGTTATCTCCTCTGCACTAGAACTATGATACTTTGGTAAAGTCACGTCGCCTGCTTCAAAGACATCTTCGGCCATACTGTAAAACGGATCGGGATTCTTAATCGGGGAGAAGGAAAGCAAACCTTGTCTGTGTCGCATTGTCGCGTAAATTTTTCTGTTTTTCTAACTTCACTTCACGCGAGAGATTTATCTTCACGAGACTGTCTTCCATTACGCTTTGCATTTAAAAACTTTATTAGCGTGTTCCTATAATTATACCATTTGTCGTCGTCAGACAGTTTTTTATTTCTCAATATGGTGTGTATCGTTTTATCAAATATAGACAGGCCATCTCCACCTTCTATCTGACCCTTTAGCTGTTCATACACTTCTGGTGAAAGAAGAAGCATTTTATTAAGAACACTCTTTCTATGCATATTTTTCAATTAACGATCTAATAACACTTGAAAGTACACTTCCTGTCAAGATTGGTAGAAATCCTCCTTGCTGTACTAAGATTTTACGCTGTCTAGGGACAGATCGTCTTGCTTCAACTAACCTTCGCATGCTCTTTTTATACATACATAGACTGTTCAATATTTTACGACCCTGCACAGGATTCCCCTTCAACGTGTTTAATGTAATTAAAGATATCTGTTCTGAATCTAAATGAATCGTTAGTAGACTGAGTCAGATCTATTAACAAATACCCGTGTGGAGCCTGAGTAATATCTCTATATATTCTCACTAGCTCTACACTATTTTCAGGGTAAATCTGCTTGAAGGAACTGACTTTTATCGCGGGGGGGTTTTTGAAAACCACCATATATTTACAGTTAAGCGAAATATCTCCACAAAACTTACCCTGATGGAAGACGTTCTGTGTTGCAAGTATTACTGAAAAATTCCTATGATGTGACCCTTTTGTAAAAAGTTCACAAACCTGCTTTGAAAATGCATTTAGCATGAAATCATCTAGTACGATAAATGTAGGCTCATTGGTTTCGTTTATAAATTCTTCGGGTATAGAATCTAAATATTCAATAATTTTAAATGGTTATTGTGATGGTATCGCTCGTTGCTCAGCATTACGCCATCTTTTTTATCGGAGTGTTAATTAGCGATGTATTTTTCAGGAATGTTTCAATAAATGTCGTCTTACCACTTTCTGACGGTCCCGCAACCATCATGGTAAACGGATGATCAAACTGTATCATTTTCTGTACTGAATTCTATATAAAACACGTACAAAACTAATCCACTATTTATACACATGATGAAATGAATAGAAGACAGGTTATTAACGAACTGCATAAGACAGCTCGTAGAAATTTTACGCGCCGTCGTGTGACCATTCGTGGAATAGATGACTTATGGCAGGCGGATTTAGTGGATATGAGCTCCTATTCAACTAAGAATAAGGGGTTTCACTTTCTCCTAACAGTAATAGACACATTCTCTAAATATGCATGGGCCTTACCACTTAAAAATAAAACTGCTGGGGAGATTATCAAGGCTATGCAATCGATTTTTAATGGACGACGTTTCCCAAAAAATTTACAAACAGATGATGGGAAAGAATTCTTCAATAAAGCATTTCAACACTTGATGAAGAAATTTGAAATCAATCACTACTCCACGTACAGTCCGTTAAAGGCCTCAATTGTAGAACGATTTAACAGAACTTTGAAAAATATGATGAGGAGAGAGTTTATTATGAACGGGAGCTATAATTGGACTGGGTTACTAAAAGAGCTAATAAATAAATACAATAGGACAAAGCATCGTACTATAAAAATGCGTCCAATAGCCGTTGGCCCATCAAATGAGGTTCAGCTTCTTGGAGATATCTACCGTAAGGTGAAGGTTTCGTTTAGACCCAAATACGGAAAAGGTGATCATGTACGTGTAAGTAAGTACAAGCATGTATTCGAGAAAGGCTATACGCCCAACTGGTCCACCGAAATATTTCAGATAAACGAAGTAAAGAATACAGAACCACGTACTTACATACTCAAAGACTATCAGGGGAACATAATACAAGGAGCGTTCTACGACCTAGAGTTAATAAGGGCCGAACATCCTGATGTATACCTTGTAGAAGAGATTCTAAAAAGAAGGGGCAATCAAGTTTACGTAAAATGGCTTGGTTTTCCAACAGCTCATAATTCCTGGTATAAAAGACGTGCTCTAACATTTGGATTTTAGTGAAAATGATGAACTTAAGAAATGAATACGACCGTCTAAAGACATTCAACAATTTGAATTTGGAGGAGAGGAAAGTTCTTAAGCTGGTAAAATGCGGTTTCTTTTACACCAACTTGAAGGATTACGTCAGGTGCTTCTTCTGCTCACTGATAATGAGTGCATTTTCTACGTCTTCTGATGTGGAAGCTGAACATCTACGCTTGTCTCCCGACTGTGTATTCGCTAACGGCAAAGACTTTGTGGCCCGCATAACAAGCCGGTTAAAAAATCACATTGGTCGTCATCATTACCTACAGTGATGAAATATCTTCTACTCATAATTGTGATATTTTTCTTGATCGTCGAATTACTCAATCTCTGAAGGCATTAGCCTTCACTTCACCTACCTTCCCCTTTCAAGGAAAAGCTTTGTAGAAAGAATGAATGAATAAAATGCAAAAACTTTTATTTTAGTTGTCTTCTTTAAATTCCCCCACACCTCAACTTTCAGAAGCTTGCTTACTCAATCTGTGCAATGCCTTCACTTCACCCCCTTTCAAGGAAAAGCTTTGTAGAAATAATGAATGAATAAAATGCAAAAACTTTTATTTTAGTTGTCTTCTTTAAATTCCCCCACACCTCAACTTTCAGAAGCTTGCTCTTGGAACCGGGGGTCCAGCAACCAGCCTACGGAGAACACTTTCAGAAGCTTGCTCTTGGAACCGCCCCACACCTCCCTTTTCAGAAGCTTGCTCTCGCAACCTAGGCTCCAGTTAACCTGGGGAAAACTAATTGCCTATCAGGCAGGAGCGAGAAAGACCGACAAAATTATCGCTACTGCCGGTCTCACACACCAACTAGTTTCCCACCTACTTGCGAAAGCTAACTTGCAATTCGAAAGCTAAGCTTCCCCTTTCACGGAAAAACGAATTTGCTATACACTTTCATCAGGCAGGAGCGGGAAACAAACACCAAAATTATCGCTACTGCCGGTCTCACACACCAACGGATTTTCCCCACCACTTTCCCCAGAACAAGCTCAAAGCACAAAATTACCGGTTTTAACCGGTTTTAACAGGTTCTCTGGGCAAAATGATCGAAAATGCTGATACTTTGGTCGGAAAATGAGCTTTCTTAGGCGGAAAGCTCTAGTAGCTTCATACAAACGAAAGTGTTACCATTTATCATGCTCGCCCTCTCGCACCTATATAGCTTTAATACAAAAGTGTGGCACTTACTACTGCTATGGTGCTATACTTTTGCAACATCATCCAGAAGGGATACGTGTAGTCAGTTATTATAGTAAGGCGACCACAAAAGAAGAAGCTAAATACCATAGCTACGAATTGGAAACGTTGGCTATTGTAAACGCATTAAAACATTTTAGAACTTATTTAGTTGGAGTAGTTTTCACAATAGTTACGGATTGTAACGCAATCAAAGCAACCGAACACAAACGAGATCTTATTCCTAGGATCGCTCGCTGGTGGATCCTTATGCAAGATTTCAATTTTACTATTGAATACAGAAAGGGTAACCGCATCCAGCAATCAACATGCTAACTAGGAATGTGCAACTTCAAAGTATTAACCACATTAAGACTGTTACTGGTAACACCAGATTTGGGACCTTTACTAAAAGATTTGGGCTTGGAACCAAATTATGATGACGTCGTAGCGATTCGGCAACTGGCAAGCGTCCGTTTACAAGAAAATGCTGAAGCGCAAAAACTTAGATTTGATAAACAAAAAATTAAACCATCAATACTTTCGGTAGGCCAAAGAGTGGTGTACAAAAGTGGCCAAATTTGTAAATCAAAATTGGAAGTACAATTTCAAGGCCCGTATGCCATTACAGAATTATTGCCGAACGATCGATATAAATTAAAAAGTGCGCAATCTGGAGTCATAACCATAGCTGCGAGAGAATTATTACGAAAACTTCCTGAAAACATGGAGAGTAATACACATGACAAGCTTTTCTAAGCCTCTGAGCAAGTTAATATTACGAAATCTAAAATTTTGCATTGAACTTTTGTTTTGACAAGCTTTACGAGGCGTCTGAGCAAGTTAACACTATTTACACGAATATTTTAAGGGGTTATGCCACTCTAGAGGCTGAAAAAATAAGTTTTTTTCGGGATTTTTTTTAAGAAAAACTACAAAATAAATCGAGATTACGACTATGTACAGGAATTTTTTTTAAGCAATTAAATTCAAAATGGCGGCTATGCAGCGTTTTTGCGGTGACGTCTCCGTTTTTCCAGGGTCCATGGCCGGACACCTAGTGCCTGTAATTTTTGAATTATGATAAGCTAATAAATTTATTTCGATTACATATAACAACAGCCAGAGAAGTACATAGGATTTTTTCGATATTTTGATTTTTAGCCAAATGGCGCACTTCTAAAGTGAAAAGTGTGAAATTTGCCTAAAAAATCGTCAGAAAATTGTTAATAACAAATGAACTATGCAATATAAAAAAAAAATCCTACGTACTTCCATGGACAATATAGTTTTAAAGATATATTCAAAATTTCAAGTGAATCGGTTGAAAATTGTCCGAGTTATGTTTCCGGCTAGCTTGAAAAACGTAGTTTTGAGATAAATGCGTTTGAAGTTTTGAGTAGTAGAAAATTATGAATAATTTTGCAGGCGGCCTTGTACTAAAATTCGAAAAAGGAGTCCTTAGAGACTTTTTTCGGCCATAAACTTTTGGGACAGCATTTTTGAGGTCGTAACGAACAATTTAAAAAAAAAAAAATCGATTTTTCGAAAACTCTAGAGTGGCATAACCCCTTAAGTTACACTCTTCTCTTGACAAGCTTTCTGAAGCATCTGAACAAGTTAAGATTAGATGACTGATGTCTGAATTAGAGAATATTTTATTTTATTCTTCAAAAACTTATAAGATACATTCACAGATATCGTTAGCAATGTTGCCACCTCGAGATCGAGCTGTTCTTCAGGAAGGCAATGATGGAGCAGAACAGATAAAACTTACACCACTACTACAAGCACCAGATATTACACCATCAACCTCACCACTACACCATGTCTTATAATCAAGGGCTATATAAGGAGACATTTAAGACCCAAAGGGGCATTCTTGTTATGCACGCTGAATACAAATAAAGTAATAAAACTGTGAAGCTCGTGTTTCTATTATGTATGTACATGGCACACGATCGCTGTTCTCCGCCAGACGAGCTGAAGACACTGGCAGAGTATGCTAGTAGGCAAGGATACAGCCTTTTGGTAGGTGCTGATGCCAACGCTCACCACATCCAGTGGATATCAACGACAGGGGTGAGTCTCTTTTTGATTTCATAATTAATTCCAATCTAGCAATTTGCAATACGGGAGTGGAGCCAACCTTCGTGACTAAAGTCAGGAGGGAAGTGCTGGAAATCACGCTCGTATCGGACTCTAATGTTATCAGGGTGAATAAATGGAGGGTGTCGAGTCGCGCATCGTTCTCTGATCACTGTTTGATTAGGTTTGATGTAATAGACAAAGCCCCCCCAATGCGCCGTTCAGAAATCCGCGCAAGGCAGATTGGGCCAGATTTGCCAGACAGGTCTCAAAAAACTTGGCAAAACCGCCGACAAGCCCTATAAAATCCGGGCCAGAGTTGGACAAAGAAGTCGATACGCTGACGAGGAAGTTGGTCGACGCTTTTAACCGGTCGTGCCCTATTAGCAAACCCCCAGGGAAGACATATCCTCCGTGGTGGGATGCCGACGTTAGGCTGTACAGAACCATCTTCCGCAAATTGTTCAACTTAGCTAAGGACAGTAATCTGCGGGAGGACTGGACGGCGTACAGAAATAGTCTTATAGATTTTAAGAAGACAGTCAAACGGGCCAAGCGAGAGTCTTGGGGACGCTTCTGTGAATCAATCGAGGAGACGAATGAAGCTGCTAGGCTGAGAAGGATTATATCCAAAGATCCAGTCGCACCGAGCTACCTCCGGGACTCCGCGGGGGGTTGGACGGAGTCCAGTATCCAGACTTTGGAGCTGCTAATGATCGTGCAGTTTCCGGGTTGCTCTGAGGTACCACAGGACAGCACAGATAGTCCATTAAACGAGTACGTTTGGAAGGAATCCTGCAACTCTATTGTCAGCTCGAGGAAGATAATATGGGCAATCAAGTCCTTCCTGCCTTTTAAATCGCCAGGAGTAGACGGGGTTTTTCCAGCTATGATGCAAAATGCACTGCCCTGGTTAATTTCCTGGCTATTGGCGATTTTTAGGGGATGCCTTGCTCTCGGCCACATTTCCTGCAAATGGAGGGAGGCACGAGTCCTCTTCTTACCCAAAGGGGGAAGACCAAGCCACATTTTAGCGAAGGACTTCAGACCCATAAGTCTGACCTCCTTCTTACTTAAAACCCTCGAAAGGTTCTGGAGATATACCTCCGCGACAAAGCGGGGGTTATTGCCCTGTTGGGCTCACAACATGCCTATACCAAAGGTAGATCGACCGAAACGGCGCTACACCAGGTAGTTCCGGAGATTGAGAAGTCTCTGTCTTTTAAAGAATTCACTCTCGCGGCCTTCCTAGATATCGAGGGTGCCTTTAACAACGTAAAAGTTGGGGCGATCAGCGATGCACTGAGGGATGTGGGGGTGGAAATGGGGCTCCGTAACTGGATAACCGCAATGCTAAGCAACCGTGTCATTGAATCGACACTGGGCAGTAGCACGGTACGCAGGTACACGGCCCGGGGTACGCCACAAGGAGGTGTGATTTCACCACTACTGTGGCTCTTGGTAGTCAATACGATTTTAACTTCGCTAACCCGCCAGGGTGCGAAGGTGATCGCATACGCGGACGACCTAGCAATTCTGATATCGGCTAGGTTTCTATCCACTATAAGTGACCTGCTCAAAAGGGCACTCACACTAGTAAGCGCGTGGGCGGACTGCTGTGGACTGAGGGTCAATGCCTCAAAGACGGAGCTAGTTCTCTTCACGCGTAGAACCAAAGTCCCAGAGTTCACACTCCCTAAACTGGGGGGTCTCACCCTACAGCTTAGAGACAATGCTAGGTACTTAGGTATAATCCTGGACCGGAAACGTACCTGGAGTAAGAACATCGACGAGCGACTAAGGAAGGCTCTAGGGGTTCTTTACGCTTGCAAAAGGATGTTCGGGAAAAAGTGGGGGATTCAGCCAGGGATGGCTCACTGGATGTACACGGCCATAGTCAGGCCTATCCTAACCTACGGAATTTTAGTGTGGTGGGTAGCGCTGGAGAAATCCACCTAGCTCAATAAACTCACCAAGGTTCAACGTCTTGCTTCCACATGAGCAACGGGCGTACTTAGCACCACACCTACAGCGGCACTAGAGATGATCCTTCATCTTCTTCCGCTGGATATTTATGGGAAGAGTGTAGCAGCAAAAAGTGCCGTGCGCCTTAGACAGACAGGCAGCTGTGTATCTAGACCTGGGGGGCACAGCAGCATACTCGGACGGTTTAGTGAATGTAACCCGTTAGAGGATACAGACTACTTGATTCCGCAGCTCGAACTCTCTAGAAGATTCTCAAAGAGGATCCCTAGCAGAGAGGGGTGGAATGTGGATCAGCCCCACGAAGGGGCCTTTCATATCTACACGGACGGTTCGAAGACAGACGCGGGTACAGGTGTAGGGGTATTCTCCGCCGACTTGAACCATAGCGAGGCATTCAGAATACCGGACTGCTGTAGCGTATTTCAGGCAGAGATGATGGGAATCGTTCAGGCCTGCAATCTGCTAGAAGCTTGTGCGATGCAAAACAAATCCGTCGTCATCCTAACAGATAGTCAGGCGTGATCCAATCCCGCCTCGTGAGGCTATGCAGGGATAAGATTAGTGATATGCACCCTTTTGAACGTTACAATTTGTTGGGTTCCGGGTCACAGCGGGATTCCGGGCAACGAGGCTGCGGACGAACTCGCAAGGAGAGGTTCGGCGCTGAATCAAGCGCTAGCTCTTCCAGTGATGAGGCCCATAGAGGACATTAAACATGCTATCGACGTGACGGCCATATCAGAGGCTAAAACAAGATGGTCAGGACTCACATCGTGTCTCGTGGCCAGGCAGCTCTGGCCGACCCTAAATGCGAGCAAGACTCTTCGTATCCTAATTGGTGTACTGACAGGCCATTGCCTGATCGGCCGACACGCCAGAAGACTAGGTGTTGCGGACGTTACAGATCTGTGCCGTGGTGAACCTGACGCTGAGGAAAGTATTTTCCACTTGCTCGACCACCCACCTTACCTAAAACCTAAAACCTAAACGGCGTACAGCGTCTACGGCGGACAGGCGAACATTTTTTTTTTGCTTTTTTGGGGTTTACTAGTCCTAAAAAGTGAAAATACTAAATTCTGGGTAGCAAATTTTTTTTAAATTTCAGATCGATCACAATACTTTATTATTAAAAAATAATAAAGTAAAATAGAAACAAAAAATCTGCCAATGGTCTGGGCAAAACTTTATTATTTTTCGGGTCAAAATTCGAGAGCGGTCAAAGTCGATATACCGACTTTGAGTTGTTTGGAGCTTATGAGGTTTCTTGGAAAGTTAATTTTGTTCCTAAAATAAAATTATTAAAAATAGAGATTTTTAGCCGATTGAGGAAGCCAGAATTTTTGAATTTCGGTATAGTATGTACACTAAAAGCCCATAGAAGTAAAAACGAATTTGCTGCCTTATCAGACTTAAGAGATATGACGAATTGTTAAAACGTATACAAACCGATTACATCCATTTGGGGTTGAATTGCGAAACAGTTTTTAGCTGATTTGTTTTTTAGCAATTTGTTATCTCATTTTAAAAAAATTGTGAAAACGTAAACGAAACCCTTCACACCCCCTTGGTTTTTGAAATTCGAAAAGTCGTGAAATTTTATATCTCATCGGAAGTAATGGATGGCAAAATTGTTAAAACATATGCAAACCCTTGGGGTTTATATCCAAAAATTGAAAAATGGGTTTGTATGCGATTATATAAAAAGTCTGTGAAATTGTATGGGCTTTCCGAAAATGTAATAAAATTTGGTGATTAATCAGGTCCTTCTTGGAGAAAACAGGACTGTTTTGTATTTTTTTTAAATTTTTTATTATTTTTGTGTCATTTAAATGAATTTTTCTCAAAAAGTATAACACTGATTGACACAGTTGATATCAATTAGAAAGAAGAATTTGTGTCCTTTCCAACGAGCCCAGAATTATTACGTTACGCTAAGTACAGCAGAAGTTAGAGATCAAACAGTGATCACAGGTACTATGAAAATCCTTCGTCCCTAAAATCGCACTATCTCCTTAACGGTGCAAAAACGGGAGTATGTGTAGAACGATTTTCTACTCAGGACAAGTTCCTCTATCTCCCATTTTCGTTTGAACCTCAGTACTAGTTACACCCTGTATAAGCAGGTGAAGCTTTCAGCGAAGACACAGTAATTTTTATTACGTCGACTGTGATAGACAGCGTGTATACGCGACCGTGTTGAGAGAGAACGAAAGTGAACGAATCAAGCGATATATGGTATAAGCGGGTGGTATTGCCATACAGTGCGAATTATTGTGCGAATAGAATTTAAAGTGCGATTAATAAATAATCACTTATTTTTATTTTAACCGAATTGTGTTTTACTTGAAATCCCGGCGAACATCTAGCTCGCAACAATTGGTGTCAGAAGTGGGATTTCAAGAGTTAATTCGGGTGAAATCGCGAGTGGAAAAGTGAAATTAAAATTCTCGAACGGACAAAGTGAGAATTTTGGTGCGCGAATAAAGTTTTCAAACTGTGAAGTTCAGTGAAAATTCTCGAACGGACAGGGAGAATTTTGTGAAATTGAATATTCTCGAGTGCTCTAGTGAGCGGTAACTTTAATTAGTGAAGTGGAAAGTTCTCGTACGGACAAAAAGAGAATTTGAGTGAATTTGTATCACGGAAAGTCTTTAACGGACAAATAAAAGATAGTGAAAATGCCGCGTTATTTAAAAGACTTAAAACTAATGGAGCTGAAGGAAGAGCTCGGCAGACGCGAATTATCTACAACAGGTAGTCAGCCGAATGATCGAAGTGCTTGAGGCTGAAGGTAAGGACGCAAACAATTTCGAGTTCCCAATCGAAGAAGCCCGTGCAGTAAGTGGTGAGGAGTGTTCCGGTACACCAGATTCTCTGACGCAGTTAAATCAGCAAATGATGAACCAACAAAGACAGCTCTCAGCAGATCTCAACCAGACGTCGAAGGACATTAATCAGAAAATAGACCAAAGTTCAACGGACATTAACCAAAAATTAGAACAGCAATCAAAAGATCTCAACCAGAAATTAGATCAACAAAGTGAACTGTCAGCGGATCTTAACAAGAAGTTAGATCAAACATCAACAGAGCTTAACGACCTCAACCAAAAGTTGGAGCAGCAGAACAACAAAATTGAAGATCTAAATCAGACCATGGACACCATGGGTAAAGCAATAGAAGAAAATGTAGAAAAGAAACTTCGAACTTTTGAAGATCAAATAACGGAGAAGACATCAGCTATTGTAGAAGAAGTTGAACGCCTTAAAAGGGACTTTGATAACGCGAAAGCAACTGGGGTCATCAAGACAGAACATGTTACACACAAAGATCTCAAAGCTCCGATCTTCGATGGACAAACACCGTGGGCTATCTACAAAACCCAATTTGAGGCTGCCGCGAGTAATAACCATTGGAATGATTTGGAACGAGGAACGGCTTTGATATTGGCGCTAAGAGGTCCACCAGCAGAAGTTCTTCAAACAATTCCTCAAGACCAACAGCAAGATTTTTCGACATTGGTGCAGACATTGGATCTTCATTACGGCAGTGACCACATGCGAGAGATATACAAAACACAACTCTATAACCGTACTCAAAAGAATGGTGAAACACTTCAAGAGCTGGCACGAGATATAGAACGACTTACGTTATTGTCGCTTCCCAATGCGCAAACAGAGCAACGCAACGATACAGCTGTTTTCGCATTTAACAATGCTGTACAGGACAGAGAGCTGCAGCAGGCGTTAAAATTGGCAGGAAAGAAAACGATTGGCGAAGCCTTAGTATATGGGCTTACGTTTGAAGCTGCCAAGCAAAGCTCGCGAAATAACTACCAAGTTCGAGAAATAACGGAAGAGTGTGTATGTCAGAGGGCCGAATACACCAAACGGAGCGAAGGATCTGGTGCACCCCGGTGTTGGAATTGCGGACAGGCAGGACACTTAAGGCGCGAATGCCGAAAACCAAGAAAAGCTACCAACTATTGTTTCGGCTGCGCTGCTAAACAAAAAGGAGAACGAGGCGAACCGTCACGAGAGCACGCTTCGCCTAATCATAGTCCGGGAAACGAGTAAAAGCCAACTTCATGGGGCAGAAGTTGGCTGGTGGAATCGACGTCTCCGGAACGATCATCGCAGTTTCTCGACTACATCGTGGTGAAAACGACTTATGCAGGAGTGGTCGAGTCGACAAATTAAACTGCATAATAAGAATTGATACAGGCGCAACACGATTAGTGCTAAGATCTGACCTCGTAGACCGTACTTGGCTTCACAACACCAAAAAGTACGCACTTCGCACAGCTACAGGAGAAACTACTACAGTCCATGGGGAAATATCACGTGACATCCGGCTTGGAGATTTGACATTCTCGCATGTATTCGTGATAGCTGATATTACCGACGAGTGTATTCTTGGAATGGATTTTCTGAAACCACACGGTATCCAGCTGGACCTAGGACAACGAATAATGAAGTGGCGGAACATCGAAATCCCAATGGAAATAACATCCTCCAACACAACCAAACTGCGAGTTATATTGTGCGAAGATGCTGATATACCAAAGTCATCAGAAAATATTATTTGGGTAGAGCTCGATGGTGATCCCGGGAACCACCGATTCTACCTCATCGAACCAGAAACAACACCTGCATTACGAAGTCTAATATTGTTAAAAACGTTAGTAAAAAGAAATGAGAAGATGATTGTACCAATAAGAGTGCTATCATATTACAGCCGAGTACTCTCAGAAAGGAACTATTGCGTAACTCGCCGAGAGCTATTAGCCATTGTAGAAGCTACAAAACATTTTCACAAATATCTCTATGGCCAAAAGTTCCTTCTTCGAACGGATCACGCATCGCTTAAATGGCTACTTCAGTTCAAGAATCCCGAGTGCCAAGTAGCAAGATGGATAGAAAGGCTTGAATCCTACGATTTTGAAATTGTTCACCGAAGAGGGAGAATTCACGGTAATGCCGACGCGCTCTCACGTCGTCCTTGTCCACCAAACTGCAAGCATTGTTACCGCGTAGAAGAAAAAGAAGTCGGAGCACCCATTCAGCGAATAACGACCGAACCAAAAGATGGATGGAATCAGCAAGAACTGGAAGATGCCCAACGAAAAGATCCAGATATTTCACCGATCATGGCATGGAAGGACAAAATGGAGCGGCCTGAGTGGAAGGACATCTCACAATTCAGCGAAACCTTAAAGAGTTACTGGGCAAAATGGAACTCCCTCCACTTAGACGGTGGGTTATTAAAACGGAAATGAGAAACCGCTGAAGGAACATCGCATCTCATGCAAACCATTGTCCCGCATTCAAAAGTCGAGGAAATTCTGAAGGAGTATCACGAAGGTACTTCCGGTGGACATTTAGGTATAAATAGAAGATACGAGTTTGAATAGGTTTGAATTCAGTGTTCTATTGAAACGTTCCACCATTCCATCGGACTGTGGATGTAGTGGAGTTGTCCTCGTTTTGTTTATTCCCAGCATTTGACACACGTGTTTGAATGTTTGAGATTCAAAGTTGCTCCCTTGATAGGAGTGTAGTTCACGTGGAACTCCAAATCTGCTCACCCAGTTGGTAACAATTAGTTCTGCGACGGTAACTGCTTCTTGATTTGGAATTGCGTAAGCTTCGGGCCATTTGCTGAAATAATCGATGACCACAAGAATGTAGCGATTACCATTTTCTGATTCCGGAAATGGTCCAGCAATATTCACAGAAATTCTCTCGAGCTCCCACGTTGTATTGTTGCATTTCTCCCTTTGATCTGCGTTTGCGGGCCTTTACTCGATGCACAGGTAGTACACTTACGGCACCAAGTTTCAACGTCTTCTCGGAGATGGATCCAATAGAACCTCTCTCGTATCTTTGCCAAGGTTCTATTCACACCTAAATGTCCACCGGAAGTACCTTCGTGATACTCCTTCAGAATTTCCTCGACTTTAGAATGCTGGACAATGGTTTGCATGAGATGCGATGTTCCGTCAGCGGTTTCCCATTTCCGTTTTAATAACACACCGTCTAGGTGGAGGGACTTCCATTGTGCCCAATAACTTTTTAAGGTTTCGCTGAATTGTGAGATGTCTTTCCACTCAGGCCGCTCCATTTTGTCCTTCCATGCCATGATCGGTGAAATATCTGGATCTTTTCTTTTTTGAAACTGAAGTAGCCATTTAAGCGATGCGTGATCCGTTCGAAGAAGGAACTTTTGGCCATAGAGATATTTGTGAAAATGTTTTGTAGCTTCTACAATGGCTAATAGCTCTCGGCAAGTTACGCAATAGTTCCTTTCGGATTTTGAGAGTACTCGGCTGTAGTATGATAGCACTCTCTCTTGCCCGTCGATCTCCTGTGATAGTACGCTAATCCTAGGAAGCTACGCAGCTGGTGTTTATCACTCGGAGTAGGCCAATTTTTCACTGCCAGTATCTTCTCTGGATCCGTCTTTACACCATCGGCTGAAACGATGTGACCCAAGTACTTTACTTCTGCACTAAACAAAGTGCACTTCTTTGGACTCAGCTTTAATTTTGCCGCTCGCATTCGCTGAAAGACTTCCTGTAGATTTTTCAGATGCTCCTCGAAGGTTTTACCGATAACGATCACATCATCCAGGTAAACGAGACAAGTTTTCCAACTCAGGCCACGCAAAACAAATTCCATTAGTCTTTCGAACGTAGCTGGAGCATTGCACAGACCAAACGGCATTACGATGAATTGCCACAGTCCGCTGCCGACAGAGAATGGTGTTTTCTCTCTATCATTTTGGTCTATTTCCACTTGCCAGTAGCCACTTTTCAGGTCCAACGTTGAGAACCATTTAGCATCTGTCAGGGTGTCCATGATATCGTCGATTCTAGGTAGTGGATAGCTATCCTTTTTCGTAACATCATTTAGTTTTCTGTAGTCCACACAAAAACGGGTACTACCATCCTTTTTCTTAACCAGCACTACTGGCGATATCCACGGACTCTTCGATGATTCCCTGATGCTCCATGGTTTTGACCATTGAATTCACTTCTTCTTGTTTCGCTATTGGTACTCTTCTTGGAGGTTGACGTATCGGTGTAGCACTTCCGGTATCTATACGATGCTTCACTAGGTTTGTTCTGCCATAGTCCTCATCACTGGTGGAAAAGACGTCGCTGAACCTTTCGATTAGTTCCACTGCTTGCTTGTGTTGAGATCCTCTAAGGTTGCTTGACTGAAGAACTGCTGATGTTACATTATTCTTCCTTCTTGGATTCTTTTTAGAGGCTACGTCATGTTCTCCTTCAGTGTCGATGCTCGTCACCGCCGAGATTGGTTCACAGCTGCCAATTACATCTCCTTTCTTTACGCTGGCAATGCTGTCCGAAACGTTGAGCACTCTTATTGGTACAATCATCCTCTCATTTCTTTTTACTAGCGTTTTTAACAATATTAGACTTCGTAATGCAGGTGTCGTTTCTGGTTCGATGAGGTAGAATCAGTGGTCCCCGGGATCACCGTCGAGCTCTGCCCAAATAACGTTCTCTGATGACTTTGGTATATCCGCATCTTCGCACAATATAACTCGCAGCTTGGTTGTGTTGGAGGATGTTATTTCCATTGGGATTTCGATGTTCCGCCACTTCATTATTCGTTGTCCTAGGTCCAGCTGGATACCGTGTGGTTTCAGAAAATCCATTCCAAGAATACACTCGTCGGTAATATCAGCTACCACGAATACATGCGAGAATGTCAAATCTCCAAGCTGGATGTCACGTGATATTTCTCCATGGACTGTAGTAGTTTCTCCTGTTGCTGTGCGAAGTGCGTACTTTTTGGTGTTGTGAAGCCAAGTACGGTCTACGAGGTCAGATCTTAGCACTGACCGTGTTGCGCCTGTGTCAATTGTTATTATGCAGTTTATTTTGTCGACTCGACCACTCATGCATAAGTCGTTTTCACCACGATGTAGTCGAGAAACTGCGGTAATGGTTCCGGGGGCGTCGATTCCACCAGCCAACTTCTGCCCCATGAAGTTGGCTTTTACTCGTTTCCCGGACTATGATTAGGCGAAGCGTGCTCTCGTAACGGTTCACCTCGTTCTCCTTTTTGTTTAGCAGCGCAGCCGGAACAATAGTTGGTAGCTTTTCTTGGTTTTCGGCAGTCGCGTCTTAAGTGTCCTGCCTGTCCGCAATTCCAACATCGAAGGGCACCAGATCCTTCGCTCCGTTTGGTGTACTCCGTTCTCTGACATACACACTCTTCTGTTATTTCTCGAACTCGGTAGTTATTTCGCGAGCTTTGCTTGGCAGCTTCGAACGTAAGCCCATATACTAAGGCTTCGCCTATCGTTTTCTTTCCTGCCAATTTTAACGCCTGCTGGAGCTCTCTATCCTGTACAGCATTGTTAAATGCGAAAACAGCTGTATCGTTGCGTTGCTCTGTTTGCGCATTGGGAAGCGATAATAGTGTAAGTCGTCCAATATCGCGCGCCAGCTAATGAAGAGTTTCACCATTCTTTTGGGTTCGGTTGTAGAGTTGTGTTTTGTATATCTCTCGCATGTGGTCACTGCCGTAATGAAGATCCAATGTCTGTACCAACGTCGAAAAATTTTGTTGCTGCTCTTGAGGAATTGTTTGAAGAACTTCTACTGGTGGACCTCTTAGCGCCAATATAAGAGCCGTCCCTCGTTCCAAATCATTCCAATGATTATTTCTTGCGGCAGCCTCAAATTGTGTCTTGTAGATAGCCCACGGTGTTTGTCCATCGAAAATCGGAGCTTTGAGATCTTTGTGCGTAACGTGTTCTGTCTTGATGACTCCAGTCGCTTTCGAGTTATCAAAGTCTCTTTTTAAGCGTTCAACTTCTTCCACAATCGCTGATGTCTTTTTCTTTATTTGATCTTTAAAAGTTCGAGGTTTCGCCTCCAGATTTTCTTCGATTATTTTACACATGGTGTCTATTTTATTATTTAGATCTTCTTATAGCTCTTTCGTTTGTTCGCTTTGCTGTTCCAATTATTCCATTTGATCTTCTATTCTTCCAGTACATTCGAGCACATTCGATTAGAGGGGAGATATATACGTGTTGTTTCGCTCTCTTATTTACCTTCAACTAGGTTTCTGATTGGGTTATTTTACAACTAGGTATTCGGTTGCTACTGTTTCCCTTATTCGTAATCGATCGAGTTGCACGATTGCGCGGTTTACATGTAACAATATCAGAATTCGTGAATATGTACACAACCACTTTACACCCCCTTAGGGGTTGGATATCGAAAATTTTCGAAGAACG
Source organism: Beris morrisii (assembly GCA_951812415.1). Lineage (NCBI taxonomy): Eukaryota > Metazoa > Arthropoda > Insecta > Diptera > Stratiomyidae > Beris > Beris morrisii. The sequence goes on along the minus strand of OX638311.1, from coordinate 80,445,644 downwards.
TAACTAGGCGCTTATATAAATAGCCCGCAGAAATAAAATTGTTTTGATAGCTCGACATGTCTAAAAGTTTTAACTAAATTCGTGAAAATGTGGATTCACGGACATTTTTTTTACTCAACCTTTGAACGCCAATAAAAATCTAACCTTTTTTTTTTGCTTTAATTACTCTAATAGCACATCTGGCAACACTTTCTAGTATAAGCCGTTTCTGAGATATAAAAAACCACTCCTCACCCCTGTACCTTGCTACCCCTATGAAAAATTTTATTTTTCTAGGATGTCTCTATAGTGGCTCTGAAAAATCCTTAATTTTTAGCTTTCTATTCATTACGGTTTTCGGGAAATAAAAATCAAAATGTTTTCCTTTCTACCCCCTTTCACCATCACCCCAACACCCGCACCGCCAAAAATGTTTTCCCTACTAGAGGTCTACCCACCCCAACTCCTGTAAAATTGTCAAGATCATATCTGATACGGTTTCTGAGATATAAAAATTAAATTTTTTGAAAAATTGCTGTCTTCCCACTTTCGTGCTCAACCTCCCCATTCGGTAGAATCCTCTTGTGATCCCATATACAGAAACTAAATTTTATCTTCCTGGTGTATTGATATTGTAATCCAAAGTTTTTCACCCCCCACCCCCACACTCCACCACCCCTATTAAAAATTTTAGCCCTTGTCTAATCTTGAAGTATCCTTAAGGACAACAACAAAGTTTCAATCTTCTGACATCAATTGTTCAGGAGATATCGATTTTAGAATGTTTAAATCCCGTCTTTCATGCGTTAAAGACTCATTGTTTTCCCCCCCACTTCCACATCCCTTAACCAATATCGACCAATTTTTTGCAATTGAGTCCATTATCATAGTACTACATTTAAATTAGTTTCAGCCTCCTAGCATAAGTGGTTCCTGAGATCTAGAAACCAAAATTTTTTGTCTAACATGCTCCCCTCTCCTCTCCCCTTGTACCAACCACCCCTCGAAAATATACCAGTCGTAGTGGTTCACCCACCATAAAAATTTCAATTTAATATCTCAACGGGTTTGGGAGCTACGCGCCTTCAAACGATTTTGCGTACGGCGAACTGACGGACATTTTGTTTTTTTTTGCTTTTTGGGGTTTACTAGTCCTAAAACGTTAAAATACAAAATTACAGGGTAGCAAATTTTTTTTAAATTTCAGGTCGATCACAATACTTTGTTATTAAATAATAATAAAGTAAAAATTGAATTTAAATTTTTTTTCACTAATTCTTCAAGTACAACCATTTTCAAAAGAATTGGAGATGGTAAGGTCACACCTTTCCTCGACACTTAAAACAGTAATAAATGGGCAATAAAAATACTTCAGTAGAACATACACAATTTAAATCGCCTATTACTTCCAAAATGGTAAAATGTAACTCTAACATATGTATGCAGCTTCTATAGGTAATAGTTTGGTACATAAGAAAATAAAATTAAGCTATCCTTCTTATAATTATTTATTCTGAGAAAACTACATTAATCAAGGAATTTTTAGGGTTTAAGTAGCAAAAATTTGTGTTTTTAAGAAAATATCTCAAGATTAGGAGCAGGCTTGCACCAGATCAACACGAAAGCTAATACCTCTGGACGATACTTGGACCTCGTTTTCTCTTCCGATGTAACCCAAACAATAGTCAATCATTGTACATCACCACTGTTACCGGATTCGAATCATCATCCAGCACTTCACGTTGTTTTTAATTTTGATTCACGAATTAATGACTTATTTCCTTCCGTGGTTTGACGACGACCTGATACATCTGAAAAATTTAAAAACGAAAGCTTGGAAGACATATTGTCTCTCAAGGATTGATTCAGACTACGTTTCCTATTCAACCTTACGCGACCTGTTTATTAGCCAGTCTAGTGCGGCGTATACCTCGTACGTCAATAATGTTAAATTATCGATTAGGGACAAACCTAAGCGGTTCTGGGATTTCGTCAATTCAAAAAGGAATTCCGACGGATACCCCGCTTCTATGTCTTTTATATGATGTGGTCAGCGATGACCCCTTAGTCATTAGCAACTTCTTCGGGAACTACTTCCGTGCTGCTTTCACTTCTTCTAACTGTGATAATAGTTTTAAGGATCATAAACACTTGACAAAGTTTCCTTCTACTTCATTGGAGATGAAGGATCTGCACATAGACGAAGTTACTGTTTTGAAATTTATCTCAAATATTGCAGATAGTTTTTCTGTTGGTCCAGACGGCATCCCTCCAAGCGTTCTAAAACGATGCAGCTCTTCCCTAGTAGCACCCTTGTGCTATTTATTTAATTCTTCTCTTCGTTCAGGGGTATTTCCCAGTTCATGGAAATATTCTACTATTAAACCGTTATTTAAGAAAGGTAAAATAATGGATGTACGAAATTATCGGCCTGTCGCCAACCTTTCTTGTATTTCGAAGCTTTTCGAGGCTATTGTTTGTGATGTAATGAATTTTCATTGCAAATCAATCATAAGTCCATCCCAACATGGATTTACTAAGGGTAGGTCTACTACCACAAATTTAATGGAATTTGCTAATTTTTCCGTTAAAGCGATTGAAAGTGGAAATCAGGTGGACTCCATTTACACTGATTTCAGCAAGGCGTTCGACAAAATGAATTATTCCATCCTGACTTATAAGCTACAATTACTGGGTTTTCCATTCACGTTTATTAATTGGATCAGTTTATATCTACTTAATCGCACTCAAAAGGTGTTTTTTCGTGGAGCCCTTTCATCCGATATATATAATACTTCTGGAGTACCTCAGGGGAGCAATTTGGGTCCGCTTTAATTTATCCTCTTCATTAATGACGTGAGTTCGGTTCTCTCCCACTCTAAAATTTTAATGTATGCTGACGATGCAAAGATTTTTCGTAATGTAACCAATGCGGCTGATTGTTCTCTTCTTCAGAGTGACCTGCAACGGTTGTATGACTGGTGTACACTAAATTGTATGCCTTTGAATATTAGTAAGTGTATCACTGTATCGTTCTCTAGAAAGAAAACTCCAGTTACATTTGATTATAGTTTAGAAGGAAACCCATTATGTAGAACTGACAAAGTGAACGATTTAGGTGTATATTTTAATAACGAAGTTACTTTTAATGACCATTTTGATTATGTTGTCAGTAAGGCTAACTCCGTCTGGGGCTTTGTGCGAAGATGGTGCAAGGATTTCAATGATCCGCATGTTACAACAATGTTGTACTGCACATTTGTCCGTTCCATTTTGGAATATGCCTGCCCGGTATGGGCTCCATACTACGAGGTTCATAAAAATAGAATTGAGTCGGTTCAGAGAAGATTCTTGCGATTCGCACTTAAAGGTCTTCCTTGGCATGATCCACTGCATCTGCCTCCTTACCATGAGCGTCTTTAACTCCTGCCGATGGAGTCGTTGGTTGATAGACGAGATGTCTTTAGAGATGTTTTTGCTTTCAAGGTAATTTCTGGTGATATTAACTCCCCGTCATTGCTGGAAGCCGTTACTTTCAAAGTTCCATTTCGATCCTTGAGAGACTATGTGTTGCTGGATATTCCTCACCATCGGACAAATTACGGCCAACATGAACCAATCACATCTCTTTCACGCATTTTTAATTATAATTACAGTCAAATTGACTTTAACATTTCTGTTCAACAGTTAAAATCGGCTTTATCAAATAAATAATGTAATATTATATTTAGGCATTTATGAGTGTGATATAATGATGTATTTTTGTACTTATTTTGTTGTACTTATTTTTTATTTTTTCTAATTATTTTATATTTTGTAATTTTTGTTATAAGTAATCAGTATTTGATGAATTTGAATAATAAATAAATAAAATAAATAAATAAATAAAGTTACAATTTGAACATCAAATGAAAGGTAATTCGATTCCCTAAAAAACGAGCTATAACACTTTGAATTCTGATTATTGGTTTTCAAGATATAATGTTTTAAATGAGTGAGGGTACAGGTCCGAAACACTTTTCTTGACCACCCTGTATCTCCATGGATATTGAAAATTGACACTCTCTGTAGAACAATTTTTTCCTCAAAATACATACATATATTAAGGGCTCACATACACCTGCACGCACTGAAAACCGAGTAAATTTTAAAAATTACTATAAAGGTTATATGGCGAAAAAAAAATTTAATTTTTGAGTTCACATATCATATTAACTATTCAACTATAAAAAAAATTATTTTTTTTTTTTAATATTAACATTGTTTTTTACGGGTATAAATGGACTACTTATGAAAACCATGGCGCCTCCTGGTCGATATCATAACTTTATCAAAAATGATTCAATTTGCAAAAATAAAAAAGAATCTTGTAAAATAATGTAGTAGTTATAGTCTGACGGAGGGAATTTTTTTTTTTAAAAATAAATAAGTTACAGTATTTCAAACTTTAGTAATCAGTTTTTTAAAAAAAAAATTGCGTTTAATAATTTATAACAAAATTTTCAAGCAAAAAATTAAAAAAAAATCTCGTCAGTATATAGAGAAAATAGTTATCAAAACTTAAAAACAAAAAAAAGTTGAAAAATTTTGAAAATTGTAACTTTGTAATGGAGTGCAATTTTCTAAATTCTAAATTTTTTTTAATTCTTAAAAGTATAAAAAATAAAAATCTGAAAAAAAAAATCTTTTTTTTTTAAATTTAAGGGGTATATGAACCCTTAAGGAATAACCCCTTACAAGGTGGCGCACGGAGACATTTATAAACATAACTTGGTAGTTGTGTAAGAGATTAGGCTTGTTTAGCCTTTACAACTTAAGTTAATTGTTAAGCTTTGCGCTGTGCAATTGCTTACATGATATTTCTTGGTACGGTAAAAAAATCAGAAAAAAAACTATGTGGAATGCCTTAAAACTAATTTATAAGTAACTTAAAAACTATGTCATCTGGATGTTAAATAAAAAAGTAGTTAGAGGGTGATATTTAACATATAAAATTCAGTTTAGTTAATTTTGGACTTACCATACTTTGGGTTACAGATGTATTTCAATCTATCTACCTTTTTCGATACAATCATTTCATAGCCAATCCTCGGAGTTGGCAAGAAGCTTACAACCTATCATCGGAATATCGACCATGTTTCGATGCTTCGATGGAAAGAAGACTCAGATTGAATGATGGAACGACTGTATCGATATAAAAATACGATTAGACTAGAGAATCATTTTTAAGCAAGTCTCGATTTCAGCTGCAGTTCCACAGAAGAAATGTATTAAAATTTAACCAAGTTTTGTGCACTTCATCGTTGATCATACTTCTGTTTTTTTGCAATTACTTTGGCATGTTACACTTTATACATGTAATTGTATTTATGTGCAATTGAATTTTGAAGTATTTTCTACTGAAAATACCGTATGTACCAAAAACAACCTAATTCGCAACTCGCATGAAAACTGGAAATAGCAACATAATTTGCAAGCTCGAATTTTTAATTTATCAGTTTGAATTTGGAAATCAATTTCCTATAAATGTATTTGAAAAAATAAAACGCTTCAGTTAATTGAAGTGAAATAATTTTTTTATTTTTCGGATTTAAGTTTTCAAGAACATTTTTCGTATCTATGTTGTTTTCGAATATTCTTTTAGTAATACAATTTCTTTTCGTTATTAAAGTTTTACGTGTATATGCTATAACGTATTTTTTCAAATTAGGTTATCTAAAAAATGGGCAAAGTTTTTTGCAGTAGAACGATTTCTCTTTGCATGCAAATATTTTATTATTATTATTTTCGACTTTATTAATTTTTTTAAATTTTATTTGCGTTTTTTTTATAACCCTGCAAAGACAATGGTGTTTTTGTGTAGTATATTTTATTAATTTTTTTAGTTATAATACTACCTATATTAGTTTTAAAAAACGATTATCCATTAAAAAGTATTACAATATGAAACACACCTCACACTTACGCCAGGTAGAGTTCCCTTAAAATGAATTTAGTTTTTAGAAAATTAAATTTGATTTCTTTGCGTTAAAACAACAAAGAACGGGAACTACTCGCATGTAAACAAAATAACATAAAAATTAATGTAATATGATAATATATACTCGTATTTTCTATATAATACTTATTCTATCGAATATACATATATATTTGATTCTCTTGATGTTAAAATTGTGGTCAGATTATTATGAATCGGCGAAAGATCCAAAGTAAAATTTATTCATTACAATATATTTCTTTTATTGTAATTGTAAGTATTAATTTATTTATAATATAATAATAAATTGAAGGGTCTACTACATAAGACGATAAGCAACATATTTGAAACTCTAAGTCACTTGAGGTTATATTTAAGTATGAATGCTGATATAAACATTGGTTTCATTAGAAAGGAATATTGACTAGGGTCGGTGAAATCTCTGATAACTTTTTTTGCCCCTTCCAAGTGCCAATGGATTATTGAATTTTTTTTTCAATCAATATTACTATCCTAGTTGATTTACATATGCATACCGAGTTTCAAGTTTCTTGCATAAGCCATTCATAGTTAGGAAAAACAACTCTTTTTTGTGTTTATTAGTCATGAAACGTGTAAAAAAAAATTTCAGGGTAGCAAATATTTTTTTTAAAAAAATCGATAACAATACCTTATTATTAAAATAATAAAGTAAAATAAATTTTCTTTGTATGTTGCTGACAAGTAATGTCTTTTTTCAATTATACATATTGTTACATCCAACCCTTGATCGATCGGCTTCTCATAAGAAGCAACAGCTACCATCGAATACCTAATACAAAGCATGCGATTGGCTACGTTGCAATACGGAACACGGGAGAGAAAAGGCGTGGTCAAAATACATCACATCATATATGCAACAACAGCGAAAACTTTCGAAAGTTGTCACTGAAAATAGATTTGCACTTGGGAACAAGTTCAGGTATGTACTTGAAAAAATATCGATATATCGCAATTGCTATATTTTTTAAACGACATATCGATAATATCGGCCGATATTTTTTAGAGCGAATTATTAAAATCCGCTTATCGGACCCAACATTTTTTGTTAAGTATAGCATATTTTAGAACTCGAACGGCATTTTTCATTTCTGCTTATTTTTATACTCTAGATGAAATCATATACGAGTATGTAGAGTATTATAAGTTTAATCCAGCCCAAAAGTTTGTAACGCATAGAACCAAGCCTATTTGTAGCCGAAAATTCCAAATCCGCTTGACGTCCGTCCGCCCGTTTGTCCGTGAACACGATAACTCAAGAACGCCTTCACCTAGGATCTTGAAATTTGAATCTGGATGTTTGGTTGAATTTGTAAGGCTAAGTTCGTTAACGGGCAAAATCGTCCTACTCCTTCGGGTAGCTACCATACAAAATTTCCTTAAAACACGTGTTCAAGAATATTGACCAATAACTTCGGAACGCCTAAAGCTACGACTTTGAAATTTTGTATACGTTTATTTTTCAATAGTTATAAATCCTATTAGTCCTTCATGTAACTGCCATACAAATATCCTGTTAAAATGTCTTTTTGTACAAATTAGTTTTTAGTGAAAACGAAGTTCGAGTTTACTAGTCAGCGAAATCCTTATACTCCTTGTGGTACCTTCCATACAAAAAATTCTTAAGACACGTCTTCAACAATATTTTCCGATAACTTTTGAACGATTTTCTACACATTAATTTTTGAATGGTTCCAAGGAAAAGTATAAATATGTAAGAAATCGAGTGAGTCCTTCCTGCACCTGCCATGTGACATTCCCAGTTCAAGATATGAAATTAAACACTGAATATTGTCTTTTAGTTTTGAGTAGCAATCAAATGGGAGTCCTTAATAAAGGCCATACAACATGCTCACACGTAATTCTACTTTATCCCCAACTATAATATAAATCAGAATTCAGTATTCATTTGGAGTAGTATTCGATTGGCTTGCAGCCGCTCGTGACTGCAGTATGAAAATTTAGTGAAGTGGATTTATTTATTGGCTTTGGATTTGTTTTAAAAGTCCTGCACTGCCGTAATCTTTATTAAGTAGAGTATATCGCTTTTGGTGTAACATTTTTTTTAAATTCTTATTTTAGACTCAATTCTGGGTAAAACTGTTTAAACTGCAAGACTCCACGAGATCAAGAAGTGCCACTCCTGAAAAGTTGTATTTTTGTAAATTTGATCCATTTCATCAAAAACCACTCATGCCACCTCTAGTGTCAGATAGAGTAGAAGGAAATTTAAAATGTTTAATAATAATAAACTTTTACTCCACTCTATTTGCTCGTTTTGCACTAAGTAATAATTGCCCAAAATTTCATTCGAGTGGTTTCTGAGAAAATGGGTCATGAATTTTACCTTTGCGATATGCTCCCCTTAACGTTAAATTTGATACAGGAAGGGAGATAAGAATTTATTTTTCATTGTAAAAAATATTCGATATATCGATTTTTTTCAGCCGATATTGATATTTTTTCCAATATCGATATATCGATATTTTTTTTCGATATCAACATCCCTATTTGCTCCGACCTTCTCATCCGCACTCATCAATATGAGAAATCCCTATCGCCAGAGCCTCCTATATATGAAAGCCGTCGGGTAGGTTGTAAGATAGTGTGCGTGGGTGACCATTCGATATTTGACAGTTTCGGTTTTCGTGTGGTAGCTGGAAAGTGCGCTTTGAATATCGTGGGTAAGTTTTGTGCAATTATTTTAATTTAGTGATAAGTTACAAATGAAAATGGTTGAAAATGTAAACATTTCAAGTCTGTACTTCATTTTCGCCTTAAAACTTTTGCGAATTCGCAATTGATTAAGAGAAAACTTATGAAAATATTTTGCGGCCAAAAAGTATGGTTAGACTAGAAATGTTTACAATGTTCAGAATTTTATTTTTATTTGTATAATTATTAAGTGACATAGGTAATTCAATTGGAGTTGGTTTTTAATATTAATTAATATGTTTAAAAGTGCGTGATGTGTAAAATATGATTGTAGGGATGTCGCATTAACATGAAAAGTTTTTCGTTTACTATACTGGCTAGCAAGTTGTGACTAAATTTTGCAATTTGTGTACGGAATGTAAATATTCGGGTAAAATTAGTACTTTCACACAACATGAGTTGTTTTTTATATCAAATTGAGAGATTTGTACGCAGCCTGTTCTAATTGCTTTCCATATTTTTCAATTCTTGCACAATTTTTTTGTCACTTAATAATTAAATGCAATGAAATAACTTTTCTTCATTTTCGGCTTGTAACGCATAACTAGTTCAGAATAAGATAAAAAGAAACATTATTTGTCTCAAACAGGACACCCTGGGGATCATTTGACGGCACACAGAAACTGGAATCGATTCTTTATTATCTTTAGGATAAGTAAGTATGAGTTATTTAACTATCCAAAACTACCAAACTATAATAGTTTCATGTTTTCTCATTTCAAAGATCATCACCATGGCGAGGAAGTGTTGCGTTCCGGGATGCCGGTCCAATTATTGCGGCACTATTGGGGAGAGAGAGAAACCCATAGTGACGTTCTCCTTTCCAACAAAGGAAGATCAACGAGCTGCCTGGATCAAGTCGATCCCACGTGATAATTGGAGTCCCACCAAATTTAGTTACGTATGTATTATACATTTTTCTGACTGTGACGTGATTAAAACTAAGCATGTTGACGGTCCAGACCTTGGTCGTCCGTTAAAGTTTTTTAGATTGCGTGAGGGTGCCATGCCGAGGATTTTCCCGAATTTGGCGAATTATTTGACTTCAGCAGAAGTACAAAAACGGAAAGATCCTCAGGAAAGACGGGAGACCCATTTGACGAGAATGGAGCACTTGAAATCGGAGGTCCTTTTAGCGGATGTTATTTTCAATTTTTTTGATTTTGTAGGTAATTTTGAAAAAAAATTAATTTTGTTGGGCTGGAATATTCATAAAACAGACACAAAATTAATTTTTTATTTAATTGAGAGCAACAATGAGGACTACGGTATTGAATTTTCAGTTCGCACTATTGTTTCTCAAGATATGAATTTAAAAATTTTCGTGTTAGATAAGGAACTTCAACTACTTCAAAGTAAAGACTTAAATTGGATTTTACCCGCGGATTTAAAGTTAACGCGTTGGTCGCAAATTGAAAATATTTTGAGCCGATATAAAAATGAACGCGCGGTTAGTACTTACGATACAAAACATTATTTGGAAAAGTCCATTTCAATTTTAAAACCGGCTTGTAAAGACGAAGACGAATTTCCCCACTCTAATGAAATTCAGATTGTTATTAATCAGTTACAGCTTATGCCACCGATATAATAATAAAATAATTTTTTAATAGAGGCTTTTCTTTTGTATTATTCCACGCACAAGTTTGTTTTCCTTTTCTCAATCCAGTGCAGACTCTTGGGAAGTTACATGAGTTAAGCAAGCTATAATTTACGACGTATTCTGATTTTTCATTTCTGAATAAATGCTGGAAACTATTGGAATTTTGAGTTCCATATTAGAAGTTTCGACTATTACTTTCTATATAAATTATTCCTAAAACTTATTGGAGGCCACCTTTGGGCGGAGTAATCGGGCATTTCTGCAGAAATGTGTATTAATCCAGACTTCGGATCGAACAACCTCGATCAATAGTTAGAGTTAATGTGGTTCCAAGCAATGGAGACTACTCGATTCGATAGTTTACTGCTTTCAAAGGCAGTTGGGTAAGTATTTCTCTTCCATAGCCAAAGGCTTTAGAAGTCAGAACCACCTACTAAATTCATAACAATATATTAATTCCTTAAACTTTTTTTTGTGGCATGCCGCAAAATGTTTCTTTATGCCATCTTCCACAGTCTTCGAGTGAAAATCTGTATCGGAATACTAAAAGGCATCTAAAAACTGCCTTTCTATTATGTCTCTAAGATATGTATTTACATTATCTGCACTTATTGCTTGACACCGCACAAAATAATTCATTTAATATTAATTATATCATACTGAACATTACCCTATTTAAAACAAAGTGCCTTGTATAGCAGTGAAACAGTCGGTCACCCATGGCCTATGCATGTGTGAGTGCGAGATTCTACCCGACGGCTTTCATATATAGGAGGCTCTGCAATCGCGCATTCTATTTCGAATGAGCAAGAACGAGAGGGCAATACGTGCAGTTCATTTCGTTTATGTGTAGGAATTGTAATTTCTATTTTATTTTTTTAAAAATTTCGTGTGCTTTTCAATCACTGAGATATAGTAGCGAACTGTAGAATTTATTTCACTCTACTTCAAAGGTACCTTTTAATTCGTTTTCGTTTCGGCAGAACTCAGTACATGTACCAACTACAACCATGTTCGCTCGCGGGCTTGTTTTGGTGCCGATATTGAGAGTTAAGTATAGTACTGTGTTCGGCGTGGGTTCGCTACTAGATGTCAGTGAAATAAAATCGCGCGAACTTTGAAAGAAATTAAAATATTGGCAAGAAATTACAATTCCGGCACACAACACAACAAAATATAACTCACACAAACGAACTGAACAGACAGCAAACGGTTGAAAATTTTTAATTGTCAAATATATCGCTTGTCATTAAAGAGTACCCTACCCTTGGAAACAAAAATTTAACGAAACTGAGCGCCATCTATTAGTGACTACTGCAAATGTCCATTCCGCCCAAGAACACAGTATTGAAAAACGAACGAAATATTTCGTCGGAACATAGTACTGTCTACCTACCCTATAAACCAAACATCGATGAAGAGGCGATGAAGAGGCAGCGAACAGTTTCGAAACTTGTCGCTGAAAAAAGATTATCAGTTGGGAACAAGTTCAGCTATGTACTTGCTATCTGTGAATACGTGTGAGGTATTCGCATTTCTTTCTTGCTCAAACTAAAATGCATCCGACCATCTCATCCGCACTCTTCGACATAACAGATCTCCTATCGCCAGGGCCGGATTTACTTTTGAAGGGGCCCTGTGCTATTTCACTTTTGGGGGCCCCCTAATTTTTTTTCTAATCAGAAAAATATTTGAAAAAAAATGTCTGTGTTTGTATCACATTATTCCGAAAAAAAAATTTCTTTACCAAAGATATCAGCTTTCTTCCATTGCATGCCAATACCACAACAGCAAAAACTTCGCAAGTTTTTACAAAAACTTTTTGTGAATGTCAGCACCGGATTTCGATTACTTATTGGAAAAAGTAACACCTTTAATAAAACGAAGAGATACCCAGATGCGAAAAGCAATTACACAGTGACGTGGCGTGATAATTCAACAATTTATTATTATTATTCTACCTACAAATTTACTAAGTATTAAATGAACCTATTCCATTAGCTACTTTTACTAATATAAAAGCACCCAGCAATCACGAACGGGAACCAGGAGGCTATTTGGAACGTTATTTTTTAGGTTGTCAGCCGCAGTCACCTACATCGCATCTCATCATTAAACGCGATCCGGACTTCTATCAAAAAATTATAAAGTTTCGCCCAGAGTATTGGTAATTTTTTTTTATTTATTCATGTTTTTTTGGATAGAAGAGTCAATAGAAGTGAAACCGAATTCGATCTCATTAACCCTAAAAGTTTTTCGAAATTCTTGAAAAATGCTTGCAGCAGTAGATTTTTCTTCGATAAAATTTAAAGCCTTTAGAAATAAAAGTGAATTGAATATCTCATTAGACCCAATATATGGAAATTCGTGAAAATTTACACAACCACTTTACACCCGCTGAGGGTTTGGATATCGAAAAATTGAAAAAAACATTTCTAGGCGCTTACATAAAGAGCCCGCATAAATAAAATTTATTTCGTCATATCCAATATATATCACAGTACATGTTGGAATGAAAATACAAGTTTTCCGGGTTCAATACTGTTCTTGTTTATTTTTACGTGACGTTTCGGACTCGACTGAGTCCTTTATCAAACTGATCGACAATATTTTTACAAACTGTTTTTATAGAAAAAAGGTTACAATATTTAAACAAACGAGTCAATTAAAAACAGTCATAAAACTATTAAAAACAGCGGAGTTAATTTAAAGGGGATATTTATGAAATCTAAGCTTAATTGGTTTTTGGGATCGATGATTTTTGAACAGTGTTTTTTCCAAAACGTAGAGCAGGTAGCCAAAGTGAAGAGAGGTTGTATCCAGCGTCTCGGTTGAAGTTTTGTGGGTGTTTGGCTATCTCAATCGCTTCCCTTACGATTCTTTGATGGTAGTGTTTTGTCTTGGCCAATATTTTAACGTTGTTAAAATCGATTGAGTGGTTTTCTACCGCTGCATGTTCCGCAATTGCCGATGAATGGACCTGTTTTTTTTGTGTACAGCGCTGATGTTCACGAATCCTTGTTCTGATGGTCCGTCCCGTTTCTCCTATGTAGACTTTGCTGCAAGACCCGCAAGGAACTTTATAAATACCCTCCATTTCCAATGGGATTTTATCCTTTAGGTTTCAAAGGATGCCTCGGATCGTGGTTGCCGTAGAGTAGTCATCCGTGTATAACAAAAGCGTGAAAATGTGGAAAAATTCTCTTTCACGGACATTTGTTTTACTCAACCTCTATACCAATAAAAATCTGAATTTTTTTTTCTTAATTACTTCAGTAGCATACGTACATACACGTACTAAGTTCCAACTTTCTTCTTCATAAGCCGTTTCTCAGATATAAAAAACCACCTTGCTACCCATATTAAAACAATTTTTTTAGGATATCTCTTTATTGGCCCCATGTAGTCAATTTTAGCTTTCTATGGTTTGTGGTTTTTGAAAAATAAAAATCGATGTTATTTTCTATCCACGCCCTCCCACCATCAACCCCTTTACCAGTACCTCTAAAAAATTGTCCCCGTTAGAAGTCTACTGAGCCTAGCTCCTGTAAAATTTCTAAGATTATTTATATGATACGGTTCTTGAGATATACAAATGAAATTTTATGAAAAATGGCTATATTTTAGCTTTTGATTAATCTCCTATTATCCCTTAAGACAACTACAAAGTTTCAATCTTCTGACATCAACCGTTCAGAAGATACGTATTTTAGAATGTTTCAACCCCAGCTTTCAAGCACTTCGAACACATTGCTTTCCTCTCCACTCCCACACTCCTCAACCTTTATCGCCAATTCTTTTGCAAATAGGTCCACTATCATAGGTCTACATAAGTTCCAAGTTTCAGCATCCTAGCATAAGTGGTTCCTGAGATCTAAAAATCAAATTAAATATAATTCAACTATTTACCACAATTCATTTCAAACTTCGATCAGAATTCAATTCCTATCCTACTCTGGTAGCACTTATTTCTTATCAGATCTCACCTTGCTGAAAGCTTCACCGCTGCAGTCAGGAGCGTGTGTAAGCAAATAGCGTGTTGCTTCCACCGTGCCGTGTACGAAATTTTTTTTTATGACGTCACAGTGGGTGGAATGAAATGAACGCTCATAGATGCAACTTTCAAGTTGCTTCCATGTGTCTTCTTCTTTGTTTCTTTTCGCTTGCCTTTATCGTGGTGTTGCCAATCGGCTGTTTGCGACATTCGCGTGTAGTTTCTTGCGAACTTTTAGACTGTGGTTAAAGAAAATGTTTGAAACATGAATTTTTTTCGCGATTTAGAAAACGCATTTTAAATATATTTTCAGCAAAATGTAAAGGAAGCAATGCCTTCCTTGCTTCCATGGACGCCACTCCACTGCAATTACACCGGCTGAGCATTTAACTCTGACTTTGAGGTATTTAGCAACAGGTCAGTCAGTTAATTATTGAAAATAAATAATAAGTAATTTGTGTCTGTGTTTGTTAAGGTGATAGTTATAAATCCCTGATGTATTTATTTCGAATACCGTCTAACACAATTTCAACTATAATACCAGAGGTCTGCAGTGCTATTTTTGATGTCTTAAAAAACGAATATTTAAAGGTATGTGAAGACTACATTTTCATGTTTTGTATGCATTACAATTGTTACCATTAATAAAGTGAGAAATGAAACATATTATATGCATTAGAATTATTATGTTACTATTACATCGGTAAGAATTCTGTGTAGCAACTAAGTGAAAAAAATGATGAAGGGAATTTTACATATTTTGCATTTACCTTTAATAGCAGTCTGCTACGAAAATCGTAATGTACGAAAAAGTGGGAAAAGATCAAAAAAAAGAATGCGCGAGTTGGATTCGCGAGAACACAATTTTTCTTCAGTCGCGGATTTTTTTTCAATCGAATTGGGAAATTTTAGTTTTACTGTCGCGAGGATTTCCACTCGGCGGAAAATATGTCGGCAAAGGAAAAAAAACAAAAGACGCACCGACAACGACAACAATGGCGACGACGACGGCAATTAAACAATTAAACGTGCCGAATTCAAAAACCCACGCCGGCTTCGGGTTAGGTTGGCGGCAGTTGCAGGTGCTCCCAAATGTCAGCGAAGTGCAAACTTCTGAACGCACTCGCAACGCCCAGCAGGGAATACAAATCTTGCCCAGCGGCAATTCAACATAATTTGATTCCATTTTATTAAATATATGAAAATTTGAGGCCCCAGTGAAATTTGTTGGGGGCCCCTTAAAATTTGGGGGCCCCTTAAAATTTGGGGGCCCTTTGCTGCAGAACTTTTTAGTCCTATGGGAAATCCGGCCCTGCCTATCGCGCATTGTATTTGAAAATAGAATGAGCAAGAACGAGATAGCAATACGTGCACTCAGTGAACAGTGAGTTTGAAGTCAGTATGCAGTAGAGCCTGCTGGTCATCGATGAGGGGCGAATCTGAATTGCATACGAAGTCCACCTGAACGATCATCGAGGATCGGTAGAATGGATTTACATATGAATTGTGCTCTACCGCTCATCGAATAATGGAGGGATTTCCATTGCACTAGCCGGCAGAGTTATTTGTTCCGTGATCAGTTTCGTGTACAGTTTCACGAACTGAACAGTTCAACGTCTAAGTTTGTTATGGCATTTGCAAGTCGAGTAGATACGCACTTGATGATCGGATGTATAAGCATTCGGCGATCATACTTTAGTCTTTTTCACTCACTAAAGGTGGAAGAGGTCGGCATGTTTAACATACTTGAGGAAAAGTTGGGGAAATGTTTACTTTTCGATTTAACCCTCAATATCGCCACGAACACAAGCGCGCGTGCTAACATGGTAGTAGTTTGCACATAAGGACCCATGAATTATTCGTGTTTTTGGTTTATAGGGTAGCACATATTTACAGATAGTAAGTACATAACTGATAATCTTTTTTCAGCGACAACTTTCTAAAGTGTTCGTTGCCGCTTCATCGATGTTTGGTTTATGTGGTAAGGAGACAAAGCTTTCATCAAGACACAGTAATTTTTATTACGTTGAAGCAACAGCCAGTGATCCCTATAATCCGAAACCACGAAAAATTCATGGGTTCTTATCACTGCAAGAAAGCGCTACCCGAAAGTACGCATGGTATGGTATAGTATGGTGTATGCGGTGGTGATGCAATCATCCTCCTACACTTAGACGTTAGTGTTCGTCCAGTGTGATCCCCGTTTGAGTATGATAACTTCTGGAACCTAAAGCCATTTAGTAGATTTTATAAAGTTTGCTATGTTACATAGCTTCCCCTTATCGATCACAAATTTACGCATACATACAGAACATTCAAAACAGAGTCAGCAGAAATTTCTTCCATTGGACTCTCCTTTATATACTCGTGCAACTGTCCAAGCATGTTAAAAAAGAGCAATGACTGCGACCTGAGACATTCAAATTGGACCCTTCAGACATGGGATATGCTTCGTTATCTTTTTTTTTTTAATTATTACATTATGCCAACCTGCAACTGCGTGTAGTTGGAAGGTAATGTATGTACAAGGGCAATAAACACAAACAGCACGCGCCATCCGACTTCCGAAAACTTGTAGTTGTTATTCTGTGTCGCAAGAATTTCGGTATCGGTTTCCGTTATCGGTTACCGGTTATCGTTAACCAGGAGTAAAGAAGACAGCAATATTGGTGAAAAATTTTAGATTAGAAAAATGAAATTCAGTTTATGTATAAAAGTCGACAAGTGAAGTTTGTTGAAAATAAAATTTTTCAAGGGGGAGGTGGAGCACGAAAGTGGGGAGATAAAAAGTTTTCTAGTAAATAACGTCTTATATCTCAAGAACTGTTTAAGATAGATGCTTAGGTTTTCTACGTGAAGGGGACCTAATAGACCAGAGCCCTCTGAACTATAGCCGCGCAGCTGAATTGAACATAAAAAACCAGAGTCATAACAAACATGACAGCTCCATACAAATCGCAACAATTTTGTATAGCGGGGCTATGACTTGGATGATAAAAATTAAGTTTTCTATTAAAGTGCAAGCTTTTGTTAGGCAAAGCAAAGTTAAATAGTTTATAAACATATTTAAAAATGAGAATTAGACAAGTTTTCTCATCTGGAATTGAGTTTTCATAGAAAAAACTAGGTCGAAAAAAATATCGCCATTTTCAATTCAATTTTTCAATGTCGGCATTCCGCCATTTAAAAAATGTGCAGTTAAATTGCTTATTTTTTGAAAAATAGTTTTTGTTATATGAAACACATTGCATATTGCTAGTATCGACTCTAGAGGGTTCGTCAATTCCAAAGTTTTGTATTAAAACACCGCGCTTTGGGATAATAAAATATTGTTACAAATTCGTTCCAAAAAAGATTCTATAATGAACTGGTATATTTTATCGTTTTTATCCGTGACGTCACACATCACATAAAAAACGAGGCATTTCTCACGACGAACTGTCATATGTGCGCGGCCTGAGTTTAAGTCGGCGGTGAATAGACCCATTGCAGAAAAAAAAAATTTTTGGTGGAGTGGGTGTAGAGGGTGAAAGTGGGGGAGGATGATTAAGGAAAAGTTCAGATTTTTATATATCAAGAACACAAATGATGGATAGCTTAAATTTGATATTTAGGCCGCAGTCCGAATTACGCTTTCTGCATTTTTAGCGCTCGGTTCTGGTGCTTACACTGCTCACGGTTTCGAGGATAGGCACTGTGAGTACACTGTGTGCACACGATCAGTCCGAATTGAATGCGACATAAACGTACCAATAATTCGGACCTACCATAAGCACTGTTAGTGATGTAATCACCATGGGCGTAATTCGTACCGCGGCTTTAGATAGAGCTATATTAGTAGCAACTTAGAAAAATAGAATTTTTTATAGGGGTTGTAAGGTACCGGGGTGGGTGTGTTTTTCCTATCTATAGAATGGCTTATGCTCTAGGTGAATATATGTAGATCTATTTGAAAAGTAATTTAGATAAAAAAAATCATATATCTATTGGCGTACGGAATGGGTGCCAACAAAATTATCAGTGAAAATGAAACGACTTTCGTCATATCTCTTAGGTCTTCTAATATATTGAAGTAATTTTTAATCCACACATTCTTCATATAAATTTCTAGAAAGCGTTTTCAGTGTTTTTCGAAATTCAACCACTAAGGAGGTGTTCAGGACTACTACCCAAAAAATAATAAAGTTGCGCCCAGACTGTTGGAATATTTTTAATTAAGTATTGAAACATGTTAAATTTGTTTGCCTGGTTCGCCGTTGTGATCACCTATTTCGCTAGTCACAATTTCGTGATGTTTTTTAAAACGTCAAAATTGAGAATAATACTGGCGCAGTCCGTAAAACATCAAGTCAGTTAACCATTCACTATCTACGTCAGTTTGAGTTTTATTTTAATTTGAAATTTTTTCTAAAAATGTTTGTATTCGTACATACGAAACAGAGAACTAACTAAAAACGAATTTTAAGTTAATATCAATTCATTCCGGCCATATAAAGTATCGATGTGACAACAAAGTTGCCTGTCGATTTGGTGGTTAGCGACGGGCTATAAAAAAGTTGAGAGTTGGCGAACATTTTTTGATGGCTGCGTTTGGCTACTTTGGACTACGTTCGTTCTAACTACCACAGTGGAAATACACTGCGCTCAACTTTTTGCTAGATAGACTGCGTTGCGGCTGTAACTTGGGGGTTATGCAAGAATATGAAGTCACCGATTTTCTAAAATGTGATTCTTCGCTAAAATTGTGACTGTACCAGAGTAGACCAGATATGGTATCACAGTATCAACCTATCACAATTGCCAGTTGCGAATTATTTCGCAAAAATATAAAGTACGAGTACAAATGAAATAAAATCATAGAGACGATGTTACATAATACCAATTTTCTATCGATTTATTTCAGAAGGTAATAAAAACGCCTGTTAATGAATAGCAAAAAATAAAAAAAATCTTAGAAGTCGGAAATAGTAAAATAGATACATATTTAGTTTTCGTATAATTCCAATAAACTAATACATAAACGCCTAATAATTGCGCAGAAGAGCATTTAATTCATTAATGATTTTCCGGTCCTTTTCATTCCAAATATAGAAAATATAACAATAATATCACACTTGTTGGGAAATCAATATACAAAGTAAATATCTATTATAAATAATTAATTAGTTATTGAATTGAGATCTTACGTGCAGGGTCTTTAATTATTTGAGTGCGTTGCTATAATATCATCTGTTGTATTCTTGATATCTTAGTTTTTGAACTACATGGTGTTAGTAATAAAAAAAAATAGAATTGATAATTTGTGTTAAAGCTAAATTTCATCAGTTATTTATTATCTTAGTTATTAGTTATTATTTAGTTTTAATCTTTATTGTTAAGTATTATATTAATAGCTTCATAATTTTTTAAATATAATTTAATATTAATTCAAATCACAGTTCGTATGTGAGATAGGGTTATTTTTGTTTTTGTAATATTTATTAATTGTGTTTCTATTATTGTATTTTAAATAATTGCGTACAAGTTAAGCCCGGTAAGGCAACAAAATGCTCTAGTTGTATCTAAGTTACTATTAAATTAAATTTGATTTATTATGTCTATCGAATTTGTAATCTAATTTATTTATTTGTTTTTATTGAATTGAAAATATCGTATAATCGTATTAAAGATTTAAATTTTAGATTTGTAGATTTTAATATAATATAGTTTTCTTGTTTTAAATGTATAGGTCCTTAGGTAACGTTTTAATACAAATTATTCCTATTGAAATATGGGACAGAACATTCAAATTCAATAGATAACGAAAAACCAGAAGAGTGAGAAAAATCACAATTTAAGTTAATTGAAGAACATTTTAAACAAAAAGATATATATTGTTGTCTTGAAGAACTCATACATATTGAATTAGTAATATTTATTTTTATTTTTATTATTGGTTTTAAAATTGTCTAAAAAGCATAACTATACTCGGTTATGATATGGGAGAGTCAACCTAAGTGTGTCTGTCCAAACATGATATTGCGTATTATTGAAGGAGACAACATAATTGGAGTGTATCCTTTAGGCACAAATGATTTTCAAATTTATTAAACTATAAATAAGGAGTGGAAATTTTTTTATCAGCTTATTCAATACATAGTTGAAAAATTTGAAATTATTGTTCAGTAAAATTACCTATCTAAACGCATTTTCGTATTTTTCGGACAGATGAAATATAGGACGAACAGTAACCAAATTGCTGGGTTAATTGAATAAAAATAATATGCATACATAGGTACTTCTATATATATTACATAGCAAGCAATAGGAGGTCTTTTACAACGGAAGAAATGGCAGACATGCACTTCGTGTATGGGTTGTGCGACGGGAATGCTAGGCGAGCCGAAAGAGTTTACCGGGAACGGTATCCGGACAGATCTCGGTACCCCCATTATTGGATGTTCATCAGCATTCATCGGAATCTTCCTGAACGAGGTACACTGCAGCCGTGGCGGGAGACACAACATCCAGGACGGCGACACTCGGTACCTGTGGCCACGGAGGTAGCCCCGCTCCTTTACTATTCAACCTATGACGAAATTCTGTTATCAAACGTTATGGGCTTTCCGAAAATGTAATAAAATTTGGTGGTTAATCAGGTCCTTCTTGGAGAAAACAGGACTTTTTTGTATTTTTTTTTAATTTTTTATTATTTTTGTTTCATTTAAATGAATTTTTCTCAAAAAGTATAACACTGATTTACACAGTTGACAGCAATTAGAAAGAAGAATTTGTGTCCTTTCCAACGAGCCCAGAATTATTACGTCACGCTAAGTACAGCAGAAGTTAGAGATCAAACAGTGATCACAGGTACGATGAAAATCCTTCGTCCTTAAAATCGCGCTATCTCCTAAACGGTGCAAAAACGGGAGTATGTGTAGAACGATTATCTACTCAGGACAAGTTCCTCTATCTCCCATTTTCGTTAGAACCTCAATACTAGTTACACCCTGTATATGTATAAAAAAATTCATTCAACCTTTAATTTTTTTAGTTATAGAGTTTAGAATTAGATTGGACTTATCTATTTATAAATAAAATAGATTTCATAATAGCTGTGTCTTTTTCAACTGGATCAAGATCAAAATCATTCGTTTTATGTTGAAAACAACAACAAAGAGATGATCCAAAATCATAATGGGATCAAAGTTGGATCAGTTTTTCGCTATTAAAGCTCATCTAAGTTTCCACTATTTTAGCATTTTCACTGATGGCGCCCGCGATTCAGCTGTAATGACAGCAGTAAATTCAATTTGTAGCAGGTATTTGCACCCAACAGGCAGAACATGCTCGTAGAAAAGTCATGGGAACTCAATACATTTTGTACGAAAATGCAAGTCCATGTCTCTAGACAGCATGTAGAAAATTATTGAAAAAACCTTTGTGTATATGACCTTTATACTGTGCCGTTTCGTCGCATAGTATACGAAACTTTGCCTGCAGGGCAGCTGACAATTTATCCGAGGCATTTACCAATAGGATTGTTAACCCTGCTAAATTGGCTTTTGGGTTGATCCACATCGTTTTTTTCAATTGTGATCTTGATCCAGTTGAAAAAAACACACCTAATATCACCATCAACGCCAATAACTGACGTCGACAATATCTGTTATCAAAGTTATCTAATTAATAGAAACGGTACGTAGCACTACGGAGTCCCAGGTGAACAACAGAAAACTTGCTACGGAGTGGTTTTTTAGCTACGTAGCAGAACAGCGTCATATAGTGCAGTGAAGTTGAACTGTCAATTTCATATAAATCTCTTCATGTGAAGAGTCATAAATCAACCACATTTCATAATACACTACACTTCACTACGAAACCACGTGTTAGATGTACTCGTTAAATCTCATACTTAATGAACTTTTCAGGCGTCCATATAAAAACAGAAACTGGTATTCACAAATAACGGTCATAATAGCGAAACTTAGGCACTAACACAAGTTATACACAATCTTCTTGATACTTGGACATGGATAAATTTCAGAATAATTCCTTAACCTGTTCCTGTCAAGATAAAGATGACGGAAGAATAAAGTGTAACACGTAGGTGCAAATATTCGCGCTCAAGGGAAGATACTGTCGGTAAATCACAGAAGAGACAGGGTGCTGAGAGACTATTTGAAAAAACAAAACCAGAGGGATCTCATCAAATTATTCTGTAACCCCTTCTTAAAAGAATAGAATAATAGCAGAATACTACCAACAAATTAATTTAAGCCTAGATGATTTTGTTTTTGACTCAAATACTGTGCTAAATATCGATATTTATGGATGTGATTGGTCGCAAGTGCTTGATGAGAAAAACATTGAGACCGCCATTAATAATTTTTATTCATTATTATTTAACTGTTTCGCTCATTATGTTCCTATTACTTGCAACAAGAAACATAAACGATTTCCTTGGTTTGATGAAGATGTGACCCATCTGCAAAACTTATAAAATAAAGAATGGAAATCGTACTGTTTCTAAGGGAGCGAAGCGTTGTAGCGCTTCACTAATGAGACCTTTGCGTTACCTGTTTAATACCGCCCTTATTTCCTCTTAATTCCCAAGCATTTGGAAATTCTCCACAATTAGATGATTTTGGAAGAAGGGCAAGATGACAGATACACAGAATTATCGACCTATTGCCAACCTGGCCTGTATATCTAAACTTTTTGAATCAATTGTATGTGAAGTTATGAAATTTCATAGCAAATCTATTATATTTCCAATCACAACATTTTGATTTGCAAGCTTGAACATTTGGGTTTTGGAAATATGTTTACTAATTGGATATCATCGTATTTATGCAACCGGTTTCAAAGAGTTTTATTTCATGGGGTATTGTCCTTGGGAATTTCTAACACGTCGGGAGTTGCACAAGGTAGGCACTTAGGTCCTTTATTGTTTATATTATTTATTAATGACTTTAATTCGTTGATTTTAAACTTTAGAATTCTTCTTTACGCTGAAGCAAAGCTTTTCCGCAGTATAACGGATATGACGTCTGAATTCTCTTGCAAGAGGCCCTTAGGCATTTCTCTGATTGGTGTACATTAAATGACATGCATCTGAACGTTAATAAATGTACAACGATTTCTTTTTCGCGTAAGAAATTCCCATTTAAATTTAATTACACCGTTGGAGGAAACTCATTACATAAATCAGACAAGGTACTTGATCTAGGCGTTTACCTTTTAATTCACTTTCGACAATCATATTAATTATATTGTGAACAAAGCAAACTCCATCTGGGGCTTTGTGCGAAGATGGTGTAAGGATTTCAATGATCCCTACCTCACAAAGGCGTTGTATTGTGCCTTTTTTTCAATTCTGGAATATGCGTGCCAGGTATGGGCTCCATATTATGAGGTCCCTAAGAACATAATTGGATATGTACTGAAAAGGTTTTTGAGGTTTGCACTTAACACTTAACACAGGGTAAACCCGGCTTGACTCTCAAAATCTTCCTCCTTATTCTGAACGTCTTAATCTTTTTTGTCTTGAATCGCTTGATAACAGAAGGAAAGTTCTCGGGACTGTTGTTGCATTTAACATTATTACTGGAGGAATTGATGCCACGATATTGTTACAAGAAATTTATTTATGTTATTGATTTTGAATTGAACGCGACACAGCTGAAGTCAGCTTCAAATAAAATAATTAAATAATTGTGTTTTATGTAATTGTTCTATTTAATGTTCTCTTTTATTTGTTATGAAAACTGTAATGTTTGGTAAGTAATCAGCTCTTGATGAAACTGGAATAAATTAAATGAAAAACTAGAATACCGCAGTAATAGCGCTCAAAACATACTGTTGCTGTTTCTAATAATTTTGCACTTAGACCACGGCTAATAAGCACGTGACTAGACGAAATTCGAACTCACGATCCCCGTTTTGATAGATACTAGTAAACTACATAGGAATCAGAAAAAATACCAATAAAATGAGGTATGTACCTTAGACTATTTATATTAGATTTTCAACAGATTACCGATAAAACTCTCCATAACAAAAATGTTCACTTTTATTCTTTTCCAACTAGCTACTAGTATTTTATTTAAATCGATTTATCATTATTTATAAATAATTTTGATGCAAAATTAGCGGACGCAATAGTTAAATATTGGTGTTGTTTATTATCATCCTAATAAGCCATGCTTGTACGTCGGCCGCCACGGCATCCACCCCTAGGAAGACCTCCGTGCGAAATACTTCGTCCCATCCGTCCACTGTCGCTGCTTTTCCGTTCGCGTGCTTTCCGCAATAAATCCGATGTGCTCGGCCTTCGGCTTTCATTTCCGTTCGGCTTTTTTACCATAATGTCCGAAGTCGATGATCGTCTGATATTGGCCGGACTAGGACAAAGAAATGGCGAACTCGCTTGCGATCGGGACATCTCGTATTGGGTGATGTTAAGCAATTGCAAAGCGGACTTGTCGAAACTGTTACGATGAGCGTAGGGCGATTGCGGGTAGGTGATTAAAAGGTTCTTCGATTCGTCCGCCGCTTCGACTCGAAGATACGGCAGTTTCCGGTTATTGCTTCCAGTCGACGATCTGGCTTTACTGCGCGGTGTTTCGGGCTGGCTTCTGTTTCGAAGACCTGAATAAATCGACTTTATATGGAAGTCAAGCGACTTGAAGTTGATTAGGCTTATGTTTCGTTTCATAGATTTCATTTTCGTTGCCGATCTAGTGAGTTGCGGATCGGATGAGTCTTTGCAGGATGGCTCGCTCTCAGCAATACCACTATTATTACTATTATTATTAATTGAATCTATTTGAATTGTAAATCTATCTAGTCGAGGATTATCAGAATTATTAAAAATGGTGTTGAGAATATTGTTATTTGAAGCTGAAGATTTCATAAATGAGGGTTGTTGTTGGTGGTGCTGTGTTTGTTGTAGCTCGTTTTTGCTTACCGTTGTTGTTATTGTTGTATTACTAAAGCTATTTTTATTGTTAATCGGTTTCAAAAATTTAATATTGTTCTCTAAAGACTCCTTTCGTCACTGAATTTCACAGAATCCCTGCTTCGAAGCGTCTTTTGAATCTTCACCTAAACTGATATCTTCCTCTTTTGGTGACTCTGCCCCACAGATTCCACTGCTACTGGGTGGCCCCTGTGGGCAGGCTGATTGTCACCGAAGCGCCAAAGTTGATATGGGTGGTGGTCTCACCGGTCGATTTTCAAGAATACGTTCCAGTTCGAGCATGACACTAGTGGAGAGGCGTGGAAGGAGCTGAAATTTTTAAGAAATTATATAAATAATATGTACATGATTTTATAAAAAGAAAAAGAAGGGATCATTTATGGAGCTTGATCATCGTAGCTGTCATTGTGGGAGTCTGTTAATCTGAGATAGAGAGATGTGTATTTGTGTTGATTTATATATGATCGCTCACACAGGTGTTTGCAAGGATTCTAATATACATTTTAATTCAGACAATATTTGGTTTGGGTTTAATCAAAGTCTTAATATCTGATGAGTCATCCGCAAAAGTTAATTAAAGAAGAGAACGACATCGTATGATAATATTGAACGGACTTGAAGAACGTTCATCTCTACTCCTTTAAAAATTGTGTCGATAGGGCTAGAAAACTGCCATGTAGTAATGTTTAATTGTGCGGCAAACACGCTAATTTTACTACGTTTACATGGAGGATTGAATCCGGATTGATTCCGGATTCAATCCTCTAAAATCTCATGTAAACGCAGATTGGATTGGAATGAGATCGACTCGATCCGAACGAACTTCTCGACCTGGATCGAGTCGAAATCGGATCGAACTTCTCATGTAAACGCGGATCGAAAGATCGAAAGTTGGATCGTCGGAAATACATTAACAATAAATATTGTTTTTTATCATTTTCATAGTATTAGCACACAGAACTGCTAAATTTGAAATTTTTATGCACTGCACTTCGAATTTGTACGATTAAAGAAAGATTTCAGGTCAGGTTACTTGTCATTTCGATCTCATTTCGATCTTTCGATCCGGTGTAGTCATATAGGGTAGAATGGGTAGCCCTGCACCATAGGTAGAAATGCACCACTCGCCATTGGCGCTCGCCCGTAAGTAAAATCTGCAAAGCAGAAGTAGTATTCTCTTCCTCTTAGCTATCCATACGATCGCGTTCAGGAATCATTAAAATACTGAGTAATGCCGAACAGTTATTCGGAGAAGAAGAAAAACGCAAAGGAAACTAACTTTATAAATATGCAACATTTTTGTTTAAGGACAAATTATCGATCGTGAACCTTTCTAGGTAGGCACATATATAGCGTGTAGTCTAAGGTGTGTTTTAGTAAAGTGCTAGTTTATTATTTGTTTTTATTTATAAAAAAAAAAATAAAAAATATCCATCTGGTCGGAATCGGTAGAATTGCACCACGAGCATATAGGGAGATATGCACCAGATTGTTATGCCTCCTTTGCCTGAATTCATGGCCACAAATCTGAATGATATTAAAATTTTTGCTGCAACCAGAACGAATTCGTGCTACAAGGAGACATCAGTAACATATCAAATTTGCAATGGATTTTTCAAATTTTAATATCCGTTGACTTATCAGAACTTATACAGGGTGTAACTAGTACTGAGGTTCAAACGAAAATAGGAGATAGAGGAACTTGTCCTGAGTAGAAAATCGTTCCACACACTTCCACACATGCACCGTTAAGGAGATAGCGCGATTTTAAGGACGAAGGATTTTCGTCGTACCTGTGATCACTGTTTGATCTCCAACTTCTGCTGTACTTAGCATAACGTAATCATTCTGGGCTCGTTGGAAAGGACACAAATTCTTCTTTCTAATTGCTATCAACTGGGTCAATCAGTGTTATACTTTTTGAGAAAAATTCATTTAAATGACACAAAAATAATAAAAAATTAAAAAAAAATACAAAAAAGTCCTGTTTTCTCCAAGAAGAACCTGATTAACCACTAAATTTTATTACATTTTCGGAAAGCCCATAAAATTTCACTATACGTTTGATAACAGAATTTCTTCATAGGTTGAATTGTAAAGGAGCGGGGTTAACAGTTGTCAAGAACGTTCCCTTCAAGTAAATCTGGTTTAACACCCGTCATTCGCCGAAGGAGTATGATTAATAATAGTGAGGACGAAATAGATGCATGTGGTTGATGCCTAATCGATGGCCGATGCGCCGGGTGCTTACCGTGGGGTCCCTAGCCGCGATGCGCAGTATGCGCTCCTCCGTGGCCACAGGTACCGAGTGTCGCCGTCCTGGATGTTATGTCTCCCGCCACGGCTGCATTGTACCTCGTTCACGAAGGTTCCAATGAATGCTGATGAACATCCGATAATGGGGGTACCGAGATCTGTCCGGACACCGTTCCCGGTAAACTCTTTCGGCTCGCCTAGCATTCCCGTCGCACAACCCATACACGAAGTGCATGTCTGCCATTTCTTCCGTTGTAAAAGACCTCTTATTGCTTGCCATGTAGCTCGTAATGATTTCTATGACATTCTGTTTGCTGCTGCTTCCTCCCGATGCTTTTATCGCAGAAAAATCTACGTAGGACGAAGTCATTCCTGTTCCTTAAGGGAGCAGGTAAACTCCACGCCATGTTAGTTAATTTACTTAAATGGACGCTATCTAATTAGTTGTCATATTTTTACTTACCTGTAACATAATTTCCACACATAAGAGCAATACGTGTGTTGTTAACATGGTTGCTCATTACTGCATCTGTTTTGCGGTAAATTCTATGTTTAGCAGTATTTCCAACATGTGCAGGGAACTCACTTGTTGTTGCAAATATCAAGAAATTCTGTTATCAAACGTATAGTGAAATTTTATGGGCTTTCCGAAAATTTAATAAAATTTGGTAATTAATCAGGTCCTTCTTGGAGAAAACAGGACTTTTTCGTATTTTTTTTTAATTTTTTATTATTTTTGTGTCATTTAAATGAATTTTTCTCAAAAAGTATAACACTGATTGGCACAGTTGATAGCAATTAGAAAGAAGAATTTGTTTCCTTTCCAACGAGCCCAGAATTATTACGTTACGCTAAGTACAGCAGAAGTTAGAGATCAAACAGTGATCACAGGTACGATGAAAATCCTTCGTTCAGGGCAAGTTCCTCTATCTCCCATTTTCGTTTGAACCTCAGTACTAGTTACACCCTGTATAAAACCATTGAATTATTATTATTCGGTATTTTCTATTATTTTTTATTAAGATATAAATCGAAAAAGGTTTAATGTATTTACTGTTTAGTTCGTTATTGCTTGTTACTTTTATAAATATATTTCATGTTTTTGTTTCCACTAATTTGGTTTGGGTTGGCTATATATATAAAATGTGGTGCATTTCTCCCGTATGATGGGAGAAATGCACCATTTGGACTGACTGCGTTCTTCTTCATTAGTCCTCAAGTTCTGTTTATATTTTGCTCTTTGTTATAAATAAAATATTTGCGCAAGGTGTTTGATCAAATAAAGAAAGAAAAATTAATCAAATTCCACTATTTTCTTCGGAGATATGGAGTAATTAATGAAAAATGGTGCATTTCTACTTAGTCTCCCCTACGCGATTCAAATTTGGATCTTTTGATCCTCCATGTAAACGTAGTATTTGTAACGAGTTGGTGAATTTCATTCAAACATAGATTTATGTACACAATTAATTAAGAATATCAACAGCCAACCGGATATATGATAAGTTTAAATTCGAATGAAACTGTACATACTTGGAGTGCTTGTAAGCTTTGATGAAGCTGTTCAGCTGATGTAGCACCAAGTAGTAAGCATTGGACTGGTTCATGTTTTAGTGACCAAGCAATTGACAGCTGCGCTGGACTACATCCCAGTTTCTCGGCTAACGTCGCTAAATCACGTAATTTATCACAATGTCTTCGGCTCTCGTCAAGTCGATCTTTACTCCATCCAAATCCCTGTAAGTTCCATTGGTGTAATGGCAGATAAAAAACAATAATAAGTATTACATGTGAACAATCTGATATGTTAAATAATCTTATTCACTTCGTCTTCGGTCCACGAGTAGCTGTGGCTTTTCGTTTTAAATGAGCCCTTCGGGAATAGGATCTTTTCGCCATTTTGTGTATCACTCAATGCCATCGATAACGGACCCCATGCCATAAGGCCAACACCGATTTTATTGTACATTTCGGGCAAATAGAGTTCGGCCTTTTCACGACAAAACATATGATACTCGGCCTGTTCGACAATCGGTGTGATGCAATTGAACTGCCGACAATTTGTGTAGGCTTCCATTATTTCAACTTGAGACCAGCGAGCTGTACCCCAATACATTGCCCAGCCTTGTTGTATGACGTAGTTCATGGCGCGAACTACCTCTGTAAAAGGTAAAGAAATAAGAAGTAAACTATATGTAGTTTGGCAGTTCGTAAGAGATCAATACTAAAAATCAATAGTAATATAACTAGCAGTGCATGTTTCGATTTAATACATAGATACACTTCAATTACCTTCCATAGGGCACATTGAATCCGCCTTATGTATTATAATAACGTCGATATAAGCCAGTTGGAGTCGCTGAAGACTAGCTTTAACACTTTCAATAATGTGCTTGCGGGATAATCCCCGCTCCTCGGATCTATGAAAATTTTCAAGGATTAGTTCCAAGAACCACGACAAAGTCTTCTTTACTCACTTAATACTCCAATAAATTTTCGTTGTTATAACAATACTGGATCGCTTCCACCCGCATCGCAACAGAATCTTTCCCAATTCGGTTTCTGAATGAGGTTCCGATAAATCAAACAAATTGATTCCACTCTCTACGGCCAATTTTAGGATAGCTTCAGCTTGTTCCTCCGATACACCGGGCGAAAATACTGGCCATGTTCCGAGTCCAACATTTGAAACACGAAGACCGCTCTTTCCAAGATTTTTGAATCGAAGTCCTGGCGTTGGAGTTGAGCCGTGCCGTAAGGGTAAAGCTGCGTTTGACCCTAAACTTATTGAACGTCCTGTGAGATAGGAAATGTCAAATGTTAGGTATATGCTTACTGATTGTAAAAAATAGCAGTTGAAAAGTAAGCAATTAAATTTCTAGCAACATTTGATAGGTTAATAAATTATAATTATTATTTTCCCCCAAAAATGTGCTACTGAAACAATAGTTACGTTTAACGGTTCAACATTCTATAATTCAATAAATCTTCGTTTAGTCATTCACTTGTAGCAGCAAACACAATTCAAGAACAATTTCATTTTAATTTTGTAAAGTATTATTTTATTGTAGTAGCCTTAAAATTTGATTTTTGTTAATTTTTGTTAAAAAATATTCGGTCAAGTGTCAACTATTGAAAAAGATAATCGTATAAAAAATAAAAAGTGTAAGAGTTTACTGAAATAAGATTTTAAATTAAACAACCTTACACACTATTTTATTTAAATGGGTGACTTTTTAATTCGTGCATTAAAATAAACAACAGAAAAGTTTTTACTACCGAAAAAATGCTTCAGAAACAGTAGTTATGATTGAATATCCATTTAGTCGTTCACCAATTCATTTAAATCAGTGACTATTTTATTCATGCATTAAAATATAAAAATTAGAATCGAATAGAAATGACTGCATTAAACTAGATAGTGTAGTGAGAAGAACAAACCTAATAGGTTTGTTTCAAAAGGAACAAACCTAATAGGTTTCTTTCAAAAAGAACAAACCTAATAGGTTTGTTCTCTATAACTACATTATCTACACTAGTGCAGAAAGTGTACACTTAAGCCGTTCTTTTTGACGGGGGACGTCAGAGGCTGCTGTTATTTTTGCCGGGTGTAGACAGTGTACTGTAGAAAGTGTACACTTTTTTACACTTGATTGAGAGCAAGTGTAAAAAAGTGTAGTTTTCTAAAGTATGGAAGACATATTGTCTCTCAAGGATCGATTCAGACTACGTTTCCTATTCAAACTTACGCAACCTGTTCGTTAGCCAGTCTAGAGCGGCGTATACATCGTACGTCAAAAATATTAAATTGTCGATTAGGGACAATCATAAGCGGTTCTGGGATTTCATCAATTCAAAAAAGAATTCCGGCGGCTACCCCGTTTCTATGTCTTTTGATGATGCAGTCAGCGATGAACTATTTTCGTGCTGCTTTCACTTCTTCTAACTGTGACAATAGTTTTAAAAATTATAATCACCTGAAAACGTTTCCTTCTACTTACAGAGATGAAGGATTTGTATATATACGAAGCCATAAACTTCAAATTATCTCAAATGTTGCAGACAAGTATTCTTTTGGTTCAGATGGCATCTCTCCAAGCAACACCTAAAGAGCACTTATTCAATTCTTCTTTTCGTTCCGGGGTACCTATTCCCCAGCTCATGGAAATTTTCTTATATCAAGCCATTATTTAAAAATAGAAAGGGAATGAATGTACGAAATTATCGGCCTGTCGCCAACCTTTATTGAATTTCGAAACTGTTCAAAGCTATTATTTGTAATATAATGACATACATACTTTATTGATCAAAATTTGTTACATGTGTCATTTAAATTCGAAATACATGGGCAGGAGATCAGAAATCAAAATCTTTACAACCTTGTAAGCTAATGAATTTTGCCATTGGGCGGATATTTTGGTAATTACTATAATTAGTTTTCAGATTAATTAAAGGAAAAATGATCAGAAAAAACCTTATTTGATAATTATAACTAAAAGTGAAAACAATAACAAAAATAAAAAAATAAAAATAAAAATAAGAAAAGTGCTAATAATAAATCCTAACCTTATATTAAACTAAATTAATAATTACAAGCAATACCTAATTTGTTTAAAAATTTTTGTTGAAATTTCTTTGTAACTTCATGAACCATTGGTAGCTTTGTAAGAACGTGGAGCTGTCGTGTCGAAAAATGCCAAGGCTGATTAAGAATGATTTTCAGACATTTATTTTGAGCTATTTGTAACCTTTTCTTGTGATTTTTTGCACAGTTGTTCCAAACTGGGGCTCCATATAGTAATAATGGTTGCATTACGGCTTTGTACAAAAGTAACTTATTATCCTGGGACAATTTGGAATTCCTGTTGATAAGGGGATATAATGGGCGAATAGAATTCAAAAGCTTTGTTATTGCGTAATTAATATGCAAATGAAAGGTAAGTTTAACGTCAAGTAGTAATCCCAGATATTTGATGTGGTCAGTCCATTTAACTTCGGCGCCAAATACATTAATTAGCCGGTTTGGAAGAAATTTGGATGAACGTCTTTTTGTGAAAAATATAGCTTGGGACTTTGCGGCATTTGTTTTGATCTTCCATTTGTTAAAATAAACACTGAGAGAGTTAAGCTGAGCTTGTAGTTTATTAATAATAATTGCAGGATCATTTGAAGATGAGTAAAGCGCGGTGTCATCAGCAAAAAGCACTAGTTTGCAGTCAGGGACTTGAGGTATATCAGAAGTAAATATGTTGAATAAGATTGGACTTAAGCAGCTACCTTTGTAATATAATGAATTTTCATTGCAAATCAATCAGAATTATGTCAGATAAAATTTCAAACTTTGTTATTTGCTTATTTCCCATCGAGAAATTTACCGGTTAAGGCTAAAAAAAAATCGGTATTTATAGGTATAGGTATTTCATTTTTTTTAGTTTTCTACATTCAATTCTACGCAAAATAAAACAACAGTAGATTTAGATTTTCCGATCAGTAAAAATGCCCAAAAAATTAGTTAGTGAGAAAGTTCGGTAATATTTTGGTACTATGTATACATTTTCATATGTATTTTTTATATTATATTTCAAACAAAAAACAAAACATAAACTGATAAAAAACTGAAGAAGGTTGGAAAACAGAATCAATGCCATCTCTGCAATTTATATCAACAATATAATATTAATATAATTAAAATAATATTTGAAGAGAAAGTCATTGAAAAAAGGTAGAAACTAAACGATTTCAGTTTTTTCGCTCTCCTGCATAATTTTTTTTTCACATATTTTTCAAGATTTGTACATTTTTCTTGAAAATGATAGCAGATATCAAAATGATATTTTTTTGGTTAAAGATAACAACACTGAAAATACAAGTTTCCCGGGTTCAATACGCAAAATAAATAATAACAGTATTGAACCCGGAAAACTTGTATTTTCATTTCAACATGTACTGTGAAAACATTCACCAAAAAATAACAACACTGTCTAAATACTGTATGGAATTTTTAAAAAATTGATTCTAAATTTTTTTTTAGGTCAACAAACATGAAAAAATTTCAAACTTTCAAAGCTTATACGTCAATTAGTTTTTAATATTTCTAAAATTTCTTCATTCAGTAGCCTTAAATTTATTAAAGTAATAAGTGTACAAAGTTTGATTCAAATCGGTGGAGCGGTTTCTGAGAAAAAGGTACCTCATTTTGTATGGATAATCGGCAAGTGACTAACCCCCTTAAGGGGAGCTTGCATGGAGTGCAAAAATGGTCATTTTTGAGATCCATTTCCTCTGAAACCGCTAATCGTATCACTCTAATTTTTATTTGTAAAGCTATGTTAGTATAATACTACTACTATCAAAGGATTTTAAAAAAATTGCTTCACTTTTTTTATAAAAGCTGTTCAAAAATCGGTATAAGGTCGGTACTGCGTTATTTAAATTTGATAATCTTCGATGAAATAATTCATTTACCCAAAACAAAAAAAATTTAATGGATTCTGATAAGCGGTTGGGGGCCGTACACATAATACGTCACTCGAATTTTGACTATTTTTGAACCCCCCCTCCCCCATTGTCACAATTTGTCGCAAAATGTCATCCTCCACCCCTCCGTTGTGACGTCACAAGGTTTAGTATGTTTCAAAAATAAACGCACGAAATAAAGCTAATATTCATCTGTTTTATTAAAAATAAATAAAAAATAAAATATTCATATATAATAGGTGAGAGTTTTTGCGCACTTATCCAGATCAGAGCAGGTTACAAAGTTTATATGCAAAATAACAACATTGCTGTTTTTATGACTTTTTTTTATAATTTTTTCCATAGATAGTAGACTAGATTAGAGAATTAAACGCAAATAGCTCACAAGGGTTTAGTTAACTGCAAAAGCATAAAACAAAAGAATATTGGTTTGTCGTTACTCGCGATTGCGACTTTGTGAACATATTGCAGGGTTGCCAGTAAATTATTATGATATTAATTTGAAAGAAAAGTTCCGTTCCGATTTTGTTACGTCACATCTATCATATCCCCCATTCCCCTATGTCACACTTTGTCACATTTTTGCAACCACCCCCCTACCCCTTTTCGCGTGACGTAGTATATGCACGGTCCCTTGGCGAGAAAACGGGGCAAACGCTTAAAAACATGATTTTTCAGCAAACAAGTTTGTTTACAACAAGTCAGCTGTCCGTCATTTCTTTTAGAATCTCTTGTTGCTAAATTTTCGTGATTTTTTTAGTCTTTTTTATACCTTGTAAAATATCTGTAGCAACGTTGATTTTTATCATTTGACAATAAAATAAACTGACAAGCAATCATTTTATCAGAGAAAGTTGTAATGGTAATTAATGTAATATAATTCCATCTCTATGTCAATATCTCCATCTCTTTCACTCCTAGTTAATAATACCCGGTAGCTCACTGTTAAATTAACCCAATCCTATACTGTAAATTACTTAGCAAGGCCAGTATGATTTAAATGGAATACTACCAGTGAATGGTACCCGATACTCGAATACTAAATTAACTACAGGGATACAGGTAAATTTGTAAGCGAAGCCAGTACGATTTAACTGGAATATTACCAGTGAATAGTAAACAATAGTTGAATACTACATTAACTACATGGATACAAGTGTAGGAAATGAATTATGGATTTTCCTCCTTCTACATTGATTTAAAATAAATAAACAACACATTCATAAACTTCATTGATATTTCCCTTTTGAGCATGAGCTTCATCCACTGCGTGTGAGGAAGAAGTGAAGGGCTTACTTGTTGGCTCGGACCGATCAAGTCTTGGGTAGGGGAATATCATGGAATTTGTTGGTGTTCAATTGTTCTGTGATGGGTTCCATTAGTCATTTGAATTGTGTTTAGTTGTGAAGTGTTGCCGAAAAGCAGAAGGTGAGTAAACTCGCTCGTTTTGTGTGTTTGGTGAGTTGTAAGGATGGAAATTCTAAGTTGAATTTCCACCCACACCAAATACCAAAGAACAGAGGGCCAGTAAACGGCCATCACTGACCATGCCATTCCATTATTAAGGCTGTAGCTTCTATAAGTCCGCTTATAATGGAAGAGCCAGTCATAGTGATTAACGCCCGGAACCAAGTGTAGCCAGCATAATCGATAGGCAGAAGTAGACCCAACGAGACGAGATACAGCGAGCAGAGACGAGTTACGGCGAGCAGAGGCGAGATACGGCGAGCAGAGACAAAGACGTCGAGCCAAGACGAGATACAGCGAGCAGAGAAAAAGACGTCGAGCCAAGACGAGATACAGCGAGCAGAGACAAGACACAGCGAGCAGAGGCGAGATACAAGGGCGACGAGCCAAGATGACATACAGCGAATAGAGGCGAGACACAGCGAGCAGAGACAAGTTACAGCGAGCAGAGGCAAGATTCGGCGAGCAGAGACAAGGACGACGAGATAAAGCGAGTAGAGGCGAGACACAGCGAGCAGAGACGAGATACGGCGAGCAGAGGCGAGAGACGACGAGCCGAGACGAGATACGGCGAGCAGAGGCGAGAGACGACGAGCAGAGACGAGATACGTCGAGCCAATAGGCAATATGAATTTTGGAAACAATATGAATTTTGAATTTGAGTGTATTATCTAAACTAAATTAAATGAAAGTGAAGTAAAACAAAGATAAATTTTTGTAACGAAACCTGGCAAACCGCTGAACATACCCCGGCAATTAAACGAGTCGTTACAAAGTGGATGAAAGTGCGTAATAGTGATAAATGTGTAATTGTGTCGAGGTTGTGCTGTAATCTTTTTCGGGTATCATTCTTTAGGTTTTGATTCTGAAAATGGCGATCATTTGCAGATTTGTATGTTCTTGTCTAGCTTTGTTGCGACCCAGTTGATGGTGTTCTCACTGTATCGAGTCGCATGATTTGCTATGGTAGTTACGAGAGTTCTCATAATGCCATTTGCATGAGCGATATGTGGGGTAATGGAGATGATATTCTCTTCGTGACGTATCTTTCGCTGCACCGCTCAAGACGATGGTTTTCTCGTCTCTTCGGCTGTCCCTTTTCGCACGATATATGGTGTACTGATCGTGTGCTTGTAACTTTTTTTTAGGTAGGTCGACGGTGTTCTCGCCTACCCCGCTCGCAGGATGTATGGTGTTCTCTTCGTGCCGCTGGGTGGAAGCCGGGGAGGTCGACAACGCTGCTGTTTTGCTTAATTTTTTTTTTTGTTTATATACAAATATATACTTTTATTTAATAGCCTACACAAGGAATGTTAAAACCGAAGCCAGTACGATTTAACTGGAATATTACCAGTGAACGGTACCCGATAGTTGACTACTATTGGTGTAACTAGTACTGAGGTTCAAACGAAAATGGGAGATAGAGGAACTTGTCCTGAGTAGAAAATCGTTCTACACATACTCCCGTTTTTGCACCGTTAAGGAGATAGCGCGATTTTAAGGACGAAGGATTTTCATCGTACCTGTGATCACTGTTTGATCTCTAACTTCTGCTGTACTTAGCGTAACGTAATAATTCTGGGCTCGTTGGAAAGGACACAAATTCTTCTTTCTAATTGCTATCAACTGTGTCAATCAGTGTTATACTTTTTGAGAAAAATTCATTTAAATGACACAAAAATAATAAAAAATTAAAAAAAAATACGAAAAAGTCCTGTTTTCTCCAAGAAGGACCTGATTAACCACCAAATTTTATTACATTTTCGGAAAGCCCATAAAATCTCACTATACGTTTGATAGCAGAATTTCTTGATATTTGCAACAACAAGTGAGTTCTCTGCACATGTTGGAAATACTGCTAAACATAGAATTTACCGCAAAACAGATGCAGTAATGAGCAACCATGTTAACAACACACGTATTGCTCTTATGTTTGGAAATTATGTTACAGGTAAGTAAAAATATAACAACTAATTAGATAGCGTCCATTTAAGTAAATTAACTAACATCCATTTAAGTTAATTAAGTAATATCCATTTAAGTAGGGCGTGGAGTTTACCTGCTCCCTTAGGGAACAGGAATGACTTCGTCCTACGTAGATTTTTCTACGATGAAAGCATCGGGAGAAAGCATCATCAAACAGAATATCATAGACATCATTACGAGCAACATGGCAAGCAATAGGAGGTCTTTTACAACGGAAGAAATGGCAGACATGCACTTCGTGTATGGGAAAGAGTTTACCGGGAACGGTATCCGGACAGATCTCGGTGCCCCCATTATCGGATGTTCATCAGCATTCATCGGAACCTTCGTGAACGAGGTACACTGCAGCCGTGGCGGGAGACACAACATCCAGGACGGCGACACTCGGTACCTGTGGCCACGGAGGAGTGCATACTGCGCATCGCGGCTAGGGACTCCACGGTAAGCACCCGGCGCATCGGCCATAGATTAGGCATCAACCACATGCAAGTGTTCCGAATTCTGCAAGGAGAAGGACTGTATCCCTATCACAATACACCGGTGCAACAACTGTTGCTCGGTGATCGTGAACATCGGCGAGACTTTTGTCGTACCATGTTACTGCGAACAGACGAACATCCAGCGTTTTTCGGAAGAATTCTTTGGACCGACGAATCGCAATTCACCCGCGATGGCATACAAAATTTCCACAATATGCATGTGTGGGCACGTGAAAATCCCCATACCAGCCGAAATACGTCCCATCAACATCGCTTCAGTTTGAATGTTTGGGCTGGCATCATCGGCAGAACTTTCATCGGTCCGGTATTTCTTCCCCCAATTCTCAATTCCACCAATTATGCCGAATTTTTGGAGGAAACTTTACCAGACCTCATAGAGGATATACCACTCCGTGTACTGGTCAGGTTTTGGTACCAGCACGATGGAGTGCCAGCGCATTATGGTGCTAATGTCCGTCGGTGGCTCGACGCGAATTTTCGGGATCGATGGATTAGTCGTGGCGGTCCCATTGCATGGCCTCCACGATCTCCCGACTTAACTCCCATGGACTTTTATGTCTGGGGGTATTTGAAAAGCATCGTCTACGCAGAGGAAATTCATACACGAGAACATCTCATTTCCCGTATCACCGAATCATGCGATCAGTTACGAGCCCAACTACTGCGTGTGAACCCCACCAATGCCATTCGTCGGCAATACCACTTCTGCTTGCTCCACAACGGCGGACATGTTGAAAATTATTTGTAAACGTAATAAACTAAATAAACGTAATAAACTATACGTCAACTCTTTTATTTCGTCCTCACTATTATTAATCATACTCTTTCGGCGAATGACGGGTGTCAAACCAGATTTACTTGAAGGGAACGTGCTTGATAACTGTTAGCCCCGCTCCTTTACAATTCAACCTATGAAGAAATTCTGTTACCAAACGTATAGTGAAATTTTATGAGCTTTCCGAAAATGTAATAAAATTTGGTGGTTAATCAGGTCCTTCTTGGAGAAAACAGGACTTTTCTGTATTTTTTTTTAATTTTTTATTATTTTTGTGTCATTTAAATGAATTTTTCTCAAAAAGTATAACACTGATTGACACAGTTGATAGCAATTAGAATTTGTGTCCTTTCCAACGAGCCCAGAATTATTACGTCACGCTAAGTACAGCAGAAGTTAGAGATCAAACAGTGATCACAGGTACGATGAAAATCCTTCGTCCTTAAAATCGCGCTATCTCCTTAACGGTGCAAAAACAGGAGTATGTGTAGAACGATTTTCTACTCAGGACAAGTTCCTCTATCTCCCATTTTTGTTTGAACCTCAGTACTAGTTACACCCTGTAGATACAGGGAAATTTGTAATTTACGCAAAATTTGATGAATTTGATAATACATAAGACTAGAAAAGGGCCATGTATTCAAAGTTTAAATGCATCGCATACAATTAAACATTTTTGATGTCAGGGTGTTGGATTTAGTGGATGGGTTTGTACTTTCGGCTAGTGCGTTCTTGCAGGGGTGTTTGTACTTTCGGGTAGCGCGTTCTTGCAGAGAATTTGAAGCGAGCTATATAATACCATGCATACCTTTATAGCGGCGGACGGGCGGACATTTGCTTTTTCAGGGTCACTTTATTATACTCTAAAATAAATCTTTCTCAAAAGAGGTAAGTCATTTCGGAAGTTCGTGCTGCTATTGCAATTAAAAATTTGTCATTTTGTTAATTAATTTAATAAATAACAGTACCTATATGTATATGAAAATTATTATGAATAAAGAATAATAACACCATGATAGTTCTATATTACCAAATTAATCTACACGTAACAATAAAACTACATGCACAAAACTCATTTTGGATTTAATAATTTTATACCGAAATCAAGATGACCGCCTGTACCACTGAATTCTTCCATACAGTCCAATGACGCTATCGGTGCTCGACACCTGTTTCAAAAGGAACGAAGAAAACATAGATAAAAATAAGCATAATAATAAGGTACTTAACTAAATTGTGAGTATGTAAACGTAAATCGAATGAGAATATGATTGGGTATAAAGTGCCATTTAAGTGGTTATTGTCTTGATATTTTTGAGGACCCCATTATATAACTACAATATAGTGGTGATGTTTATTTATAATGAACAGCAACTATAGAAGCGCAACAGGAGTACTTGTAAGTGTTTTGGATTGCTCCTTTAAATGATACTAGACACAGATAAATACCTTTCCCAGGCTTTGTTATACAAATTTTTTATAGCTTTTTGATTTGCTTTTTTAACTATTTATATACAATATTCATATTTTAAAGGGTTTAGGGGTGATATTACATATTAAGATTTTTTTTAAAGATATTAACTATAAAAAAGTTTCGTTCGTATTTTCCTTTTTGGAACTACTGATGACTTTATTTGACTAATAGTTCGATTTCTGCCGCTTTCTATGACATCTTTTCATTAAGCGTTTTCGGCGACTATTCTAATTCATATTTTGAAGCTTCGCAATATATATTTTTTGCAGAGAAGTTCAATGTTATGGCTAAATCTTTTAGAGGAATGTGTAGGAATATAAGGACAGTTCACAATCGGAATTGTTAAAAAGCAAACATTTAAATACTGAGATTGAATTTGCTCGAAAAGTGTGATTAATTTGATGATCTATTTTTTATTCAAAAATGTGTGCATTAGTAGAATAGGGTCCAGTTCACCATAATATCGAAATTTGACCTCATATAATAAGCGCACGTCAGCCAAACATAAACGCGAAAAGAGAGTTTTAATCCTTTTAGCCACGCAGGGCTGCGCAAAAGGTAGTTGGAGCGTAGCGCGCGTCAGCCAAATATGAACGCGAAAAGGGAGTTTTAATCCCTTTAGCAATGCAAATTTTGAGATAGCGATATCTTTTAATTTTTAAGTCGAGCGGGGAGTGAAACAAATTGATATGGACTTAAAAGTGGAAATACCATAAATAAAATATGTAAATTTTCATTTTGGAGCTTTGGTGTCCAGTAATACTTTTTCCTAAATCTATCTTCCATCTCCTCTTTTCAATTTATAATCTTTAATCTTTAAAATTCCATCTTCAATTTTCAATTTTCAATCTCCAATCTTTCATCTTTCATCTTTCATCTTTCATCTTTCATCTTTCATCTTTCATCTTTCATCTTTCATCTTTCATCTTTCATCTTTCATCTTTCATCTTTCATCTTTCATCTTTCATCTTTCATCTTTCATCTTTCATCTTTCATCTTTCATCTTTCATCTTTCATCTTTCATCTTTCATCTTTCATCTTTCATCTTTCATCTTTCATCTTTCATCTTTCATCTTTCATCTTTCATCTTTCATCTTTCATCTTTCATCTTTCATCTTTCATCTTTCATCTTTCATCTTTCATCTTTCATCTTTCATCTTTCATCTTTCATCTTTCATCTTTCATCTTTCATCTTTCATCTTTCATCTTTCATCTTTCATCTTTCATCTTTCATCTTTCATCTTTCATCTTTCATCTTTCATCTTTCATCTTTCATCTTTCATCTTTCATCTTTCATCTTTCATCTTTCATCTTTCATCTTTCATCTTTCATCTTTCATCTTTCATCTTTCATCTTTCATCTTTCATCTTTCATCTTTCATCTTTCATCTTTCATCTTTCATCTTTCATCTTTCATCTTTCATCTTTCATCTTTCATCTTTCATCTTTCATCTTTCATCTTTCATCTTTCATCTTTCATCTTTCATCTTTCATCTTTCATCTTTCATCTTTCATCTTTCATCTTTCATCTTTCATCTTTCATCTTTCATCTTTCATCTTTCATCTTTCATCTTTCATCTTTCATCTTTCATCTTTCATCTTTCATCTTTCATCTTTCATCTTTCATCTTTCATCTTTCATCTTTCATCTTTCATCTTTCATCTTTCATCTTTCATCTTTCATCTTTCATCTTTCATCTTTCATCTTTCATCTTTCATCTTTCATCTTTCATCTTTCATCTTTCATCTTTCATCTTTCATCTTTCATCTTTCATCTTTCATCTTTCATCTTTCATCTTTCATCTTTCATCTTTCATCTTTCATCTTTCATCTTTCATCTTTCATCTTTCATCTTTCATCTTTCATCTTTCATCTTTCATCTTTCATCTTTCATCTTTCATCTTTCATCTTTCATCTTTCATCTTTCATCTTTCATCTTTCATCTTTCATCTTTCATCTTTCATCTTTCATCTTTCATCTTTCATCTTTCATCTTTCATCTTTCATCTTTCATCTTTCATCTTTCATCTTTCATCTTTCATCTTTCATCTTTCATCTTTCATCTTTCATCTTTCATCTTTCATCTTTCATCTTTCATCTTTCATCTTTCATCTTTCATCTTTCATCTTTCATCTTTCATCTTTCATCTTTCATCTTTCAT
This sequence comes from Beris morrisii, assembly GCA_951812415.1. Classification (NCBI taxonomy): domain Eukaryota; kingdom Metazoa; phylum Arthropoda; class Insecta; order Diptera; family Stratiomyidae; genus Beris; species Beris morrisii. The sequence continues at coordinate 80,403,281 of OX638311.1, read as the reverse complement.
CTTTCATCTTTCATCTTTCATCTTTCATCTTTCATCTTTCATCTTTCATCTTTCATCTTTCATCTTTCATCTTTCATCTTTCATCTTTCATCTTTCATCTTTCATCTTTCATCTTTCATCTTTCATCTTTCATCTTTCATCTTTCATCTTTCATCTTTCATCTTTCATCTTTCATCTTTCATCTTTCATCTTTCATCTTTCATCTTTCATCTTTCATCTTTCATCTTTCATCTTTCATCTTTCATCTTTCATCTTTCATCTTTCATCTTTCATCTTTCATCTTTCATCTTTCATCTTTCATCTTTCATCTTTCATCTTTCATCTTTCATCTTTCATCTTTCATCTTTCATCTTTCATCTTTCATCTTTCATCTTTCATCTTTCATCTTTCATCTTTCATCTTTCATCTTTCATCTTTCATCTTTCATCTTTCATCTTTCATCTTTCATCTTTCATCTTTCATCTTTCATCTTTCATCTTTCATCTTTCATCTTTCATCTTTCATCTTTCATCTTTCATCTTTCATCTTTCATCTTTCATCTTTCATCTTTCATCTTTCATCTTTCATCTTTCATCTTTCATCTTTCATCTTTCATCTTTCATCTTTCATCTTTCATCTTTCATCTTTCATCTTTCATCTTTCATCTTTCATCTTTCATCTTTCATCTTTCATCTTTCATCTTTCATCTTTCATCTTTCATCTTTCATCTTTCATCTTTCATCTTTCATCTTTCATCTTTCATCTTTCATCTTTCATCTTTCATCTTTCATCTTTCATCTTTCATCTTTCATCTTTCATCTTTCATATTTCATCTTTCATCTTTCATCTTTCATCTTTCATCTTTCATCTTTCATCTTTCATCTTTCATCTTCAATCTTCAATCTTCAATCTTCAATCTTCAATCTTCAATCCTCAATCTTCAATCTTCAATCTTCAATCATCAATCAACAATCTTTAATCTTTAATCTAAACCCACTATCCTGCACCATTTATCCTCCATCATCTATCCTCCATCATACATAGTCCATTATCCATCTCCATCCACTATCCTCTATCCTCTATCCTCTATCTCTATCCTCTATCCTCCATCCTCCACCCTCCGTCCTCCGTCCTCCGTCCTCCGTCCTCCGTCCTCCGTCCTCCGTCCTCCGTCCTCCGTCCTCCGTCCTCCGTCCTCCGTCCTCCGTCCTCCGTCCTCCGTCCTCCATCGTCCATCGTCCATCGTCCATCGTCAATCGTCCATCGGCCATCCTCTATCCTCCATCCACCATCATCCATCCTCCATCCTCCATCCTCCATGCTCCATCCTCCATCCTCAATCCTCCATCCTCCATCCTCCATCATCCATTCTCCACCCTCCATCCTCCATCCTCAATTTTCCATCCTCCATCCTCCATCCTCCATCCTCCACCCTCCATCATGCATCCTCAATCTTTAATCTAAACCCACTATCCTCCACCATTTATCCTCCATCATCCCTCCTCCATCATCCATCCTCCATCATACATAGTCCATCATCCATCTCCATCCTCTATCCTCTATCCTCTATCCTCCATCCTCCATCCTCCGTCCTCCGCCCTCCGTCCTCCGTCCTCCGTCCTCCATCGTCCATCGTCCATCGTCAATCGTCCATCGGCCATCCTCCATCCTCAATCCTCAATCCTCCATCCTCCATCCTCCATCCTCCATCCACCATCATCCATCCTCCATCCTCCATCCTCCATGCTCCATCCTCAATCCTCCATCCTCCATCCTCCATCATCCATTCTCCACCCTCCATCCTCCATCCTCCATCCTCCATCCTCAATCTTCCATCCTTCATCCTCCATTCTCCATCCTCCACCCTCCATCATCCATCATCCATCCTCTATCCACCATCATCCATCCTCCATCCTCTATCCACCATCATCCATCCTCCATCCTCCATCCACAACCCTTCATCCTCCATCCTCCATCCTCAATCCTCCACCCTCCATCATCCATCCTTCATCCTCCATCCACCATCATCCATCCTCCATCATCCATCCTCTATCCACCATCATCCATCCTCCTCATCCATCCTCCATCATAATCATCTCAAAGATCCGCGAACCTTAGGTTAGGTTAGGTTGAGAAGGGTGACTAAAGCAATGTGCCCCAGTCCATCACGAGAGTTCACTGTGGATCCATTGTGGTCCCCTCGTATAAAAACCGGGCTCTAGACTACTGATTCCAAATATTGCTCTTTCTTATGAAGAGAGTAGTTCTCCATAAAGGAATCATCGCAAGTTCTGATAGATCGGTTAAGGAGAATTTCCCCAAGTACCGATGCCTGGTGCGCGCCAGACTATCACATTCACACACTAGATGCTCCAGTGTTGGCTCAACATTCTCGTCACCACAGCGACACAGGTCAGCCATGGGTATTCCCAGCCTTTCTCCATGCCTCCCAAAGGGACAGTGTCCCGTTAGGACCCCTATAAGTTGTCTGCAAATGTCCCTGCCCAGAGACAAAATAAAGCTAGAGTTCCTCCTATCAAGTTTCGGCCAGCAGATTCTTGCTTGCCGGCATCCCGAGAGATTCACCCAGGCCCCCTCCATCTGTCTGAGCGCTTCAATATCAATCATTCCCTTTACACATTCAATGGGACATAGAACCGACTCGTCGGCCAGCTCCATGCTCATCTCCGACCCCCTTCTGGCGAGCTCGTCTGCCTTTTCATTTCCAGGGAAGTCACTGTGACCAGGAATCCAGCTAATCTTCAGGTTGTTATTCATACCCACCATCTGCAATATTCTTTTACATTCTCCCACAAGCCTGGATTTAGTAATGTGCGCCTCAACAGCCTTGATGGCAGCTTGGCTGTCAACATAAATAGTTATTGTACCATTCACGCACTGTTTTCGCACAATCCACTCCTCTGCTTTTGTCAGCGCAAAAATCTCGGCCTGAAACACGCTAGAGCTATCCGGTAGCCTGAACGATTCCATAATGTCAAGGTCACAAGAGTACACTCCCGCGCCCGTTCCGCTTTCCGTTTTGGAGCCATCAGTGTAGATAGCAACCGTGTCTGGGGCGATGACTCCAGATCGCCACTCCAGTCTGGTGGGAATATTCACAGCATAGGAATGTCCAAAACTGCATGACGGTGTCCTGTAGTCGGTGCGCTCCGGCATGGCGGAACACAGGGAAATTGACAAGATCCTAGTGTGGCCCACACTGCCTCCCAACCAATAGCCTGCCTCACGCAGGCGCAAAGCACCCTTTGCTGCTATCGATTTTACCGCTAGTTCCAATGGGATTATGTGGAGCATTACTTCCAGAGCCTGCGAGACCGTGGTGCGTAAGGCCCCAGTGATCCCAATGAGTGCCATTCTTTGGATTCTGCTCATGGTGACCCTGTTAGTCCCGATCTCCAACGCATGCCACCACACCAGTGACCCGTAAGTAAGAACAGGTCTAACTACCGTGATGTACAGCCAGTGCACTATTCTCGGGTTAAGGCCCCAGGTTTTCCCTACCATTTTCTGACAAGCGTAGTAAGCATTCGATGCATTCTTGATCCTGTCGTCAATCGTGAGTTTCCAGTTCAACCTAGGATGGAGATAGATTCCCAAGTACTTCACACTAGGGGAGAGCGGGATGGTAACGCCATTCAAGAGTGGAAGCCTGAATTCTCGGTCTTTTTTTCTCGTAAAGAGGATAAGGTCGGTTTTCTCCGGATTGATGTTGAGACCGCAGTTACTAGCCCACCTGCTCAAAGATTTGAGCCCAACTTCTAGTAAATCGCTCAAGGTGTCCAGGAACTTACCTCTCACCATCAGAACGATATCATCCGCGTAGGCAACAACCTTGACTCCGGTCAAAGATAGAGCCTGTAAAATTTCGTGAACCACTATGACCCACAGCAGTGGAGATAGCACCCCACCCTGTGGGGTTCCCCGGGTTGCTTTCATTCTGCTACATCCATCCCCCAGAGAGGAGTTGATAATTCTACCCCCTAGCATCGACACAATCCAGCACAAAATGAATGAGTCCACACCCAGTCTATTCAATGCCTTCTCGAACGCACTCGTCTCCACATTATTGAAGGCATCCTCAATATCTAGAAACGCTGCTAGAGTATACTCTTTCACATTCAAAGATTCTTCAACCGTGTAGACGACCTCATGTAAGGCCGTTTCGACAGATTTTCCCTTCATATAGGCGTGCTGAGAAGCTGAGAAGCCTCTCGCGTCCAGAACACATCTGAGATAATAGTCCATCAGTCTCCCCATTGTTTTCAGTAAAAACGATGAGAGACTAATGGGTATAAAGTCCTTGGCCAGGGTGTGGCTTGGCTTACCAGCCTTAGGAATGAAAATCTTCGGGACATACCCGAGAGTTAGACAACTTCTAAAGATCCTCACCAAGGAAGGACCAATAAGTGGCATGGTCTTTTGCAGCATAATGGGCACCAGACCGTCCACTCCCGGAGACTTAAAGGGAGAGAAGGACATAACCGCACACTTTACCTTTTCAAGAGAGATTGTCTGATTTACAATGTCTACGTCCGCCACAGGGAGATCTACTACCTGAGATGAGATCCCAAGCTCCGAGATGCACCCCGGGAAGTGCGTCTCCATCAGTAGATCCAGACTTTCCTGACTTGATTCCGTCCAGTTTCCGTCATTTCTCCTCAAGTACCCCGGAACACTGGGGTCCTTGGCGAGGATCCTACGCATTCTAGATGCTTCATTAATACATTCTATTTCCTCGCAGAGCTTTCTCCATGAACTTCGCTTGGCGAAGTTCAGCGACGATTTAAATTCTTTTTGGCTGAGTCTGTATGCGTCCCAGTCCAAATCATTCTGAGTTCTTTTAGCTTTCTTGAAAAGCCTCCTAGCCTTTCCTCTCAGAGATCCTTCGACCACCACTTCGGACCACCTTTCCCACCCCCATTTGAGAGCGGGCAGGACGATCTAAAGGCAGTCATCAAGGTTTCCGAAATCATTCCCACCTCCCTATCAAGTAGTTCCGCAATGCTTAAGCTGATGTTTTCCTGCCTAAGGTTCCTACCGACCACCCTTACGAAATCCTCCCAGCTAGTTCTTTTGATGTTACGCGAACCTTAACGATCCAGGAGCCGTGATGATCCGCGAACCGCAAAGATCCGTCAAGATCTGTGTGCTGTGAAGATCTGCGAACCGCAAAGATCTGCAAAACGCAAAGATCCGTGCAGATCTGTTGAACCGTCGAGATCTGTTGAACCGTAAAGATCCGTGGAGAAGATCTGGCTCAGTTGGATCTTCTGCTTGAGCCGGTTTATTGAGCCGGCTAAGATCTGAGTTACTCATCTCTACGTTAAATGACCAACCTACATTGATTTATCACGATGTCAACAACTGCAAAAATGGTGTAACTCGCATCAGATGTTTTGGGTTTAAAGTTAATTTGTTATAAAACTCCTAGACGATAGCGTGTAATGTCTGTTACACTGCTCTAACGGCCTCACTCACGCGAAACTCTCTGACCATTTTGTGCTTGTGGGTGGGGCTGTTCTATTAGGCAGTATTACCGGGAATATCATATCGGCTCTTAGTGAAAACCAATGGAGAAACATTGCTGTATTGTTTTCCTCGCTTGTATGCCGCGTTTCCACTATCGCCTTCATGTGCATTGGTATTGGGTGCCACGAACTAGCGTTTTCACGCACATCAAAGTTATGTGCATTGATCACGAATGTACTGTTTCCACAATCGCCTAGCCATTCGCATTCATCGCACATCTCCAATGCACATGAAGGCGATAGAGGAAATTCGGTATAACATACAGCACATATAATACATTCTCGTATTACCGCTGGGACTAAACTGAACACTTGCTAGCCCACACCAGTGCCACTAACATTCGCATATGTGTTACCGCGAGGCGGTTTTTTGGAGTAGCAAAATCTGCTACCTTTTTCAAAAGAGAGGTAGTAGAAACAGCATTTTAATAATAATACAATAAAAAAGCTTAACATTAGACATAAGTATATGTAGTAATGTATATGTAATAATATGTAATAATAATAGATTACATTCTTGTGCGTTGCATTTGTCTGTTTTCAATTTAACTTTCGAGAATTATCGCAAAAACGTACTGTTTCATGAATTGAGGTAGTAGTGCAGTAAATTTTCAAATTAAAAAATGTAGTAAATCTGCTACATATGTAGTAAAACGGTAACGCTGATTCGCATTGACATTCGCGTCGATGCCCGTTTCTGACGCACATAAGAGAGAAATGTTTCCAATATCGCCTAGAAATTCGCGTTCATCGCACATGTCCAATGCACATGAAGGCGATAGTGGAAACGCGGCATTAGATTCGATTTTAAGGCACATGGTTGTATTTATAGGTTCATACTTCCCTTTTTTGCATATTTCGTCTAGTAGCATGTGCAACTAATTAAACGATACAAGAGATTAGGATTTGGATGGTGGAGAATCCGAACACAAATAAATATATAACTCCCTATAAACCAAACATCGATGAAGAGGCGATGAAGAGGCAGCGAACAGTTTCGAAACTTTTCGCTGAAAAAAGATTATCAGTTGGGAACAAGTTCAACTATGTACTTGCTATCTGTGAATACGTGTGAGGTATTCGCATTTCTTTCTTGCTCATACTGAAATGCATCCGACCATCTCATCCGCACTCGTCGACATGAGAGATCTCCTATCGCGCATTGTATTTGAAATTGGAATGAGCAAGAACGAGATAGCAATACGTGCACTTAGTGAACAGTGAGTTTGAAGTCAGTATGAAGTAGAGCCTACTGGTCATCGATGAGGGGTGAATCTGAATCGCATTCGAAGTCCACCTGAACGATCATCGAGGATCGGTAGAAAGGATTTACATATGAATTGTGTTCTACCGCTCATCGAATAATAGAGGGATAAAATTGCATAAGAACTCTGTGGCATGTGGCACCTTTCCGTTATTCTTTGCCGGTCGACACTGCATCGATCCTCGGCGTCTGGTCATGCCGCCGAATGCAATTTTGTTATTCGTCGACTAGTGCAATCGAAACTCGACTTCCATTGCACTAGCCGGCAGAGTTATTTGTTCCGTGATCAGAACTGCACAGTTGATGTTGAACGTCTAAGTTTGTTATGGCATTTGCAGGTCGAGTAGATACGCACTTGATGATCGGATGTATAAGCATTCGGCGATCATACTTTAGTCTTTTTCACTCACTAAAGGTGGAAGAGGTCGGCATGTTGAACATACTTGAATAAAAGTTGGGGAAATGTTTACTTTTCGATTTAACCCTCAATATCGCCACGAACACAAGCGCGCGTGCTAACAACCATGTTAGCACGGCAGTTTGTACATAAGGACCCATGAATTTTTCGTGTTTTTGGTTTATAGGGCTATAGATAAATACATAAGTGTTGGGTTGGATCAAATAGATACTCTGAAAGTTGATATCAACGTGCAGTCGAAAGCGGGTTTTTAGGATACATAATTTAATTTTTTTGTGAAATTTTTCGACTTCTGGCATTAATATAAATAATATAAAAAACATTCATTCAATATCAATTACCACTGTGTGTAGCTAGTATACATATCAATATTTCTTTATTTCTATGTGGAATTTTTCTATTTTAATTGATTGCGAAGACGCGTGCAAAAGCTAGAGATCTAGGAATGAGTTTACCTGTAAATTGTAACTGGATTGGATTCTTCGCTCGTATTATCCATGGTTGGTGTTGTGCCCGTACCGCGTGCAGTTGGTGACATTTTGCTGACTAGCGATTTTGAACCGTTTTTAATCACTAATTATTTTTTAACACTGTTTGATTACATTAGAGTTTGAGGATTATTGCATATTTTATGGTAGCATTTGTTTCAGCTGCATTTTATTTGAGGATTCGGTTAATGAGTTTAATATCTTGTATTAGAATTTTATTCATTACGATTTCATTTAAAGTCGCCAGCAATAAAACGTATGTTGTATATTTCTATCAATATCTTTAATCAAAATTTCAGTTTCTGATAATTTACTTCAGTATTTCTCTTTGTATATTGGAAGCCAAGAAATTCTATATCGTTCATTTATCGTCAAGACTAACCAATACCTATTTCAATTCAAAGATAATTAAATAACGTTTATAAAATTCTGCTCCGCAGTCGTTAGATGCTACACTTAAAGGTCATCAGGTATTTTGTATCCGTTAGAAAAAGGAAAAGTATTTGAATTACAACTGGTAAATACAAGAATGAATAGCACATATAGCTAGACAGTATGCTTATTTTTCACTTTCATACTCCTTAAACTTATATATGTGCACACAGGTAGAGTCACTTTATACGAACTCACACTAACATCCATTATCTAGAGTACGAACAATATCCACTTTTGGTACATATTTAGAACATTTAGAACCCGCGAATTTCAGAATTCACGGGTTCTAAAATGACATAGTGTTAGTGTGTGTACATGTAACCCATATGATTTTGATTGACATTTCCCAAAATTGTGGGATGTCAAACGAAATGTCAACATTACCAAAGGTCCGTATTTTTATTAACAATAAATATTAATTTAATTTATAAGTAACTCTTAGCTTTTAATTTCCAGTACAATGGCAGCAAATTTAGGAGGAAGATATTGCAGCCCATCAGTTAAGAACGCGACGAGATTTTTCGGATAGGCAGGCGGCCGCCGTCATGCGATTGAAAAGAACCGATTTAATTCATTTCGACGGAACTCAACACTAGATTCCACACAATTACTTTCGAAACACTTTTAATTTCTGCGGTATTGTGCCGGAAAATTTAACTTTTAAGATCGCGGCCGCGAAACAACACAACTTGACAATTCGAAATGTCAATGATATACTAAAATGTAAATGTGTGCGTGATAAAATTTCGATTTTTAATCACAATGTTCTATAACTTTCTGATTTTTTTTTCGAAATTTAATAATTTTCCAGTAAATAGTGAGTTCACCTACTTCCGTGAGGATGTTTAAAATTAAAAACCGAGACAACTGCAAAAAAAGTTTAAATTTACTGGTTTCAAGTGAAACACGCAATGTCCGTACTCAAGATAATGGATATTTGTGTTAGTTCGTATACAGTGACTCTACACACAGGCACTTTCTTGTTGAAATACTGATGCAAATAAAGATGAGTAGCGCATGAGGCGCTGTTACCCCAAGAGTAAAGACTACAAGAATATTCGTTACGGTGATATCGTTATCTCTTATAGTTGAGTTCCATAATTCCATCAAATCACCTGATGTAGGTGCGCTGACTCCGTTGCCTAAATATAACCTGAAAAGGGGCGAAAAACAATGTTGGTAAAGTGACTCATGTACCAATGAGTGTAACTGATAGACGGGAAGAGCTGTAAATCAGTTTAATATCGAATAAGCGTCCATGAGAAATTTTTATGAATGCAACGGCATTTGTCTACGCTCCGCTGGGAAAATATGGAATACCTCGGGAATCGTAGTAGCAATTAATTAATTGCGATATGAATGCGATAGATGCTGTGTCCGGTCAGGCCAATCAGTGGAGGCGGACGTAATAAGAGCTTTCGAGGGAACTCCTTCACGCCGGTACACGAAAAACCACCTGAACGAACAGCCCGTCCATCCTGTTCACTTAGTGTTATGTCACAGGATCTGCAAGAACCATTTTAGGACGACACTTTCTTGTGACAAGATATGTATGTAATGAACTCACAAACACTTAAAGTTGGTCAGACACCACATTTATGATAAAGAAAAATTCTATAGTTATCTATAATATTTATTATTATGGTGAACGTGTTTGTAGTGTTCAACTTATTTAAAATTTAAAAATCAAATAAACTCATACCTCGCTATACGGCTACTCTTTATACGGGTTTTCGCTAAACCGGCCTTTTTCAATTATTGAACTTTTTCGTTTTACGGCCCAAATGTTTCGTTATACGGCCTGATTTCAGATAATGCTCCAAAGAAATTCGGTTGATTTATTACTTAAAATAATTGATTTGTTATACGGCGGTTTCGCTTTACGGCCAACTTAAACAGAACGTATCTAGGCCGTAGAGCGAGGTACGAGTGTACTTAGGATATTCTTTTTTAAAACATTTAGCACTTAAATATATAATGTACGAAAACGGAACATCCCATGATTAATCCCGGAGTACTCTTTAGGGAGGGTTGGAGGCCTTGTTTTCTTTTCCATTTAACCTCATTTTTGCAAGAGCATGTCCCCTAAAATCAGATCTCCATTGTACCTCTTAAGAAATCATTTAAAAATACTTCTAGGGGCTTCAAGCGAGGTCTTTCACGTGACTAATTCTGGAGTACTCGACCAACTAGTAAATGTCCCGTGATTAATACTGGAGTACTCTTCGAGGAGGTTCGGAGGTCTCATTTTCTCCTCCATTTGAACTCCTTTTTGCAAGCGCATGTCCCCTCCATTGTAACTCCCAAGAAATCAGTTTTAAAATGTTGTAAGGGTGCATAAAACGAAATCCCTCGCACTTCTTTAGAGATGCTAGAACACCTCGTTTTACTCTTCCTTTTTTTTGTTGCAATGTGATCTGCCATATAAGTGCAGTGGAATTATTTAAAAAACATACTGCAGTCACGATCGGTTGCAAGCCAATTGTAAGATACTCTACATGAAATACTGAAATCCGATTGATATTGTGATCTATTATGGAGTCTTATTTGGTTTTTTTTTGCTGGACTGCGAAGCCGTACGGGCATAGTAACATTTTGGGACAGTTACCAAAGGAATTGGTTACGTCACCGACTGACTACAACACCCCCAAACTGAGGTTCACGAAAGGCTTCTCTGTTGGTTTCCCAACTAGAGAGGAGTGGAAGAACGGTGCGGTGGAAACAGCCTTCGACACGACATTTACCGACGATTCGAGAATGGACTGCGGGGTCGGGGCAGGAATATTTTCAAATACACATAATGTCGCTAAGTACTACCGCCTACCGGACCTACCGGGGATCCGTGACTCTTGTCGGACATTAAAACACGATTTATCGCCAAAACGCAACATCGTTATTTTCACCGATAGCCAAGCCGCAATCAAAGCACTAGATTCCACTACCATCTCTCTAAATTAGTACAGCAATGCTGTAACGAACTAGCCGGTTTAGCGTAGCTGCTCAAAGTTACTGTACTCTGGGTCCCGTGGCATAGAGATATAGTGGAAATTGAGCGGGCTGATGAACTGGCCAGGAAGGGCTCCGCTCTCTAATCAGCTGTAGGACTCGGTTCGGAGTTCCAAAACGCGGAAAATACATAGATATTAAAATTTTCAACCGCGGCAAGCCTCTGAAAAGGGAGGACGTAACACAATCATTACACAGAACGTCTTCAGAAAGAATAAATTGATTATGTAACTTAGAAATTGAATGAGTAATATGGAAGTAAGTATAGAAATAAAAAATCTGAAAATAGACTGGGCGCAACTTTGTTATTTTATGGGTAGGAGTCCGAAACGTGTTTAATGCTGAGATGCGGTTTAGGTTACTATGCGACTGACAACCTAAAAAATAACGTTCCAAATTGCCTCCTGGTTATTCCTTAGGTTGTCAGTCGCATACCCAACTAGCAAACAAACTTCGCATTTTGATTTTTCGGAGGCTATAACTTCGATAAGGCTTCGATAAGACTGTTGAGCGCAGGTTGTGGATTGTTAACTTCGATAAGGCTTCGGTAAGACTGTTGAGCGCAGGTTGTGAACTTTTAACTTCGATAAAGCTTCCGTAAGACTTGCGAGCGGAGGCTAAACATTTCAGAAGCCATTCCTTCGATAATAGCCTCTATAAGGCCTTATGGAAGTAAATACCAACAGTCTTATGTAGGTTTGCAAGCGAGCTTTGCTCGACATGTCCAATTGGAAATATCAAGTGATTCGGCTTCAACCCTATTGCGAGAATGTTTCAGATTGGCCTAGTATGGAGCGTAGCGGACTAATGTGTGACGGGACCGTGGTTCGAATCCGAGAGTATGCAAGGTGTAAGTCAAATCAATTCGCATTTTTCAAACAAATAATAATACTTAACAGGAAAATAAATTCGTAGTTGGAAGAAAACAAAAGTAAAACATACTGCAGTCACGATCGGCTGCAAGCCAATCGTATAATACTCTAGATGAATACTGAACTCCGATTTATATTGTAGTTGGGGATAAAGTAGAATTACGTGTGTGCATGTTGTATATCCTTTATTAAGGACTGCCATTAGATTGCTACTCAAACCTAAAAGACAATATTCAGTGTTTAATTTCATATCTTAAACTGGGTAAGTCATCGAACAAAAATTTCCTTTTTGAAGGACTTTCACATAGGAGGTGCAGGAAGGACACACTCGATTTCTTACATATTTATCCTTTTCCTTGGAATTAGTTAAAAATTAACGTGTACAAAATTTCAAAATCGTAGCTTAAAGCGTTCAAAAGTTATCGAAAATATTGTTGAACACGTGCCTTAGGGACATTTTGTATGGCAGCTACCAGTAGGAGTAAAAGGATTTCGCTGATTAGTAAACTCGAACTTTGTTTTTACTCAAAACTAATTTGTACAAAATTTCCAATTCATAGCTAAAAGATTACTTGAGTTATAGTAAGTTCCGTAAATTGAGTGAAGGCATTTTTACAGGATATTTGTATGGCAGCTACACGAAGGACTAATAGGATTTTCTTCATAATCATACATTTAGCTCGAACTATTGGAAAAATAACACATACAAAATTTCAAAGACGTAGCTTAAACCCTTCTGAAGTTATCGGCCAATATTCTTGAACACGTATTTTAAGGACATTTTGTATGGCAGCTACCAGAAGGAGTAAAAGGATTTCGCTGACAAGTAAACTCAAGCTTTGTTTTTACTAAAAACTGATTTGTACAAAATTCCGAATTCGTAGCTAAAAGATTACTTGAGCTATAGTGAGTTTCGTAAATTAAGTGAATTCATTTTGACAGGATATTTGTATGGCAGCTACACGAAGGACTAACAGGATTTTCTTCATAATTATATATTTAGCTCCAACTATTGAAAAAATAATACATACAAAATTTCAATGTCGTAGCTTAAACCCTTCTGAAGTTATCAACCAATATTCTTGAACACCTGTTTTAAGGATATTTTGTATGGCAGCTACCAGAAGGAGTGAAAGGATTTTGCTGACTAGTAAACTGGAACTTTGGTTTTACTAAAAACTAATTTGTACAAAATTTCGATTTCGTACCTAAAAGATTACTTGAGTTATAGTGAGTTTCGTAAATTAAGTGAAGACATTTTGACAGGATATTTGTATGGCAGCTACACGAAGGACTAACAGGATTTTCTTGATATTCATACATTTAGCTCCAACTATTTAAAAAGTAACACATACAAAATTTCAAAGTCGTAGCTTTAGGCGTTCCGAAGTTATTGGTAAATATTCTTGAACACGTGTTTTAAGGACATTTTGTATGGCAGCTACCCGAAGGAGTAGGACGATTTTGCCCGTTAACGAACTTAGCCTTACAAATTCAACCAAACATCCAGATTCAAAATTTCAAGATCCTAGGTGAAGGCGTTCTTGAGTTATCGTGTTCACGGACAGACGGACGGACGGACGGACGGACGGACGGACGGACGGACGGACGGACGGACGGACGGACGGACGTCAAGCGGATTTGAGGTTTTTGGGCACAAATAAACAAAAAATAATATATAACTTTTTTTCGTCCGAGGCTTGGTTCTATGCGTTACAAACTTTTCGGCTGGATTAAACTTATAATACTCTATATGATTTCATCTAGAGTATAAAAATTGTGAATATTATATTTAGTTTTTTTTCAAGTTTCCATTCGAAGTATTGCTTCCCGTGAAAGTCGTAACCTTCGTTTGGAAGCAATGTGAACTTCCGTACGGAAGCAAGAACAGCTTCGGTAAGGCCTTATACCAACTGTTGGCGCTTGGCTGTTGCTGTTGAAACATGGGGAAATGTGCGCCAAATTAGTTCGGTAAGACCTTATCGAAGCTTTATCGAGGTAGGAAAATAGCTTCGATAAGGCCTTATGGAAGTTAGTTTGCTAGTTAAGCAGTAACCTACACCGCATCTCAGCATTAAACACGTTTCGGACTCCTACCCATAAAATAATAAAAGTTGCGCTCAGACTGTTGGCAGATTTTCTTTATGTATTTACGTATTTGTTTTTTCAGTAGATGATTCAATAGAAGTGAAAGTGAATTTGATCTCATTAAACCTAAAAAAAACTTCGAATTTCGTCAAAACTTGAACAATGTCTTACTCCCTAGGCGGATTATTATCAAAAAATGCTTAAATCGGTTTGTTCCCCGACTATATTCAAAGCATTTAGAAGTGAAAGTGAATTCTATATTTCATTAGACCTAAGAAATATATCGGAATTCGTGAAAAAGCACATAACCGCCTTACACTCCCTTAGGGGTTAAATATCGAAAAATTTTGAAAAATGTTTCTAGGCGCTTATATTTAGAGCCCCTAGAAGTAAAATTGATTTGATAGCTCGCGTAGTCTAAAAGGTTTAACGAAATTCAAGAAAATTTGGGAAAAAAACCCTTTTTGCGGGCATTTTCTCAGTTTTAATTACTCCAGTAGCACATTTACATGTACGTACTAAGTTTCAACTTTCTAGCATAAACCGTTTCTGAGATATAAAAAACTACCCGCAACCCTTGTACCTCGCTACCCCTATCAACAATTTTATTTTTCTAGGGTGTCTCTATAGTAGTTCTATATATAGTCGTAAATTGTTAGTTTTCCATTCATTTCACCATCACCCCCAACACCTACACCCCCAAATTTTTTTTCCCTACTAGAGGTCTACTGACTCCTGTAAAATTTTCAAGATCATATCTGGTACAGTTTTTGAGATATAAAAAGTGAATTTTTTTAAAAATCGCTACCTTCCACTTTCGTGCTCCACCTCCAGTGTTGCCAATTTAGTGCATTAAGCGTTAAATTTGGTGCCCAAAATATCGTCTCAGCGGTCAAAAATTAGTTTTACCGCTTGAACTTTATTTGAATATGACTGCGATTGATATGAGGTGAACCCCCTCCCCCCTCAAAAAGTTTACATTCAGTAGACTCCACTTAAGGTCCCATATACAGAAACAAAATTTTATTTTCCTGGTGTAATTGGTTTGGAAGATATTGTAATCCAACGTTTTTCACCCACCACCTCCACACCCCACCGCTCATCTTACAAATTTTAGCCGTTCTCTAATCTCGAAGTATCCCTAAGGACCACCACAAAGTTTCAACCTTCTGACATCAATCGTTCAGGAGATATGGATCCTACAATGTTTCAATACCGGCTTTCAAGCGTTTCGGACTCATTGTTTTTTCACCTCTATCGACCGTTTTTTTGCAAATGGGTCCGCTACCATAGTTTTACTTAAGTTCCAAGTTTCAGCCTCCTAGCATAAGCGGTTCCTGAGATCTAGAAACCAACATTTTTCATCTAAATCGCTCCCCCTATTCCCCCCTCACACCCACACCCCCTCCAAAGATACCAGTCGTAGGGGTTACAAATTTTTAACTTAATATCTCAACGGGTTTGGGAGCTACGCGCCTTCAAACGATTTTGCGTACGGCGTCTACGGCGGACAGACGGACATTTTTTTTTGCTTTTTTTGGTGTTTACTAGTCATAAAACGGAAAAATACGAAATTTCAGGGTTGCAAATTTTTTTGAAATTTCAGGTCGATCACAATACTTTATTATTAAAAAATTATAAAGTAAAATCAAATAATGTAAAACAAATTAGAGTTATCAGTTTCCTTAAATCTAGGGTACCACTGTTGTTAAGCCTCGTTCGCCGTCCAGTTCTACCCGTGTTTCGTCTTCGTAACCCCGGAAAATATATATTTTTGCGACAATCACCGACGAGGATCTAAAACTTCTCGCGCACCGTATGTTTTCAATAGGGCACTTTTCGTCTTCAAAATTCGCATCGCGGAACAGCATTCACCCCGAACGATTAATAGATTTACGATACTTTTTAACTGCCACTTCCCTCCATTTTAATCTCTTAATCACTTCGCACAACGTTTGGTTTCTAAATGCCCTGTTCGTCTTCAGAATTCCTCTCACGTTTCTATTCGCACTCTCCGATTAATAAAATTGTACACTCGCGCTCTCGTTTTATTTTTCTATCTGACTTTAATTCGCGCTCCACGATCAATTTTTAAAAAAATTCCCTATTTTAATCATCCGTTGTCGATCCACTACCGCTTCCTTTACCGCAGAGTCACTGAATACACACGCACCCTTCTACTGGGAGTTTGGCCGATAGCCCAAAATTGAACTAGAACACCATACCATAACCTACAAAAACGCGTATTTAGAACAGCCAAACTTTCAGTTTAGCTGTTCTAAATTATCTGTGTATTAGTGCAAATGTGTGTAGCCGCCAGCCATATGACATATGACATTTCTCAATCGAAATGTCAACGACTGTAAATGGACTGAGGGCGCAAATTGAAAGTACGAAATCTTAAGAGGTATTTATAAAGTTGAGACAATAATTTTTAAATAAATGATTGTTTTTATATTTCAGATCCCAGTCACCACCAAATCTACAGTATTACAATTCGACGTATCCGCTTACGGCACCGATTATATCAAATGGTAGGTCGAACGGTAGCCTCGAGCTCATCTTATTCATTTTCTTTTCGGTTTTAATGCGCAGGAGTTCACATCTACAGAATTGGAATTATCGCAGACCTCGACACGGAATCGAAGAGCAAAACTGATCCGTATATTTGGAGAAGTTTCTTCAAGAAAGGCCGCCTGAGCTACACACCGTCAAAGCGACTAGTATCGATTTCCTAGGATAGCGGCGACCCAATCGAATTACGGTTCAGCTATGCTTTGAAGGGACGCGGAATGGAACTGTCCGAACTGACCGTTTTCAACGGAAAACTTCTAACATTGGACGATCGAACGGATATTCTATACGAAATCGATCGGGGCAAGTAATTCCGTGGGTACTGCTGATGGACGGCGACGGCCAAACGACAAAAGGCTTCAAATCCGAATGGGCTACCGTCAAGAATAAGCGACTGTACGTCAGATCGATGGGCAAGGAGTGGACTTCTAGCGACGGTGAATTCGAAAACGAGAATCCTATGCACGTGAAAATTGTCTCGACAAATGGAGAGGTACGAATTTGTTGTTTTTTTCGATAATTTTCATTTGAAAATGATTTATTAGGTGAAGCATGTGAATTGGGCGAATAATTACAAGTCGGTTCGCGAGATAATTGGCATCGAAAGGCCGGGGTACATGATTGTACCGAGGATCACAAACGGTAGTATTTCTTGCTAAGAAGGTGCTCACAAGACAGGTAATTAATAATTTTTATAATTTAATGTGCATGTGTACAGGGAAAAGTGAGCAGTATGACCGAATATTTGTACAGTTTCCCCTATCTTTGTTCACATAAAAATTTAATATGTAGCTCAGGCGATAGGCAACATAAATTGTATTGTCAATCACAACTAGACGTGTGTCCATAAATTCAGTACGCTATTAATACTTGTTTACTGCCTTCGAAATAACTTAGAGAGTTAACCTTTAATCCGGATGCAAGGCTATACAAATTTGGCGTCGAAAAGAATGTGTTGCACTTCCATGTTTATTTTAATGCCGATTAACGAAAAGTTGGTTCATAGGTTTCGAATTGACGCGAATTTGATGCTAAATTTGTCATATTGTTTAACGTGATCCCACGAGGGATTAATTTTTTAGGACACGGATTGATTAGCAGAACCAAAGACATTCACTGTCACCCTGCATAAACAGAGCTACTCGGTCGCCGTGGATTGTAGTGCCCCTGCCATGACCGTGCAATGTGAAAGTGACCATTCTCTCCTTCAGGCCACTAAAATAATTTCCACCGTACGGTAAAAAACAGTACGTCGAAAACCAGCCAGTGTGAAACGAGTCTACTTGAGGAAGTTTTTCGTTATCAGCCCGAATTAAACTTGTAACTGTGTTGAACGGAGGCCTGGGAGTTGTTATTTCGACTTAAAAAAGTCAAAATAACCGAAGGAAAGGTTGGGGATCTGGAAACAGGGGTACAATTCCGCCTACGTCCGAATTGGTGACTGAAATGCAAACTGGAGCGACGCGCTTGCTGGCTTCCGGGCTAGATGCGGCTGTGGGGGTACGTTGTTCGCATTTCAGACCATAAAATCCATGGCCTGTACAACAAAAAATTTCACGCCGACTTACCCTCTTTTACTTTACTATTTTAATAATAAAGTAATGTTATCGATTTTTAAAAAAAAAAAATTTGCTACCCTGAAAATTATTTTTACAACTTTTCATGACTAATAGACACCAAAAAAGCAAAAAAAAATTTCAGTCCGTCTGTGCGCCGTCCGCCGTACGCCGTCCGCCATACGCCGTCCGCCGTACGCCGTCCACCGTACGCAAAACGTTTGAAAGCTTATAGCTCTCAAACTCTTTGAGCTATTAAGTTGAATTTTTTTTGTTGGTAGACTGAGAAGACCCCTTCAAGTGCCCACCTTTTGAGTGGTGGGGGTGTGAGGGGAGAGGTGTGGGTAGCGTTTTGGACGGAAAATTTTGGTTTCTAGATCTCAGTAACCGCTTAGGCTAGGAGGCTGAAACTTATTTATATAGAGCATTGATAGTGGACCCATTTGCAAAAAAAAGGAGGATATGGATAAAGGGGTGTGGGAGTGGGAGGAATAATAATGCGTCCGAAACGCTCGAAAGCCGAGATTGAGAGATTCTAAAATCCATATCTCTTAATTGGTTAATGTCACGAAATTACAACTTGATGAACATCTGTGGGCATACTAGGAGAATAGATCGGAAACAAATTTTTGAGTGGGGGAAGTGGCGTACGGAGGTGGGGGGTGAAAAACTTTAGATTCCGATATCTCACGAACCAATTACACTAGAAAATTAAAATCGGTTTCTGTATTAAGGTTGTCAAATAAAGTTTGCTGAAATTAAAATTTTTTAAGGGGGCGGTGGAGTATGGAAGTGGAGGGGATAAGAATTTTTCTAAAAAATCACGTCTCATATCTCAAGAACAGTGTATGATAGATGCTTAACATTTTTTCCGGAAGTAGGCCAAATAAACCCCTAGCAGGGAAAAAAATTTTGGAGCTGAGCGGGTAGGGGGTGAGTGTGGGGGAGGGTGAAAAGGAAAAAGTTCCGATTCTTATATCTCGAGAATCTACGAAGATATAAAGCTGAAACTTGGTATTTGGATAGAACTATAGTAGTAGCATGTTGAAAAAATATAATATTTTATGGGGGTAGTATGGTACGGGGGTGGGGGTTGTTTCTCCTAACTATAGAACGGCTTATGCTAGAAAGTTGAAACTCGGTATGTATATGTAAGTCAACTAGACAAGACATTTAGATTGAAAAAAAATTCAAATATCCATTGGCATACAGAGGGGGAGCAAAAAAAATGATCAGTGAAAATGGAATGCATATATTTTCACGATTTTCATCATATCTATTAGGTCTTTCCAATTATTGAATCCATTTTTATTCTACGGATTTAAATACCTAGAAAGCGTTTTCAGGATTTTTTTAAATTCGACCCCCACGATGGTGTAAAAGGGGTTGTATACATTTTCACGAACTCAGCCATATCCCTCAGGTCTGATTAGATATCGAATAACTTTTAATTTCCACGGACTTGTTTAATAATCACCTAAAACTTGTTTTCAAATGTTTTCCTTTTTCAACCCCTAAGGGGGTATAAACGGGTTGAACACGTTTTCGCGAATTCCGTTATCTCTTAGGAGTGATAAGACATCGGATTGGTTTTCACTTCCTCGGGCTTTCTTTATATATATCTAAAAACTCATTTCAGGATTTTTGGATATTCAACCCCAAAGTGGGTTCAAGGGGGTTGCATATATTTTCACAAATTCCCACATATTTCTTAGTTCTAATGAGATATTGAATTCATTTTTACTTCATATGGCTTCCTATATAATCGTCAAAAAGTTAATTTCAGGATTTTTAGATATTCAAGATATTCTTAGGATTGATGAGATATTAGATTGGTTTTCACTTCCACAGACTATTTATATAATCGCCTACAAATACATTTCCGATTTCATGTAATGGCCCAAAACCAAATCACGAAAAACCTCCTAATCACGTAATAACAACGTAGTATTATATTACTACTTAAACTGCGTGCCGGAATATAACCCAATTATGTAATTCATATTTTATATGTGGCAGCGGCGTAAGTATTCTAGCGCGACCCCATTCTACCCATTTTTTTAGGTTTTCAATCACATAGTAACCTACACCGCATCAATCTTAAACGCGTTCCGAACTTCTACCCGAAAAATAATAAAGTTGCGACCAAACTGTTGACAGATTTTTTTGTCTAGTGCTAGCTGTCCGACTCTCCAAAAAAAATCACCATCAACTCACTCTTTGTCTGGAATTGATGTGGAGAACCAATCATGCCAACTGCATTAATTGATCCACACCAATTCCGACAGATGACACTACAACTGACCCGCACCCGCTTGAGCCTCTTGCAGTTCCATTGTTGGACTCATTTTTCTTTTGAAAATTACGGAATTATTTGATTTCATATATTGTTATTTTTACGAGGATTATATCTTATGGGACCGGTTACATTTAAGCAAACACGAATTATGTCGAGTGCACCATATTATTTGTTTATTTACGTAGGTAGGTAGGTACGCGTGGCTGCCCGTGAGAACACGGACACACTTAGACCTAAAAGGTCCGTTGTGTTACCACAGGATCATCGAATCCGGCCCTATTCGTCGAACCATTTAGAGCTTGCAATGAAGCGATAGATTCTCGCGACCTCCATTGCGGCAAGATCACCGAGACAGTTGAAGAAGTAAGCTCCAAGATGAGCTTTCCTTCTGGCTGATAGAGCTGGACAGGTACAGAGAAGGTGAAGGACTGTCTCCTCCTCCTCCTCATCCAGGCAGCTTCTACAGAAGTCGTTTGAGAAGAGGCCGAGTCTTTTGGCATGTCGACCAATAAGACAGTGTCCAGTCAGGACACCGACTGTGGTGCGGATATTCGCCCTTTTGAGCAAAGTCAGCCTTTTAGAGCGTTTTAGATCCAGCTCCGGCCAGATCTGTCTCGCAGTGTGACATGTAACACCATCTGCCCATCTTGAGTTGGTTTTCTCGATTGAGTCCAATCCCAGTAGCAGTTTACATGTAGAGAGAGGCACACCCAGATTCCGATGTTCCGGCATAATCTGAAGGGTAGTGCCGCGACGAGCGAGTTCGTCAGCCATGCATATTTATGTAGAATTTATTTAATTTATTTTATATGGATCTAGTATTACAATAGTTAATTAAAGTAATTCAGCACACATAATGCATATGATCCCTAGGAGAAACCTCTTTAAAAAAACGCTCTCTATTATTTTACCCCTTGGGTTGTGAGGAAATAAATACAATTTCCACAGCTTCAAAGACGAGGATTGTAAACGAAGACATTAAATATAATAGTGACAATAAAGTCAAGAGTTAAAATTTATACAGAATTTTGGTTTTTTGTTTGCCTAGACAGCAAAATTGAATAGACTGCGATTATCATATTTCGTTTATTTTCTTACTCGCATTAGAATATAATTGTATTTTTTATTTCAGAATCTGGACATAATAATTCGATGGATTCGGTTCCGCTGCAGCACAAAATTAAAGGAAGTAACCATCATGACTTGAGACTACGTGAAGAAAAGGAGTACACTTAAAATATAGTGTTGATGCATATTATCTTCATTATACTCTAGATGAAATCATATACAGGGTGTAACTAGTACTAAGGTTCTAACGAAAATGGGAGATAGAGGAACTTGTCCTGAGTAGAAAATCGTTCTACACATACTCCCGTTTTTGCACCGTTAAGGAGATATCGCGATTTTAAGGACGAAGGATTTTCATCGCGTAACGTAATAATTCTGGGCTTGTTGGAAAGGACACAAATTCTTCTTTCTAATTGCTACCAACTGTGTCAATCAGTGTTATACTTTTTGAGAAAAATTCTTTTAAATGACACAAAAATAATAAAAATTAAAAAAAATACAAAAAAGTTCTGTTTTCTCCAAGAAGGACCTGATTAACCACCAAATTTTATGACATTTTCGGAAAGCCCATAAAATTTCACTATACGTTTGATAACAGAATTTCTTCATAGGTTGAATTGTAAAGGAGCGGGGCTAACAGTTATCAAGCACGTTCCCTTCAAGTAAATCTGGTTTGACACCCGTCATTCGCCGAAAGAGTATGATTAACAATAGTGAGGACGAAATAAAAGAGTTGACGTATAGTTTATTACGTTTATTTAGTTTATTACGTTTACAAATAATTTTCAACATGTCCGCCGTTGTGGAGCAAGCAGAAGTGGTATCGCCGACGAATGGCATTGGTGGGGTTCACACGCAGTAGTTGGGCTCGTAACTGATCGCATGATTCGGTGATACGGGAAATGAGCTGTTCTCGTGTATGAATTTCCTCTGCGTAGACGATGCTTTTCAAATACCCCCAGACATAAAAGTCCATGGGAGTTAAGTCGGGAGATCGTGGAGGCCATGCAATGGGACCGCCATGACTAATCCATCGATCCCGAAAATTCGCGTCGAGCCACCGACGGACATTAGCACCATCGTGCTGGTACCAAAACCTGACCAGCACACGGAGTGGTATATCTTCTATGAGGTCTGGTAAAGTTTCCTCCAAAAATTCGGCATAATTGGTGGAATTGAGAATTGGGGGAAGAAATACCGGACCGATGAAAGTTCTGCCGATGATGCCAGCCCAAACATTCACACTGAAGCGATGTTGATGGGACGTATTTCGGCTGGTATGGGGATTTTCACGTGACCACACATGCATATTGTGGAAATTTTGTATGCCATCGGGTGTCAAACCAGATTTACTTCAAGGGAACGTGCTTGATAACTGTTAGCCCCGCTCCTTTACAATTCAACCTATGAAGAAATTCTGTTATCAAACGTATAGTGAAATTTTATGGGCTTTCCGAAAATGTAATAAAATTTGGTGGTTAATCAGGTCCTTCTTGGAGAAAACAGGACTTTTTGTATTTTTTTTTAATTTTTTATTATTTTTGTGTCATTTAAATTAATTTTTCTCAAAAAGTA
Organism: Beris morrisii; assembly: GCA_951812415.1. Taxonomy (NCBI): domain Eukaryota; kingdom Metazoa; phylum Arthropoda; class Insecta; order Diptera; family Stratiomyidae; genus Beris; species Beris morrisii. The sequence continues at coordinate 80,380,110 of OX638311.1, read as the reverse complement.
TAACACTGATTGACACAGTTGGTAGCAATTAGAAAGAAGAATTTGTGTTTTTTCCAACGAGCCCAGAATTATTAAGTTACGCTAAGTACAGCCGAAGTTAGAGATCAAACAGTGATCACAGGTACGATGAAAATCCTTCGTCCTTAAAATCGCGCTATCTCCTTAACGGTGCAAAAATGGGAGTATGTGTAGAACGATTTTCTACTCAGGACAAGTTCCTCTATCTCCCATTTTCATTTGAACCTCAGTACTAGTTACACCCTGTAGAGTGTTATAAGTTTAATCCAGCCCAAAAGTTTGTAACGCATAGAACCAAGCTTTGTTTATTTGTGGCCAAAAACCTCAAATCCGCTTGACGTCCGTCCGTCCGTCTGTCCGTAAACACGATAACTCAAGAACGCCTTCACCTAGGATCTTGAAATTTTGAATCTGGATGTTTGGTTGAATTTGTAAGGCTAAGTTCGTTAACGGACAAAATCGTCCTACTCCTTCGGGTAGCTGCCATACAAAATGTCCTTAAAACACGTGTTCAAGAATATTGGTCGATAACTTCAGAAGGGTTTAAGCTACGACTTTGAAATTTTGTATGTGTTATTTTTCCAATAGTTGGAGATAAATATATGATTATGAAGAAAATCCTGTTAGTCCTTCGTGTAGCTGTCATGCAAATATCCTGTCAAAATGCATTCACTTAATTTACGAAATTCACTATAACTCAAGTAATCTTTTAGCTACGAATTCGGAATTTTTCCAAGTTAGTTTTGAGTGAAAAGAAAGTTCGAGTTTACTAGTCAGCGAAATCCTTTTACTCCTTCTGGTAGGTGCCATACAAAATGTCCTTAAAACACGTCTTCAAGAATATTGGTCGATAACTTCAGAAGGGTTTAAGCTACGACTTTGAAATTTTGTATGTGTTATATTTCCAAGAGTTGGAGCTAAATGTATGATCATGAAGAAAAGCCTATTAGTCCTTCGTGTAGCTGCCATACAAATATCCTGTCAAAATGTCTTCACTTAATTTACGGAACTCACTATAACTCAAGTAATCTTTTAGCTATGAACTCGAAATTTTGTACAAATTAGTTTTGAGTGAAAACGAAGTTCGAGTTTACTAGTCAGCGAAATCCTTTTACTACTTCTGATAGCTGCCATACAAAATATCCTTAAGACACGGGTTTAACAATATTTTCCGATAACTTTTGAACGCTTCAAGCTACTAATTTGAAATTTTTTAAACATTAATTTTTGAATGGTTCCAAAGAAAAGGATAAATATGTAAGAAATCGAGTGAATCCTTCCTGCACCTCCCATGTGAAAGTCCTTCAAAAAGGAAATTTTTTTTCGATGACTTACCCAGTTCAAGATATGAAATTAAGCACTGAATATTGTCTTTTAGTTTTGAGTAGCAATCTAATGGCAGTCCTTAATAAAGGACATACAACATGCACACACGTAATTCTACTTTATCCCCAACTACAATATAAATCGGAGTTCAGTATTCATCTAGAGTATTATACGATTGGCTTGCAGCCGATCGTGACTGCAGTATGTTTTTTATTTAAAAATTATTTCCGTAATTAAATTTATTTATTTCCGATTAAATTTTAATGTTAAATATATTTATAAATTACATGTTAAAAATGTAGCATTTTGAATTAAAATTCACATTCAAATTAAAAAGAAGAGTTTTAATTAAAGTATACGGCTCAACAGACTGCGCGACGTTTCCATAAAAGCATTTTCCGTCGTGCCACAGACTATTGTATTCGGATAAGTCGGCATAGACTAGTTCCACTTCGCCAAATTGTTTGATTTGACGGAAAAAATATTGAAATGAAATATACACTTCTCGATAGCACTGAAACTTACCTCGTTAGCTCCTTCATTTCAGGTCGACAACAAGCGACAGCCTTTGAGTTGATCCGAGTTTTCGCTATTTGCACGGGTGTACATCGACAACGGAATGATCGTCAAGTTCATTACGACGATTTGTGGCAAGTGCACGACATAACAATTGGGACAATTGATTTCGACCTTTTCCATTCGCATTATATTGTGAATTTGCTTCTCGGTCCATAAAATTATGATAGGGTGCTTCGAGAAACCAATCTTAAAACGATAGTCATCCTTAATGTAATGATCGCATTGCTTAACTTCGTTTGGCGTTGTCTTGAAGATTTTGATGACACTCGCGCGGCAATAGGAGCTCTCCCGTGTCAAGTCGCGATCCGCATCGAGTATTACGGTTTCCGTTCCGGCCGATATGATACCGATTGTTCCAAAATCTGATTGTTGATGAGTTTGTAGAGGAGCAGTCGACAGTAGCAATGTTTTCTTCGCGGTGCTGCGCTTTGTGCTTGCTCCACTTTCGTGAGTAACTCTTCAGCTGATTGAACACAGCGTTGTGAAGAATCATGTCGAAGCCGGCACGTTTCCGGTTGGGAATTCGGGAAGAAAAGACACAACGCAGCAAGCATTACGCACTTCGCACAAATGTGGGTCGTGGTTTGTTATTATTTCACCCTGCAAAAAACGAAACCAGTCTGAGACGAATTAAACTGAAAAATTTATAATACTTTACCTCCGTGCCTATTTTGATTCCACACTTTGATATCGCATCGAATCGGTTCCAATCCTTTTCCGTACACCGTGTCGAATTGCTAATGATCACTTTCACGATTTATGATGACATTTTTGAAATGTGAACTGAGAAATGTCATAAATTTGACGGTAACCTTGAGTTTAGTACTACTTTGGTATGGAAGTGTGTGTGCGCGCGCGAAATTGTGGTTTTCATTTGTAAATTTAAGTATATTTTCAATTTCTTTTATGAAAATTTTCAATTTTATAACGAAAAGTGAATCAATTACAATTATTATAAGGTAAGTCCCCGATAAAATTAAAAAAATGTAAATTTACTGGTTTTCGACCTGAGCATGCATCGGCCAAACCTAAGGTAGGGTGAGTAGTGATAGTGCGTTTACAGGAACCTTACTTTACCGTACCCACTCAAAAAGACCCCGATAGCAAATTTACTGCTCTCTCGCAAGCTTTTAACTGTCGCGCAAACTGTTAGGGCTTTTGAACTCCGCCCGCGGTCAAGTACCAGTTTTAGTACTTTCAAATTTCCGGAACGTTGTTCCAGATGTGGATTAGGACACAGCATTATACTATACCTTTCGCACTTCCAGAGTATCAAGCTGGTCGTGCCACTATGGCGGCGCCCATAGTTATTGTTTACAAATACGACCTCTCAAACATCGCGAGTGTAGTGAGTGGTTTGTTCGGGTTTTGAAGGGTAAGTTTCTTTAGATTTTCCTACGTGAGGTTGGTGTTATTATCGCCCACCACGGAGGGTAAGTAAGAATAATTTTTTTAACGCGTCGGATTGCAGTCGAATATTCGGTATTCGGTGTCGTTTATCGAATGTTTTCGTCACTTCGGGCCCATATGTTTCATTTCTTCTACGGAAGCGTTAAAATGTTGTTTCGCTTAATGTTTAATCGGCGTTTTGTTTGTTTAACCGGGATTTTTTAAAGGTGCCGCGCACTTCATGTTCGTTACTGCTTTCTTTAATTCCTTACTATTTGACATTAATTCAAATTTTGTTTTAATCCATTCTCTCTTTTCAGTCTAGTTAATATAATTATGTGGTTATTTTAGGTTTTCCATGCCCACACTTTTTTGCGGTAAGTCTTAATTTATGATCTGTATGTTCCAATTTATAAATCACACTTTCTGCATACTTTTCCTCCGGTTTTGGATAAGAGAGCGTCCGACAGACTTCAACCGGGACGAGACTTAAGGTATAACCTAAGGAACGTAAAGTTTCTTCATTAACTTCTCCTTTTCCTTTCCAGGCGTAATAAACTTCTTATTTTCGTGGCGGTCAGTTCTCACTAAACTGAAAAAATCTCGCAAACTACTTTCGGAATATTTCCGGAACTAACTATGTATAGTGAAATATTCATTAAAATACATTTTATTTTAACTTCCAGGAAGCACTCTGTAGCACTGGATGTTTCGCTACAGACTTCCTAAATGTAAAATTTGACACAATTTCCTACATTTAATTAAAAAAAGACCTAATCGCGTTTTTGACGTAAAATGACTATATATTAAGAACCAGGACGACAATGTAAAGATTTTACTTACCACAAACAATCTCCATATACCATTTTTCACAAGACTAAAAAAAGTAAAACTAAACATAAATTTATTAGTTAAAATCAGATATTTTATTATTGCGACTGCGTGATAGACTCGACGCGTTCGATGGAAATTCTCAAACTGAATGGCGTTTTAAAACAATATATGAGTAACTTTCCTGGATGGAAAGTATTCCCATTCCATTCCGTATTCCCATTTTCATCCATTTGGAGCGAAAAAAGAGAAGTGGCGGTTTTCTCTATAATTTTGTTAAAAATCTCATTTTTTGCTCCATTGATACTATAATACATACCACCATATTCGCTCCCACATTGAGTTCTCCTCGAACTTCCTACAGGGTAACTATCAGATCACTGCGTTTCTATTTCCATCGCGAGTTAGTTTACATAGAATTACGAGTTGAAATTCGTATGATAACTACAACTTAACTCAGCTCAAGTAATTAACATGTAAAACAATTTACGCGTAGCGTATTAGTTACATTTAGGCCGCGGTCCGAATTACGCTTTCTGCACTTTTAAGGCAGGCGTCCACTAGAGGCGGGCCGCATCGCAACGGTGCGGCGAGATATTTTTTTCTACGTACTTCGTTCCGTTGCGAGTGTCGTTCAGTGGACGCACTTCTATAACAATGTATGGCAGGCGGATTTTTGCGATGCGGCCCGTCCGCCCTAGTGGACGCCTGCCTTTAGCACGCTTACACTCGGTCCGAATTGCTCTCACAACGCATAAAATTTGCTTTTGCATGGAGGGGTAATTTTCTGGCGCTTACACTGCTTACGGTTTCGAGAATAGGCACTGTGTGCGCACGATCGGTCCGAATTGAACGCGACATAAGCGTACCAACAATTCGGACCGAACGTAAGCACTGTTAGTGATGTAAGTACCGTGAGCGTAATTCGGACCGCGGCCTTAGCTGTGATTTTTTAATTAATTATTTGGGGGAGAGGGGGTGGGGTGATTTCAACCACCAAAACCCCCCTGTGTTCGCGCCTGATGATAACTAGACTATCATCTTAGCTGTAGTTTTTTTTATACTTTTTCGTCACATTTTTACACAATCCTCTCCTTTCATATCCTTCTGTGTAAGCACATCCCTCTCCCCCGATCGTTAAATATTACACTTGTTCTTTATCCTAAACGTAGGTATATCAGCACCCTGTGCACATAATTTACGGCAAATAGTACAAACACTCAAAGTAAACAATATTAAGTATATTCATTTTAGTACCATTAATCTTTAATTTTCATTAGAAAAAAAAAAGTTATACAAGGTACGTCATCGCGTTCTACAAAGTGAAGTAAATTTAATATCACCAAAATAACGTTCCAAATACCCTCCTTGTTATTCTTTAGGTTATCAGTCGCATAGCGACCTACACCGCAGCTCAGTATTAAAGACGTTTCGGACTTTTACCCAAAAAATAATAAAGTTGC